>OY829913.1:214801315-215401315 GCA_963691935.1 Nephrotoma guestfalica | reverse complement strand
GACCAAATGGCTTAGTGGTTAAAGCTTTGGCGTTTGGATCGGGAGGTACCGGGTTCGAATCCCGATAGGGGCAGGATGCAAAGGGAATTTTCATCAACAAATTACGTATTTTACCTTTGGTTTTTGCAATTGTAATGGTGTTATTGTGATTGTTCTGTATATTGGTATATTTCAGCACTCTCGAATTAAATTCACGAATCGTAGGAAATTCTTCCATTTTAGCGTCACTATCTGTGTGACAAACGAATATGATAATCGACACTTACTTATACACAATCAACTTCCCAACCACCCCATACTTGCTTTCCTTTTAACGCCGGATCGCGGATAAATTTGAATTTTTGACTTATAGATGGCTAATGTGTAAGAATCACAACAATCAGTTTCGAACAAATGAGACTATTGATTTGAAAAAATCAGTCTTCTCATCAGGTCGCGACGACTGATGTTGTATTACTACATTGGAATATTGTCTATATATATAGAACATACCATGTAGTTGTACTACTAGCGAATTACTGCATAGCGTACGAAATTTTTGATTCTTTCATATTTCCATCTATATTCAATTTTAACAATTAAGTTTTTTCGCATTTACGAATTTTATTATATATTTTACCTTTGGTTTTTGCAATTGTAATGGTGTTATTGTGATTGTTCTGTATATTGGTATATTTCAGCACTCTCGAATTAAATTCACGAATCGTAGGAAATTCTTCCATTTTAGCGTCACTATCTGTGTGACAAACGAATATGATAATCGACACTTACTTATACACAATCAACTTCCCAACCACCCCATACTTGCTTTCCTTTTAACGCCGGATCGCGGATAAATTTGAATTTTTGACTTATAGATGGCTAATGTGTAAGAATCACAACAATCAGTTTCGAACAAATGAGACTATTGATTTGAAATCTCATTTGTTCGAAACTGATTGTTGTGATTCTTACACATTAGCCATCTATAAGTCAAAAATTCAAATTTATCCGCGATCCGGCGTTAAAAGGAAAGCAAGTATGGGGTGGTTGGGAAGTTGATTGTGTATAAGTAAGTGTCGATTATCATATTCGTTTGTCACACAGATAGTGACGCTAAAATGGAAGAATTTCCTACGATTCGTGAATTTAATTCGAGAGTGCTGAAATATACCAATATACAGAACAATCACAATAACACCATTACAATTGCAAAAACCAAAGGTAAAATATATAATAAAATTCGTAAATGCGAAAAAACTTAATTGTTAAAATTGAATATAGATGGAAATATGAAAGAATCAAAAATTTCGTACGCTATGCAGTAATTCGCTAGTAGTACAACTACATGGTATGTTCTATATATATAGACAATATTCCAATGTAGTAATACAACATCAGTCGTCGCGACCTGATGAGAAGACTGATTTTTTCAAATCAATAGTCTCATTTGTTCGAAACTGATTGTTGTGATTCTTACACATTAGCCATCTATAAGTCAAAAATTCAAACAAATTACGATTTCTGATGAGAAGGAACACATCTATGACCCCCTGTCGGAGTGCGGGGCTCATGGGCCGACCCATCTTCCATGCCAGTATCAGTATAGGCTGGCATGGAGCTATGCAATGTGCAGATGGTAATAAAAATCGGACCTATATCCGTACGTCCTCGAATTGACCAATACAGGCGTAAAGCTAAGGACGTAAATAAGCGAACCGCGAAAGAGTTGGGAGAGCCTCGGCCCCAGAACAGTACAGGGAAAAGAAAAAAAAAAAAAAATATATAATAAAGAAAATTAAAACACAGAAATATATAAATCAGATCTTGATTTAACAATTAAAAATTTAAAAAATAATTCTTAAGTATATTTTTGAACTTGTAAATAAATTAAAGTCAAATAGGTCGTCGACGATGTTGAACGATTTAGACGACCTATTAATGGGGTTATTTTCTCCATAGTTTGTGGAATGGTGTTCAAGTGCTAAAAATTCATGGTTTCGAAATGTTCTGCAAGGCACATGAATTGATATGTTTTCCAAAATGTATGCTGAATCAATGTGACCAAGCAAAACGTTACCAATAAAACCCGCACCTAAGAGAAGTCGTCTATTTTCAAGCGTGCATATTTTGTAATCCGTGCATCTTGTTGAGTATGGAGGTAACTGAGCCACATTTTCATGGAATGGTAAATTGTGGTCATAATCCCAGTCACTTTTTTTTAACAAGAAAATCAGAAACTTCTTTTGAATGCTTTCAATTCTTTTAATGTGTACAGCATAGTATGGATTCCAGACCGGTACAGCGTATTCCAGTTGAGATCGAACGTAAGCGAAATAGAGTGAACATAAGGTTTGAATATCTTTAAATTCACCTGTCCATCTTTTAACAAATCCAAACATGGCACTAGCTCTCGCAATACAATTTTCAATATGCTTATTGAACCTAGCATTCTCGACAAATGTAACACCTAGATCTATGATCTCATTAACTCTTTGCAATACTTCGTTGTTGACTTTGTAGGAAGTAATTAGCGGATTTCTCTTACGATGGAAAGACATGATCTTGCATTTCTTAATATTTAAGTAAAGCGAGATTCGATCACACCACTCACTTAATCTATCGATGTCCTCTTGAAGTTTCTTCGTATCTAGCATTCCATTAACAGTTCGAAAAATTTTCACGTTATCAGCAAATATCTATAAAAACAATAAATATCCACGGCCCGATGTGCGATCCTTGGGGAACACCAGACGTAACTTTAATAACGTTTGATTTCTCATTTCCCATTATTACAAATTGTCGCCGGTTTGATAGATAGGACTTGAACCAATTTATGTAATCGAGTGAAAACCCAAATGCGAATAAACTGCGGAGTGTTTTTTGATGGCAGATGGAATCAAATGCTTTACTGAAATCCGTGTACGCTACATCAACTTGATGATGGTTTTCTATCTCATTAATTATTTTACTGGTGAATTCAACCAGATTAGTTGATGTGGATCGGCCAGGCATAAATCCATGCTGGTTTGTTGATATATGACGTGCAATTGTGGATTTAAAGTTGTTGCATAAAACGAATTCAAACAATTTTGGAATTGATGATGTAGTTGATATTCCTCTGTAGCATGTAACGTCATCTCGTTTGCCCGATTTAAAAATTGGTGTAATTTTTGAAATTTTCCATTTTTCGGGAAATACCCCGGTGCTCAAGGAATGGTTGAATAGGTAGCATAATGGAATTGCTAAAATGTCAGCGTACTCCTTCAGAATAGAAGAGGGAATATTGTCAAGGCCACAACCGCCTCCAAATCCCTTTAGAGCCGATAATATGTTATCCTCATATATAACAGGAGGAGTTATTGTTACGTTGGTATTGCTGGGTTGTTCGTACAATCCACTAGTAACGCTTGGTTTATAGACTGATTGGAAAAACTTCGCGAACATGTCAGCTATATCTTTGGAGTTTGAGGAGCTGGTATTGTTATATGTCATATTTGCAGTGTATCCGTCAATTTCGCGTTTATTCCTAAAGTATTTCCAAAATTGTTTTGGATCTACTTTGATTTTTCCTTAAATGTGATCGAGATACGAGTTGTATTTTGATTTGAAGTAAATTTCAAATCGTTACTATGTTGTAGAAACATTGTACCACTGAGGGTGAGCATTATGTGGTTTACAGCACATAGGTACATAAAGTTCGAAGCCTTGCTGCATAATGTCATTAAATTTATCAACATTTTCGTTTATATCATTGGAATTGATAGTTAGTTAGTTTGCCAGTTGATGGATTCTAAGTAACTTTGTAGCCCCGCACGGTTTGTTTTTTTGAAGATGTATTTGATTGGTTGTAGGTGTTCCGAACTCGCCATTAAATTAGTTAAGTCAAATACAATATCTAAGGACTTGTGATTGATATCGTTAATTACAAAAGGTAACACGGATTCTGAAATTTTGAAACTGTCAATGTCGTTGCTGAAGACAAGATCCAGTAATCTATCACGATTATTAGTAATTGTGTTTATCTGGTTCAAATTATAACCAAGTATAGCGTCCACAAATAAAGATTCAGCATCTGTTGTTATATTGTTTGGAAAAATACAATTTAGTTCCGGGTCCAGATTCCATATTATATTTGGAAGGTTAAAATCACCAAGCACAAGAACTAAATCTGACGAGTTTGCTGTGTTAATAACTTCATCAATCGCATCGATGCAAGTTGCGTAATGATCACTATTTGACTGAGGTGGTATATACGCTGCGTAAATGAATAGATTGGTTTGGTTAATTTTGATTTTTACACCAATTTGTTCGACTCTCGATGGGGCTAAAGTTACTGGAGCATTCCAGAGTTTAGAATGTACTGCTATCAGTACGCCACTATCCGATTTCTTTGAGCTAGTTTCGGGAGACCGATCGCATCTGTAGACAACGTAATCATGGCCAAAAAATTCACTGCTCATTATGCCGGGTTTTAATGAAGTTTCAATTAACCCTACATCTACACCTATGCTACGCCTATGACTACAACAAAATTTTAAATATATTTATATACGAGTATATATATGTAATGAAATATAATATAGTAAATGGTAAAATCAATTATGAATGAAAATATATGTAAATTTATATAAAAAAATTTTTTAAAGAAATTTAGAGAAAATTTAAAGGTTTTGAATTGTAATAAAAACATTTAATACTTAAAGTAACGGCTAGTTGTTGATTGATGCGGTTCATGTTGATTGCAGATAAATACGTTATTATACTCGTACGAGGTAATCCATTTGGTCATTTCTTGTATGAGTTTTTCATAATTTTACCACCGACCTTTGTTAAGTACTTGGCAATATTATTCTTAGTTCATACAAACCTTCGAGTTTTTTTTTGTAACGTGGTCGTAAATGCCACCCAATCACAGTTCACTTTTATTTATATAGTTATTTAATTTACGGTTTATTAACGTTTCGTATAGTTTTATGAGTAATTTATAGATTATTTTAGAACTATCGTATAGCTTTTAGTTGTATGGTCTGTGACACTATCATTTATTCTAGTCACTATCACTATACTATATCATTTCCACTTTTATTGTATTAATCATTATTGAAATTTTCATTATGTTCACTGTGATATTTTTAGTAGTTAGCTACTGGTTTTTAAGCGTTTTAATTTTATACAATTTTTTTTTTAAATTCTATTTTTATTAATAATTTCTTATTGGTAAATTGTCCTTATTTAATAATTATTTGTATTACTAGTTTTAAAAATTCAAAGAATTTTAACTTTATCACAAAAGGTATACCCAAGAAATTTTAATCTCAATCACAAAAAAAATAGAATTTGCATTTTTCGTAAACTTAACAAATTAGTACCGATATTACATGTTTAACACTTTAAAGTATTTTCTTGACTCCTCGTTTCACTGCCGATCGCCCCTATTTATCTTTTTTTTTCACATACCCGCCAAAATTTTCGCGCGATTTTTGACAACACAGGGGTTTAACAAAAATTGGTAAATCATTTTCCACAATAGCATCCACTGGATTAGCCGAGGTGCCATCTGTCTACGTCGAATCGAGATATATACTAATCAACGGTCACAAACTGTGTTACCGACCATATGTCGCTGACATTCAGAAGATTAAACATTAAATAATTTCGCGCATCACAGACCACCATACTCGCACAGTACTTCTACTGTTCGCGTCGGATACAAAACTAGTGTCGCGAGTGCGAATGCACCGCTACAAAATAGTAGACATTCCAGCTTATTCAAATAAGTATAACCGTACATATAAAAAGGGTTTCACCCCCTGACAAAATTTGATATGTTCACAAAAGTATGATATAAGAGCCGATCATACACACCCAATTAACAGTCCATCCTAGAGTTTCCGCAATATAGCCACTACTATTATCGAATAGTCGACATTCGAGTCTATCCAAATTAGTATAGCCCGTGCATATAAAAAGGATTGGACTCCTCTGACAAAATTTGTGATGTTGACATAAAATTTGATATGAGAGCTGATCATATACACACAAAATTAACAGTCCATCCTAGAATTTCCGCAATATAGCCACTACTACTACCGAATAGTAGACATTCGAGCCTATTCATGACGATCCGCATAGACATGTGGCGTATTTCGCGAGATTGAACGGCTTTAATCTATTGCACTCTGAATGTGGCCATGTGCGAAAATCTCCAGGATTCGCTCCACAGAAGTTCCATTTTAGGACTTTTTCGTTCTAATCATCATAAAATGAACGGACCAAAATGGGGCAGCCTGACGATCCGCATAGGATGCGGCGTATTTTGCTATGCTGAACAGCTTTAATCGATTGCGATACTTATGTGGCTATGAATATGAATTTGAAAATTTTCGTAATAATTAAAATTAATTTACTGTATTTTTGATGGGTTGTAGTACTGAGGGTTTGAAAGTTTAATGTGCATATTTAATAACGACGACACTTAAAATCTTTAAAATTTGTTTTTACTTTCCTTAATCTTTGATATTATGGTTATTTAATTTTTTAAAATCATATTTAACGGTCTTTTAAAATTAAATAAATTGTAAAATCAAAATCTTGTGATTTCGTCTTATACAGGTTTAATTAACTAATACATGTAAAAGAAAATGTGGCTTAGTGAAAACGTCTCATGATCCATCCGATTCGAGAAATTTTTATTAAAAATTTTACTAAACAGTTCATAAAGAAATTAGTAAAATTTTCTCGGACATATCAAAACCGCTAAAGATGAGTTTTCGAAAAATGTAAGCGGAAATTGCGATTTTTGACAAAAACGTTTTCAACAAAAGTTCGGCTATTGTACAGCTCTGATGGTCTGATTAATCAAGATGAAACTTCGTTCGTAAGCTTTTTTCACAAATTGCAAGATCCAAGTGAAATTTGGTCAAAATCAGTCCACCGGAAGAGACAGCTTCCATAGGAGCTTTTCTTTTTTCCACCTGACGTAACAGCTTAGAAGCTTTTCCGCTTTTTGAAAAGTATATAAATTATGAGCAAATCGACTATGAATTAAAAGACGCTTCATTACCAAAATTTAAACATATAGGTTGATTTTTAACAATAAAACTGTTTGGACTTTCTTCTACATAATAAAGTAATTCCATAAATTTGGGAATCCTAGTGATTTTTGGTCGAATTAAGTCCACCGGGAGTGATATCCTCCAAAGGAGCTTTTCGTTTTTTTCCAAATATTTTCAAAATTATACAATTTACAAGAAAATGGTTATGAAATGAATATTCTAAATTAATTTTGCAACGATACCGGTCTAGATCAGTTTTACAAAATTTAAGGGGAAATGGCGATTTTTGACAAAAAGTGTTTTTCAGCACAAGTTCGGTCCTGTACACCAATTTATTGATCGAGATGACACTTCAAACTTAAACTTTTTCCACAAATAGGGAGTCATATTGAATTTTTGAAATTAAACCGTTCATAATTTCTTATTCGTTTCAATGGTTTTGGTTTGATAAAATTTGTCTATGAACAAATGATCCACAAAATTAAAATTTATGACAGATTACAATTGAGATCAATACGAAAGGAAGAGAGACGGTGATGGTATACGCATTATTCAATGAAAGTGAATCTTGGAAGAATATTCCGTAACTATGAAGATCACTAATATACAAACAACTAAGCAGGTTTTAGACTAAGACTATCAGCCCATAATGATATCTCTAATATAGAAACAGCTTTTATTAAAACTTTTATAAACTTTACCTTAATTTTACAGAGAGTTCGATTTTCAGCTTCTGTACTTAACACTCCATGAGCTTTCCAACACCAAGTACAGTTAAATTATAGACAAAATGGATTTTTTCAATTGAATAAAGTACTTTACTTGTTTAGTTAACAAATTAATACAATGAAATTTTCTTTAATTATTAAGAAGACAATCAAATATAGGGAGGGCTTAAAATCTCGTGATAATATATAGGTTGATAAGAATTTAAAGGTATTTTCATACAACATTTCCAAGGAAGCACAAACTATTCAAGTAAGAATCAGTTCCATTCATTCAAGAATTCAGTATACCACTGCGTATATGTACACGGCCAAGTAGAAGGCAAATAAAACAAATACGGTTTGTATGTATGTCAAAAACAAAACTCATACAAATCCTATGGAAATTCTTTTTAGTAAAGTTTTTTTTGACTTTATTTATTTATGTTTCGAAAATGTGGTAGAAAAATAGTTCAGTTTTACCATTTTCCGCTATGATGTCTTTAATTTAATGATCGTCGTATAAAACATATAGAGCAAAGTTTAAGTAAAAAAAACTACTCTTCATGCACACATACACAAACTATGCTGAAAACATTTTATACGACATTAATGGTCGTAAAAATTAAAGACATAATTAAAGACATAACAGCGGAAATTGGTAAGATTCTGAATGAAAACTACAAAAACTTTACAAAAAAAGAATTTCCATAGCATTTGTATGAAAGTTTTTTTCCGCGTTTACGTGTCCTCGGCCTGGATATATACATACATAGGCACTGTATAAAGCATTTTTATAAAATGTTATAAACGTTTTATTAGATAAATTAGTCCTCACATAAAATGTTTGGTAACTTTTATGCGTTAGTCTCCACGCGGGAATAGCGATGTATGAGCTTTTATACCAATTTTAATTTTTATACTTATAAAAGCCGTTTCTAAACAAACTGGTATTCGATTGATTACTACAAAATTTATTAGTCTGAGAACCGACTAGTCGAAAAAAATAATCAAGTCTGAGGAATAGACTCATTTATTACTAAACCGGAATTCGTATGCTAGTCTCAGTTTGTTTTTATGTGTGTGGTTGGCGAGCAAATCTACTTCCTTAACCCTGATTTAATTGAAACTTGCGGATATCTATATCTCCAATGACAATGCTTTCTATCAAAATTTGGAAATAATTGGACCACAATTACATAAGCAATTAAATAGTAGATTATGCATCAAGGCTTAGGAGTGTTCGAGTGAAGAAACTACCACCCCTGGCCGAAAGCTACGGGCAACTGATCAAGCGACAAAATCGACGTTTACTCCCTGTAACTCGGGATTTTTTTATGACTTCATTTTTATTAAAAGTATAATTTCTTTATCATCAACATTTTTTTACATAAAAAATACCGGCGAGAAGTGTTTTATTGCTATCGAGTTTTCATTGAAAATCTGTTTTCAAACAAAACAAAATTGTCTGATTACTTTTTCGATGTTTATAATTAGACACCTAATGCCAGAGCCATCTACGAGTTTAAGAGCCGTAATATTAAAATGTGTATGTTTCCATAAGAAACAATGTAAAATAACCAATTTTTGAATTAATATTCGTGAATGAAAATTTAATTGAGTAATTAAAATTTTTATTTTCTACGATTAATAACATATTCAAAAAACACATATTTGAAAGTTGGCCATTTGTATTAAGTATTTAAATAATGAGAATGAATTAAAGAGAGGCATAATTTTTTTTAGAATTAAGCTTTCTGTTTAGCAAAAGGTACGCAAATTTAATTTCCGCAAATTGTTCAAAAATTCAATTAAACTGTAGCGTTTGCAAAATAAATGACTCTCAAAAATTATTACATTATTAACACCTCGATTCCGGTAGTTGAGTCGTTGCCCTTCTAAGTGATTATAAAAATCTGTTAGTTGTATGAAAAGTTATTCAATTGGTACACCAATAATTGACATGAGGCGAAAGAAACAATTAAAATTTTAGTTTTGAGACGTGTTGACCTCCAAATACGTGCCTTTATAGCAAAAACATAAAAACGCCGATTGGGGTTTGAAGTGCATACGATAGTTAACATAATATATATATATTTTGGTCAAACACTGGTTTTATAGTAAACGAGTCACGTGTAAATTCATCAATCAAATTAAAATTTCTCATGAAAATTAAGGAATGTAAGCTGATTCTTTTAAGAAAGAATAAAAGCTTCGCCTCCTTTTAAAGCTTACGATAAAAAATAGCGAAACCTTACGGCTCTTTATCTAGAAGACTCTGCTAGTACCCATCTTCTTTAGTCCTTAGGGAGTAAAATACATCATTAGCTGCGTTTTTTTGAATAAGCTGCTAGACTGCGATAAACTATATTTTGAGCCTTTAAACAATTTATAGATTATTAAAATATTTGTCCTTCGTATTCACTGAATCGATCCTAAAGAGCTTATACTAAGTCCATATCTTGTATTATAATATTGAATAAAGTTTATTTATGCTTTAACTCTGAACAACTTTTGGTTTTAACACAGTTCAGCAAAAAACCAATCCCACCAGACACACAGTAATACTTTCTTGGCATGATTATTCATTTTTACAACTGATGTTGATGGCTGGCCTAAATCAACCCATTGTTTTCTGTGTTTAGGATTATCGTACAAAATCCACTTTTCATCACCAGTAATGAATGAGAAAAATTCTTCGGTTTGTGTTTTCTTCGGTCAGTATAAGAGGAATCCCTTTTCCTTCCTTCTGTATTTTGCCCATTGCAT
The DNA here is from genome assembly GCA_963691935.1 of Nephrotoma guestfalica. Taxonomy (NCBI): domain Eukaryota; kingdom Metazoa; phylum Arthropoda; class Insecta; order Diptera; family Tipulidae; genus Nephrotoma; species Nephrotoma guestfalica. Next base: position 215,390,805 of record OY829913.1, on the reverse strand, counting down.
GCAATCGAAATGATATTGCTTGGTGAGTAACTCCTAACTGCTCTGCAAGCCTTTTTTGAGTTTGACACGGATTTTCATCCGGTAAAACTTTAAGATCTTACCTAAAACAGGTCCCATAGTAGTAGTAGTTTTTGAAGTGAAAAGTTTAGGTTTAATAGCGAAATACATTAACTCCAAATAATTAAGGTAAAATTGCAAATATTTGCAAAACCAATATAATTGTTTTTCGGCACAAAGCTGTCACACATTTACAAGTGAATTGAGTTAGATGTTATTTTTTTCGAATAAAATGTTCGTTATATCGGTTTTGCAATTAACAATGAGTAAAATTACTTTTGTCGAAAATAACCGTCGATTTTTGTATTCGGAGAATGAAATCATTCAAATGTTATGGGCCGACAATAGTGATGACGAAGATGACCAACAGCTTGATCAAGAAGACCTCCAATTGTTTGAAGACGATACTGAAGCTGTTGACATAGATGCAGTTATAATTGAAGCACCACCAGACCATAACGAACTGGTTATATCGCATGAGAATGAGCTTGAATCAGGAGTATCACACCAAGCAACAAATATCTCATTCACAACATATTTTTAACTGATGAAAGCAATACAACCCAAAAACCTTTTAAAGGTAATTGAATTTTCTAAAGTAATGTTACCCGAAAATATAGCCGCCGACAATTTTCCAACGCCGCTAGAATTCTTCGATGCCATTGCGAATTTGGATGAATTAATTATCAACAAGATAAGGGAAAGTAAATTATATTGTTGTCAAAAAGGAATTCAATTTCAAGCTGAATCCTTAGAAATGCAGGCATTTTTGGCCTTAAACCTTGTCAGGACCTATCACGTCTTGCCTTCCATAAGAGACTACTGGTCTAGCCAATCAGATTTAAAAGTGTCATTTGTTGCGAATATTATGTCGTCACGCCGTTTTGAGGAAATGTTCGACCAATAATTGAGCATTTCAATGCCGCATTTTCAAAGGCATACTCCAACTCAAAAGCTTAATCGTTTGACGAGCACATGATTAAATTTAAAGGGCACAATATCATGAAACAGTATACGTAAAAGGTAAGTTGTGTCTTCTTTAGTAAAAGCGATTTTTGTTTCTCAAATATTTTGCATTTCCTTTAAAATGTGGTGTAGATGTGCGTAAAAAATGGGTGTTTGTACCAATTCGATTTATACAATGAAAGAAAAAAGGATAAATCTATCGATTCCTTGGGAGAGATGGTTGTAAATCAACTAACTAAGGGTTTTTCTGGACTGGATGTCGAAATGTACACAGAAATTTTTTTTAATTCCCCAAATTTGCAATATGCTTTATGGAAGCGCAACATTAAGTCGTGTAGGACCGTCAGAAAAAATCGAAAACAAATGGCTACTTATGAATCCAAAAAACTAAGAGAGGCGATATCGAATGTCGGAGCTCTAACGGCGTATCCGTGCTCAAACTTTCTATCTCCAATTTTTAAGTCGTCAGTAAAACGAAGAGGACAATGAAGCAGTAAAAAATTAGTAGTCCCATATATGATTATTCAATATAATCGTTTATAGGGGGTGTTGATCGAATGTTCTAAAATAAAATTTTACCTTAGGATATTTTTTGATTTAATTGATATCGTTGTTAACAATTCATATGTTATGTACTTGGAAGCCTTGAATGAGTTGAAGTTGAAACTAAGTGTAGTGTATGATTTTTTATTAGAACCCTAGCCCGGAGCATTATGTTAGAGTGCCAATCTAGTTATGCATACCATATTTTACAGTAATTGGTTGAGGAGTGGTAAAGCTCCATTGAGCACGGCATAATATGTCCTGTGCAGTACAATTACATACTTGGTAATTAAAACCGGTGTGAAGAACTTAACAAAAATTTGTTATTTTAAAATTTACGCGAGTGTGCATTCAATATTTTAACAGTGTAATTCAACAAAAACTTGAACAGAAATGATTGAAAATCGCATTAAAATAGTTAAAAGTAAACTCATTCAATTTTTTGTATTGACATCGTTGTGTGTTTCGATATACGGGGCCGATCCTAGAGATTTCCACGCGATTTCATTATATACGTTAAATCACCCAACTAATAGGCTTTCAAAATAGCATGGTAAGATTTAGGGCTAGTAGATGCACTATGAAGTAACAAGCTTTCAATGGGGAATCTTAGCTCATTCAATTTTTTGTGTTGACACCGTTGTGTGTTTTGATATACGGGGTCGATCCTAGAGATTTCCACGCGATTTCATTATATACGTTAAATCACCCAACTAATAGGCTTTCAAAATAGCATGGTAAGATTTAGGGCTAGTGAGATGCACTATGAAGTAACAAGCTTTCAATGGGGAATCTTAGCTCATGCAATTTTTTGTGTTGACACCGTTGTGTGTTTTGATATACGGGGCCGATACTAGAGATTTCCACGCGGTTTCATTATATACGTTAAATCACCTAACTAATAGGCTTTCAAAATATCATGGTAAGATTTAGGGCTAGTGAGATGCACTATGAAGTAACAAGCTTTCAATGGGGAATAGTAACTCATTCAATTTTTGGTGTTGACACCATTGTGTGTTTCGATATACGAGTAGATTAGAATTGTGTGCCGTACGATCGTTAGGTGTCTGAAACCGGGTTCGTTCCGTCCCAAAAAAAACCTTTTCTATCCTTCCTATCGTTATGTGTAAACAGGCTGTAGGAATAGGAAAGGCATTATCCGGGACACTTGTCCAGTACTTGGTCCTACAATCCAATCAATCAATCAATTCAAAATTTCTAAGAAATGTCGAGCTTCACAATAATGTTGTTTTAGGTAGGCCAGCTTTAATAGAATTTTAATCGAATTGGCACTAGTATAGAGTCCAAATATGGGTCTACCAAAATATCGCCTTTGTTTGTTGTCTAATCAATGAAAATTTTGGGATTCGGGAGATATGTCTTAATGTGTAATTAAGTTTAATTATATTTTACAGCTAAATTTCGCTCGATTTCGCCTAAATGTGTGCTTTAAACCCTTCACATTTATTTTTGTTTCTGTTAGTTTAGGCTTAATTTAGGATAAACTTCAATTGGGTTTCCAACAATAGAAATATTTTCCTGCAATTCGATTTGTCTGGCACGTTTTAAAGGTTGTTACCTTAACTTCTTCGGGCTTAAACACGATGGTTCGCAAACTTTTAGAAATAGGGGATACCATTAAATTTAAATTTGGCAATTGGTTACTAGTATAGTACTGAGTATGTGACAATCTTAAGTACGTAAAATGAAAATTGTTTAAAGTGGATTCTGTTTGCAATTCTGTTTCTATTGGATTCGTAATGTTTATATGGAGTTCATCCATTATGTCAAGAGAAATAATTTTTTTTATTTATTGTTTCTGAGGAAATGGGTGTAACTTGCAACCGGCGATATAATTTATCCTTAATGCCGTTACTCATTCAAATTTTAAGTTGTAGTTCCTATATTAGAATTAGTTTTTGCAATGATTTGCAATTTTCTTTTACGCTTAAATTTCATTATCGTGGCTACTTTATGTGTCCTTTTATATTTGATCTGTTTCCTTTGAATTAAAATATGTTAAATACGAAGCAAATTTTGACGCAGGGATGCCAATTCACAACATGAAGATTGTAAATGCTATGTGATTGTTGACATAAATCTCAGCTAACCTCATTTCAAAGTGCGGTATATTTTTCCAGAAAATTTTGACGCACGTAACATAAATTCGATTAAATAGATAACGATCAAATTATGTTCGATTATTTTGTTTTCGGATATTAATTTGGGAATGAATATAATTTTGAGTTTTGATTTCATGAATATTTTGCAATAATTAAAATAATTGTTATAGAGTGACACGATCTGCAACCCAAAGTTATTGTTTTTGTATTTTATCGAAAATAATACTAACTTTCAAAATATGTTGAACGCCAAATACCAAGGCGTTTTAACCCTTCAAATAAATACAATTCCGAGGGTTAAAGTAAAACAATTTTTTTACATCTACGAATCAAATTTCAATCTAAAACAAAATAAAAAAGCATCTCTAGAGATAAGCACACATCGTTCGTATAAAATACCCGTCTAAGCATTCCTATATACAAACATTTCAATCTGTTGTAATCTTAATCTTTAAAACCAATAAAAGATCACTAACCAACAATTGCCATACATTTGACAAGTGAAACCTTTTTTTAACATAAACATTGTTGTTGTATTTAAAATAAATAAATTCTTGTAGATTATTTATCTTTTGTTTGGATGACGAAGCAAAACGCCCTCTCCTCACAGAGTGTGGTTGTCGTTGGTTTAAGGTATTTTATGATTTTTTTTAGCAAAAGTCATGTATTTTAAAAATTAAATAAACAGTGTGATATCTGAAATTTTTCCCGCGGGAATGTATTTATAATGCCAATGGACATTCTGGGAGTCATTAGACACATTCTTATACTAGTGCACCAGATCAAAATTATAAAATTAATGAATGTAATAATTAATGACTTGTGTGCAATTTTTGTTCTGCATGGAGAAATTTTTACTGTAAAATTTATCAGCATTAATTATTATTAACCGATTTTTTATTAATCGGCCAGAACTACCATTTGTTTAAAAATTGAAATTAAAATGCATCAACGGAGCATAGCATAAACATAAGTCATTAATACCTGCGTTTTTTTAAAACATGGTTTTCGAGACCGCGATAAAATATAGGGAAATACACCTTTGTGAAGTAGGCCCAAAATTGTATCCCAAAAATGTACGATTTTATAGGCTGGTAATACCAAAGCAATAATCGTGATATAAAAAACTCCCACGATAGAAAAATATTTTATACATTTATAAATAAACAAAATAATCGCAAAAAACTTAAATTAGATGCCGTTTGCAAAATATCGTACATTTTTTTGTCTGAATATACGTATTTAGGTTAGAACAAAAAAAAGATAAATTAAGACAAATAACATCTCCAAAATAGCCATTCTTAGCCAGGAGCATACATTCCAATAATTATTTTGGGCTGTCCCTGTTCAACCTACAACAGAAAAGCATCTCAAAGTTAACGGCAGCCGCTGCAAAACTCATGCACACGTCTTGGCCGGTATCTCCTCCAGATATATTTCAATCTTCTATCTAACGGAACTCCATCCAATCCAAAAATTACCGTTTTACTAATTGATCTGGTTAACCGAATGTTATATCTCTTTCAAACTTAGCTGCCAAAATTGCTCTTCGGCATCATCCGAGCGCATGGCCGCAGCTAAAACGAGTTTATCATTTTTCTGTAAATCATACTTACCGACCACGTGGGTAACTGCAGCAGGGAAACTTTCGAATTTCAAAATGAAACTTTGCATGCCGATTAAGCCCAATTTGTGCTAATTAGTGCTCACGGGAAAAAATTAGTGCTAGTCCAGGACCCGAAAAAACGGGAAAAGAAAATTTCAAATTTCGCCTAAAAGACGGAATAAATAAAACCCGATTTCTAGAAAAAACCAGAAATAATTTAAGCCTAATTTTAAACCTTTCTAAAGGCCGTTTTACTTATGAAATTTGTGCTTATCATAGAAATATAATTTTCATAAATTTTCATTCATAAATCGAGGAAAACCAAACCAGCCCCTGAAAGATACTATATTTAAAAAAACTGAGATATATCGTTCAATAATATTTGTGTTGAACAACAAATAAAACAATAAAAATAAAATGTTCTAAAATCCAAGGCATAAGCAATTCAGATAGTATATTCCTGTCAGGTATATTCATTGCCATCCCAAAAGTATAGTGACTGAATTTGTGCTAATCCAGAATTGGCCCAATTCCATTGAACAACATCAACCGTTGAATGAACAATTTTCTGACAAAAAATGTTCTAGAAACCAATGATGTTGGCAATTCTGATTACATATTCCAATAAGATAATATGTAATATTCCAATGAACATATCTGATAGGAATATGTATTCAGAATTGCCAACTTCAATGGTTTCTAGAGCACTTTTTGTCAGAAAATTGTTCATTCAACCATCGCAGTTGTTCAATGGAATAGGGCCGATTCGGGATTAGCAGAAATTCAGCCACTAAATTTTTCGGATGGCAATGCACATATATGATAGGAATATGCAATCATAAGTGCCAATTTCATTGATTTCTAGAACGCTTTTTGTCAGAAATTTTTTCATTAAACCGTCGTTGTTGTTCAATGGAATTGGACCAATTCTGGATTAGCACAAATTCAGCCACTATATTTTTCGGATGGCAATGAACATATCTGATAGGAATATGTAATTAGAATTGCCAACTTCATTAGTTTCTAGAGCACTTTTTTCAGAAAATTGTTCATTCAACCGTCGTTGTTGTTCAATGGAATTGGGCCAATTCTGGATTAGCACATATTCAGCCACTAAATTTTTCGGATGGCAATGCACATATATGATAGAAATAATCAATCAGAAGTGCCAATTACATTGGTTTCTAGAACACTTTTTGTCAGAAATTTTTTCATTAAACCGTCGTTGTTGTTCAATAGAATTGGACCAATTCTGGATTAGCACAAATTCAGCCACTATATTTTTCGGCTGGCAATGAACATATCTGATAGGAATATGTAATTAGAATTGCCAACTTCATCGGTTTCTAGAACATTTTTTGTTAGAAAACTGTTCATTCAACGGTCGTTGTTGTTCAATGGGATTGGGCCAATTCTGGATTAGCACAAATTCAGCCACTAAATTTTTCGGATGGCAATGCACATATATGACAGAAATAATCAATCAGAAGTGCCAATTACATTGGTTTCTAGAACACTTTTTGTCAGAAATTTTTTCATTCAACGGTCGTTGTTGTTCAATAGAATTGGGCCAATTCTGGATTAGCAAAAATTCAGCCACTAAGTTTTTTGGATGGCAATGCACATATATGATAGGAATATGCAATCATAAGTGCCAATTTCATTGATTTCTAGAACACTTTTTGTCAGAAATTTTTTCATTAAACCGTCGTTGTTGTTCAATAGAATTGGACCAATTCTGGATTAGCACAAATTCAGCCACTATATTTTTCGGCTGGCAATGAACATATCTGATAGGAATATGTATGTAATTAGAATTGCCAACTTCATTGGTTTCTAGAACATTTTTCGTTAGAAAACTGTTCATTCAACGGTCGTTGTTGTTCAATGGAATTGGGCCAATTCTGGATTAGCACAAATTCAGCCACTAAATTTTTCGGATGGCAATGCACATATATGATAGAAATAATCAATCAGAAGTGCCAATTACATTGGTTTCTAGAACACTTTTTGTCAGAAATTTTTTCATTCAACGGTCGTTGTTGTTCAATAGAATTGGGCCAATTCTGGATTAGCACAAATTCAGCCACTATAATTTTGGGATGACAATGAACATATCTGATTGGAATATGTAATCAGAAGTGCCAACTTCATTGGTTTCTAGAACATTTTTTGTTAGAAAACTGTTCATTCAACGGTTGATGTTGTTCAATGGAATTGGGCCAATTCTGGATTAGCACAAATTCAGCCACTATATTTTTGGGATGGCATTGAAATATCTGATTGGAATATGTAATCAGAAGTGCCAACAATTTTCACACAATTTTCTGACAAAAAGTGTTCTAGAAACCAACTTCATTGGTTTCTAGAACACTTTTGGCAGAAAATTGGTCATTCAACGGTCGTTGTTGTTCAATGGAATTGGGCCAATTCTGGATTAGCACAAATTCAGCCACTAAATTTTTCGGATGGCAATGCACATATATGACAGAAATAATCAATCAGAAGTGCCAATTACATTGGTTTCTAGAACACTTTTTGTCAGAAATTTTTTCATTCAACGGTCGTTGTTGTTCAATGGAATTGGGCCAATTCTGGATTAGCAAAAATTCAGCCACTATATTTTTCGGCTGGCAATGAACATATCTGATAGGAATATGTAATTAGAATTGCCAACTTCATTGGTTTCTAGAACATTTTTTGTTAGAAAACTGTTCATTCAACGGTCGTTGTTGTTCAATGGAATTGGGCCAATTCTGGATTAGCACAAATTCAGCCACTAAATTTTTCGGATGGCAATGCACATATATGATAGAAATAATCAATCAGAAGTGCCAATTACATTGGTTTCTAGAACACTTTTTGTCAGAAATTTTTTCATTCAACGGTCGTTGTTGTTCAATAGAATTGGGCCAATTCTGGATTAGCACAAATTCAGCCACTATAATTTTGGGATGACAATGAACATATCTGATTGGAATATGTAATCAGAAGTGCCAACTTCATTGGTTTCTAGAACATTTTTTGTTAGAAAACTGTTCATTCAACGGTTGATGTTGTTCAATGGAATTGGGCCAATTCTGGATTAGCACAAATTTAGCCACTATATTTTTGGGATGGCATTGAAATATCTGATTGGATTATGTAATCAGAAGTGCCAACAATTTTCACACAATTTTCTGACAAAAAGTGTTCTAGAAACCAACTTCATTGGTTTCTAGAACACTTTTGGCAGAAAATTGGTCATTCAACGGTCGTTGTTGTTCAATGGAATTGGGCCAATTCTGGATTAGCGCAAATTCAGCCACTAAATTTTTCGGATGGCAATGAACATATCTGATAGAAATATACTATCTGAATTGCTTATGCCTTGGATTTTAGAACATTTTATTTCTATTGTTTTATTTGTTGTTCAACACAAATATTATTGAACGATATATCTCCGTTATTTTAAATATAGTATCTTTCAGGAGCTGGTTTGGTTTTCCTCGATTTATGAATGAAAATTTATGAAAATTATATTTCTATGATAAGCACAAATTTCATAAGTTTAGCGGCCTTTAGAAAGTTTTAAAATTAGGCTTAAATTATTTCTGGTTTTTTCTAGAAATCGGGTTTTATTTATTCTGTCTTTTAGGCGAAATTTGAAATTTTCTTTTCCCGTTTTTTCGGGTCCTGGACTAGCACTAATTTTTTCCCGTGAGCACTAATTAGCACAAATTGGGCTTAATCGGCATGCAAAGTTTCATTTTGAAATTCGAAAGTTTCCCTGCTGCAGTTACCCATCTTTACCGACCGCATCTACGCATTGTAAACCGAGTTTAATTTTCTTCTCATCTCTCCACCTCCAGCATCAGCATTATCACTTTCATCAAGTTTGCTGCACAACGCTGGGTTATTGTCGCTTTCCATTACATAAGCAACCCTTGCACCTAAACTGTTGAAATCATCACCACCAGGTGATCCACCGTCAACCCCCTTCTCTATGGATACAAACTCCCCTGGTTGCTGTTGACTACTAACTGGCTCACTATGAGACGTTGAATCCCGAGTAGTTCGTTTATTTCTTCTTGAATTGCTGCAATATACCGGTTGAATTGTTAATCATTTTTGAGCTTCTGTCTCTTTGCCACTTCTCGATTTCACAAAGCCCAATAGTTTCTCCCGACCAATGGCACCTATTACATGATCCTCAATATCCGCTTCCATCTTATCACCATTATCAATCATTTTCAACATCTGCTCCCTATCTCGTTCCCCGAATGCTCGATTTTCTACTCCACATCGCCTACATTATCCTTTATTTTGCCAAATACTTTACATTTCGATTGGTCCAGTATCTTCTTGAAGTTTCCGAAGCCTGAGTTGGATTCTCTAATTCCTTGTTTCATTTCTCGATGACTCTGGTTAGATTAATCAAACCTACATTTGTGCTCCCATTTGTTGCAACTCTTTACATGTGTGCTTTACATGTGTCAACCCGATTAAAATCCTAATGGAGCTCGCATACCTAAAAAGACATTCCAGTGAAGTACGGCATTTCTTAGAAATTTTTATTTTATGAAAATTCATATCTCAAAATCTTCATCGATCGGCAAACTGGTCATATAATGTTTTGGTAGATCCATATTTGTACTCTACTTGTGCCAATTTAAGATTCTAAGAAACGTCGTTCTTCACAGGAATGTCGTTTTCGATATGCGAGCTTCATTAAAATTTTAATCGCGTTAGCACTAGTAGACTACACATATGGATCTCTAAGGTAATTATTCGTCAGCGTTTATACGCAGAAAGTAGTATTGCAGCAAGTCGGGCCAATGGAATTTATCTGAGCATACATGACAAACGTATTTTAAATTGGAAGAGAATACTCACTCTTTTATTTGCGAGTCGAGCTCTGTTTTAAGTGCAAATGGTTTGTTGCAAATGTGGCAAATTATTCATTTTTTTCCCCGATTTGAGCTTCATTTGTCTATTTAAAAAAAATCTAGTAACACATTCCATACTGCGTACGCATAAACTGTTTTCCGGCCGTATTGGTTGCATAATGAATTGTTAACTCTACCGGGCTTATAAATGTTTTATCACATGTCTCGCATTTATGCGGACTCTTCCTTTATGTATACGTTGCGGTGTGGAGCAAGAAAATTCTCACATTACCACTATTTGTTCGCGATTCTTGAGGTGGTGAGAAAATATGAACGTCTTATCACTTAACGGTCAAATGTGTTTTATATGTACTTTAAGTGTCCGTTTGGTTTTACAGCCCTTAATACATTAGGCACATTTAATGACATTTCGGCTATGTGATACACTAAATTATGTATTTCGAGTTCTTCTTGGTTTTAAAATGAGCTAATGAATTTAGTTTCAAAATTGTAAATCACGCAATCACCACCATTGTTTACAATTATTTCCGAAACATTTAAACGGTAGGTCATGAATAATGGATAGAATTGAGCAACTGAAGATCTAAATTATCGAAATTTATTTTACAAACTTGGCGGTCGGATACATTATCCTGTACGATATCTTCCTCTACAATCGGTGCAATCTCTTACTCGACTTCTTGTCTTTACAAGTATTTTGACGTATTTCAAATGCAATCTCAATTAGATGATCCACATACATAAAACTTTCATCATCATCAACATGTATGTGAAGATAGCCAAAATTACATCCCCGAAAAAAGCAATGGCAAGACTAATTATTACTATCATGACATATTTACTCTCGGCCATCAAAATATTCCACATTTTTACTCTCAGCCCCGAAAATACTAGCATCACGACAGTTAAAAACTGTAATGACAGTCGAAATTTTCGGGGCTGACTGTAAAAATAATACTTAAAAAAAACTCTTGTTTTAAATGTGATTCTCGCCAACACTAGCACACAACTTTTCTATGTAAATGTACTGAGATTTAATTCACAGAAGTTAGGAACTATTCGTTGGCCACACAAGCGGTGCATATCGTTTGATAGGTGAATGTTTAAAAAGCATTTCTACATTTTTCTAATTTTCCTTAACCTCTAACTTTCCTTCCTAAAATTAGCCCCGAAGCGGTTGTTCGGAAAAAACTACTTCCAGTGACACTATTCTGGTAATTCCCCGGGAATAGAGAACTGGGGAAGGAATTTATATGTAATTTATGTTCAAATATTTTTTTCCGGCCTACTGAGGAGAAAAGTTTGATGTAAATATTTATAAATTGGGAATAATTTTTTCATACCTAAATTGGCAGGGAAAATTATTCCCGAATGTGTTGTGGAGTGATGAAAGCAAATTTGATTTAGTGTCATCCGATGGAATATGGTATGTGAGACGTCCTGTAAACAAAAGATTTGATATTCGATACCAAATACCACAATAAAACATGGAGGTGGCAATACTATGGCTTGGGAATGTGTTTCCCGCAACGAAGTTGGACCTTTATGTATACTGAGATAATAAAGAAGCAAATGCTACCGTATGCTATAGAAAATATCCCATCTAGCTGGAATTTCCAAAACGAAATCGAACTCCTGGAATGTCAAAGCCAAAGTGCCGATTTAAACCCTACTGAACAACTTTGGGAAGAGCTGAATCGACGCGTAAGATGTAAAAATTATTCAAATAAATATGTTGTATGCGAAGCATTATGTGATGAATGGAGCCGAATCCCCATTGATCGTTTGCAAAAGTTAGTTGATTCAATATACTGTTAAAGTTAGCCGACTCGCTCCAGCCGGAAAATATCGATAATGCAGATTCGGCGATAACAACTAAAATAATCAGCCGGAAATGTCGGTAATACAGATTCAGCTGTAACTACTAATATTTCTCAGCCGAAAAATGCCGATAATGCAGCTTAAAACAATAAGGGTTATCCGCTAGTAAAAGTCGGTAAGAATGATTCATATACATAGCCAGCCTAAAAATGTCGTTAAATCAGTTAAATACATTTGGTGTTAAACAGTAATAACTACTTTAATCCAAAATGTTTAGTTCGTTGCATTAAATGCATGAAAACTATAATACAAAACTATTTTACCACTGAAACAACTCGAAGAAATATATGAAGCAAAACCTCAAAAATTTCAGGTCAATTTTCATGTTGAGAGTCCGGGAACAGTCGATTGAATATATCGCACAAAAAAGTTTACTGTTTAAAGTGTCATGGCTGGAAATAGATTCCAACGATAGGTCTTAGTGATGCTCATACGTGGGAAAAACTTCAGGTCGACCTTTCAGGTCGATTGAATATATCGCACAATCAAAATTTGAAAATTTCGAAAAATTAACCGTTTAAAGTGTCATGGCTGGAAATAGATTCAAATGAAAGGTCTTAATGCTACTCATACGCGGGAAAAACTTCAGATCAATTTTCATGTTGGGAGTCCGGAAAAACTCGATTGAGTATATCGTACACACAAAATTTAAAAATTTCTAAAAATTGACCGTTTAAAGTGTCATGGCTGATAATAGATTCAAATGATAGGTCTTAATGATCCTCACACCTGGAAAAAATTTCAGGTAAATTTTCATGTTGGGAGTCCGGGAAAACTCGTTTGAAGATATCGCACACACAAAATTTGAAAATTTCTAAAACTTGACCGTTTAAAGTGTCATGGCTGGAAATAGATTCAAATGAAAAGTCTTAGTGATGCTCACTCCTGGGAAAAATTTCAGGTTAATTTTCATGTTGGGAGTCCGGGAAAACTTGATTGATTATATCGCACACAAAAAATTTGAAAATTTCTAAAAGATGACCGTTTAAAGTGGCATGGCTGGAAATAGATTCAAATGATATTTCTTAATGATGTTCATACCTTGATAAAGTTTCAAGTTATTTTTCATGTTGGGAGTCCGGGAAAACTCGTTTGAATATATCGTTTGAATAATAATGCTCATACCTCTAAAAAGTTTCAGGCCAATTTTCATGTTGGTAGTCCGGGAAAACTCGGTTGAATAAAACATATATAATGGTGAAGAAATCCACAGAAATACCCATCCGGAAAATGCAGATTAAATATAATTAAGATTAAATGACAGCCTAATAATATCGATAATGCAGATATAAATAATTTTTTTTCAACATGGAAATTGACTTGAAATATTTTCCTGGTATAAGCATCATTAAAACCTATCATTTCCAGCCATGACACTTTAAACGGTCAATTTTTAGAAATTTTCAAATTTTTTGTGTGCAATATATTCAATCGAGTTTCCCCGGACTCCCAACATGAAAATTGACCTGAAACTTTATCCAGGTATGAGAATCATTTGAATCTATTTCCAGCCATGACACTTTAAACGGTCAATTTTTAGAAACTTTCAACTGAATTTTTAGGACTACCAACATGAAAATTGACCTGAAACTTTTTCCAGGTATGAGCATTATTAAGACGTTTCATTCGAATGCATTTCTAGCCATGAAACTTTAAACGGACAATTTCTAGAAATTTTCAAATTTTGTGTGTGTGATATATTAAATCGAGTTTTCCCGGACTCCCAACATGAAAATTGACTTTACGTTTTTAAAATGATATTCAATAGAAGGCACTTTATTTGAAATATTATCTGGACCTGTCACTATAGATGCATTTCCCATTTAACCTCCCCAAACATCTAATAAAACACTTAGAAAAATTTGCTTTGGGTAATTTGTTTTAAATTCGAATTTTTTTTTTTTCCCCCTGTACTGTTCTGGGGCCGAGGCTCTCCCAACTCTTTCGCGGTTTCCTTTTTCCGTCCTTACTTTTACGCCAGTGTCGGCCAATTCAAGGGCGTACGGTTATAGATCCGATTTTATCACCATCTGCACATTGCATAGATCCATGCCAGCCTATACTGGCATGGAAGATGGGTCGGCCCATGAGCCCCGCACTCCGACAGAGGGTCATAGATGTGTTCCTTCTCATCACAAATCGTAATTTGTTGATGAAAATTCCCTTTGCATCCTGCCCAATCGGGATTCGAACCCGGTACCTCCCGATCCAAACGCCAAAGCTTTAACCACTAAGCCATTTGGTCGGTTAAATTCGAATTAAAAATTGTTATTTTAATTTTTCTAGTTGCTTTTTAAGAACAGCAAAATAAAAATTTCTAATATAATTAATTTATTTCCGACATAAAACTCGTATCTGCATTATCGGCATTTTCGGCTGGAATTTTCGATGAACATGTTACCGACAATTATCGGCTGTTATTTACGTTCGATTAGTTTGAATCTACATTATCGACATTTTTCGGCTGAACATTTTCGGCTAACTTTAATTGGGTTGATTCAATGCCGGCGCGCTGTGAAGCTGTCATAAAGGTCAATGGATACGCAACGAAATACTACATAATTAATAAGTACTAAAAATAATCAGCATTAAACAATAAAAATACATTCTTTTAGATGTCAAAATAGTTTTGATCCGTAATTATTAAAACTTTTTTTAAATATTTTATTTTTATTTAGCAATTCACATTTATTTATTTTTTGTATTATCTAATAAATTATACTTGTCCAAATACTTTTGAGCGCTACTGTATATATACTCGCACTTATATATTTTCACCGTATTTAATTTTTCATCGCGAAAAACTGTTCACTTGATGATGACAGGCGTAAGAGAGAAAGTATTTTTATTTTTTCTATTTCTTGTTTTTGACATTTTTAAGACGAACGAAAAAAATCGATAAATCAAAGCCAGTGTATGTGGCCAATTCACGAATGTCGCGTATTAATATGGTGAATGCGTCGATGATTGAAGCATCAATTATTTTGCGAATAATTGGGTTGCTACAAACGTCTTAATGTTTAATGTTATCATTTGCGAGCATAGTAAATTAATGAACGTAATATTTTAAATATACAACGAAATCATTTAATTCTAAGATAACGTATCACACTCATTTGATTCCAATGATTAATTTATTAAAATTTTACTTTCACATGACATTGAGTTAAAATTTTGATTATAATCCAAATCTGTATAATCCAGGTTTTGTATGTCTCGTATACGAGCAAATTACGAATTTGTTCAGCGCACAATGAGTCGAGTAATTTTTTGTTTGTTGTCAATTTTGATTAATTAACATTTGGATTTAAATAAAAAACTAAATCAAATATTTTGTTTATAATTTATATTATTATCTCATATTGATATACTCGTAAACTCCTAAAAACATCGTGAGCTTATCAGACACACATAGTATTTGTACATACGAGTATATAAAACAGATAATTTTCCTCGATGGATATTTTATTATCCAATTGCGTAAATTCCAATTTTTATCCAACGCATACGAAATGTCAATATTATCTAAACTTGTACATACGTATAAAGCAAAATATTATAATTAATTTACGTTTATCTACAGTAAAATGAAAAGTGTAAGCTCACGAGGATTAAGTAAAACGTGACGTAGTGATAAGCTACTACGTGGGTACCAATCACGCAACTCACAAATTTTGATCACTCAATTCTTCGAATTATAGCTAACACTTTAATTTCGGATTATTTGTGTACGAGTTGAATAAGGGAACAAATTAGATATCTAATTTTATTATCGATAATCATCACAAATAATAATATTCAATATTTTTTTCATTATCATTACACAGATTATCTGTGCTTTTCATCTAATGCTGTCGGTTTCGTTTACTTCAAAAGAAGCTAATCGTTTAATATTATCCATCTAAATTCGCTTAACTTGTTTAAGTTGAGTTTACGTGTGTTGTGATATTAAATAAAAATATTAAATTGTTGTATGGAAGCAGTTTCGATTCAATAATTTAAATAAAGTAAAGCTTGTTAAGGCTTTAGGTTGATTAGTTTTTTAAATAATGATAACAGAAAATGTTTTGATTGTTAATTGTGTCTTAAACGATTTACGATACATCAACAATTTGTATAGATTCGTTGGTTGATTAGCATCCAGATTTTTTTACATTAAATATTTGCAAAAATTCCAGGTCTGGCTCCACGATTACTCGATGCTTGCAGAGTACTGGTAATCATGAGATTTCACCAAAAGCCACACTTCATGATAATTCACCAAGAATAAATCAGCTATTTAGGAATTTAAAAAAAGTGGAAATTCACTGAGAACGTCAATTCTTCGGTTGCTCATCCAAAACGACAATTCACCGAAAACGCCAAATCACCTAAAAACTATATTTTGCCGGAAACTATAAGTTAATGGAACTAATATATGCCGCAACCGAACAAAACTCCATTTTGATTTTTGTATGTGATAATGAAATAGGACTAATTCATAATTTCTCAATAAGGTGGATATTTCACTGTTCTACCATCTCGTTAAGAGATGAGCAACAATTCTGGGTTACTTTTGACATAAGGTAATGTGATTTGAGCTTCTTAATTGAAACCTGATTGTCCGTAAGTATTCAGAAATGTTTCTCCCAACTAGTCCTCTCTGGTGGGACTATAAGTCCTAAACTTCTGATCAAAAGCGGTATAGTCGGTATAGTCGGTATAGTATTTAGTATGTTCGTGTTTCTTAGATTACATGAGTGTCCTGTATTGTTACAATTCAACGGTGAAATGGAGTTGAGCCTTTAGAGCTGAGCTCGCTGCCATTTGTTTACCTACGATATCTATAACGGCGTGACATGAAAGAGAATCGTCTGTGCTTAAGAGGAGGAGCCCCACTATACAAGGCAGCTCTTCACTGTACTTCCACCAAGGGTTTTAGATTGGTCAGAATATTTATAGCTGGCCACCAAACAGTAAACCCATTTAATAATACCTATTAGTAGAAATAAAGAGAAAATGTACAATTTGAGGCTCCAAACCTCATATTTTTAAAATGACATTTTTACAGGAGTAATGCGCTATTATAGCTTCCCTTACTATTTCCATATGTTAGGTTTCCAGCCTAGTTTACTCCAGTCCAGTATGAGACCCAGATACTTCGCTTTATCCGTAAAGATCAATCAAATGCCATTTAAGCTAGGGGATCGATCTGAGGAAGTTTGTCTGGAGTAAAAGACAAACTCAGTTTTGTGTTGATTCAGATTTAAACCGCAACTGTCAGCCCAATTGGAGAGAATGCCAAGCGCACGTAGCATGTATTACCTTAAGGTGTGAGAATGTTTACCGAAGAACAACCACCTTACCGACTCGTCAACGCACAGAGAGGAGAGAGTGCCTCTGTGATCACCAGAAAAGTGATCATCGAGTATTCCTTATGTTCAAAGAATTTCTATAGGAACCATAAGGCAATGGAGAGCACTTTCCACAAATTTCCTCTTGAAGTAGGCATATTGAGATTTCAATCATTTGGCTCAATCGAATTCCAAATGTGGGCTTCTATCTGTCTTTCCACAATTTTTAGTAGGGAGGAGACTAAACTTATAGATTTTAAAGGCCTTTGGGATTGCAATGCGAGCTTTTTCCCGCCTTAGGTATAAATATTATATTTACTTCAGTCAATTTACGAGAAATGTGACAGAGTCCTAGACTGCTATTGAAGATAACTTCCAGCCAGAGTAAGGTTAAGTCAGTCGCTTGGTTAAGATCCAGCGGTATAATTCCATGGGTTCCTGCTGATTTATAAGGCTTAAAGATGTTTATAGTCCACAAGATTTTTGCTACTGCTTATAATCTGTTTTACAATGCCTACGACTCTGTTTTCTCTAGGCCTTCGTGACGCAGAGTCGAAGCTTCTTGGAAAGTAAGTTTCCAGTAGCTATATAAGGATTCTGTATTAGTTACGGTTCTAGAACCATTCAGTCGTTAGATAAATCTCGAGGTACCGGGACTTAGATAGTACTTAGAAGCCTCGGTGTATCAGAGGAGTCCAGTATTTCACTACAATATAGCCTCCAAGCTTTTGTTTTAGCGTTTCTAACATTGTATTTGTATGTTTCGAGGACTGCCTTGCAGCCGTCTTCTAAAGAGCCTCCACTACGGTGGCCGAGGTTTACCCACAGATTTACTTGGAAGGCAGTCGCCTAATACGGCCTTCTTAAAGGTGTCGGAGAGCTGCTCCACTAGAACATCGAGCTTTTATTTAAAATCGAGGGGTTTGGAACCAGTACTGGTAGTGAAGTCCTCGAAGTTCTAAAACTATCTCAGTCGGTTTTCCTCCTGTTTTTATATCTAGGTTTTTTGATGAGTTTTGCCTCTAATACAAATTGGATATAACAATGATCAGAAAACGAATGATCATCCAACGCCATTCAATTCACTAAACTATCTATAATAGTCTTGTACAATGTCTAGTACTTCTTGCCTATATAGTTATAAACCTTGGTTTACTGCCAATATTGCATAAACACAGGTTAGTACTATCAGTGATTTCGCAAATTGTGTATTGCGAATTTACAAATATTCCCAGGATGACTCCAATTTTGTGCTTTTGAGCCTTCTTTAATGCGCTTCCTAATGGGATATCTTCCCCATCATATGGAAGGTAAGCTGATATAAGCCAGAGATTTTGATCATCCATCTCAATGCTTGTTGTGACCACATCAGAATTACTGTAATTTTATAACAAAAAGATATTCGGATTATTTTTAGGAAGAATACAGGAACTAATTTTATCTATCTTCTTCACGAATAGTTTGACTTAATTTTTACAGATTTTTCCTTCGAGCTTAAAATTATATTTCAAATAGAAATCTTTTCACGGTATTTTGTGGTTTTTACGGAGTCAAACAAGTTACATAACCTATCAGAATAGCAGAGTTTACGATGGCAACTGATAAACGAGGACATTCAGCATTGCATTCTAATTAATTCCAACTAGGAGAAAATGCTGCTGAAGCACTGGAATAAATGTGTAGTGTTCTTGGTGCCGACGATGTGTCAGTGTTTCAGAACTGGTGATGTTAATCTTAGTGACCAGCCGAGCCCTGGACATCCTGGACAGTTTGAAGATGCGGAATTGCAAGCTCTAGTGGATGAAGACTCAACGCAAATGCAACAAGAGCTTGCAGCTCAGCTGTAGGAGTTACGCAAACAGCTATTTCCAAGCGTTTACTCCAAATGCGAAAAATTAAAAAACCCTGAAGGTGGGTCCCACATGTGTTGACCGAACACAACCTATAGGTCGACATATGAACATGCATCTTTCACAGGTTGCCCGACTACAAACAAAGGTGTTCTTGTGGAAAATTGTAACGGGTGATGAACAAAACATAAAAAGTCGTGCATAGATCTCGGGTCAGAAAATACATCGACGCCAGAACAGAACATCCACTTAAAGAAAGTTCTGATATGTATCTGACAAACCTTACAGGGTGTGCTTTATTACGAACTCCTGGAAACTGATCAGATAGTGACATCAGAACGCTGCACTCGACAATTGAATAAACTGAGCGAAGAACTCGATCAAAAAATTTAATTAACTAGGCAAGGAAGCAGGCAAGTCATATTACTGCAAGACAACGCTTGATTTCAAGTTGCTCGCGTGACTCAGAAAACCCTGTAGATCTTGGGATGGGAAGTTCTCCAGAAAGCGGCATATTCACTAGACTTGGCTTCATCCGACTACAATCTGTTCCTGTCAATGCAGCACGTCTTAGTGGATAAAAAGTTCAAAACACTGGACGCTGTGCGTGTATTCGCCGATGACTTTATCGCATCGAAGCCTGCAAGTTTCTTTAGCAAAGACATTTGTATATACCTGAGAGATGGCGCAAGGTCATAAAAACGATGGACAATATTTCCAAGATCAAATTAGTTGTCATCTATTTTTTTATATAAAATAAATTTGCTGGAAAATCTGTAAAAATTAAGTCATATACCCAATATTTAGGAGTAAGCCCAAGTACTTGGTTACCATTCCATCAAGGTTATTGGACCAGTTTGAGCATGAACACAATCGACGCTGCCTCGGAGTGATGGAGGTTAATATGCAGGAACCCCATTACTAGGTTTGCTCCTTTACTTCAAATTCCACCACAGTTGCATCAGAATTCTCATCTGCCTATGATTACTCCAGGGATCCACAAAGTAATCCTTCGAGGTTGGCATCTCCTGTCTTTTCCAGTCAGAGGACGCAGTTCGGGATTGCTAATTGCAGGGAATATTCTCCCTAGCGACTACTTCTAGTCTAGCACCAGTCCAGACTTCACCTATTCTCTATGTAGCGTTTTTGTATAAAATCCATTATCGTTGTTCGGTACAAACCATCAGCTTGACACGATTACAGTGCCAACCGTCGTACGGCAAGCCGGAGCGGGTTCAGAGTTTTTTTTTATAATTTTTCGTAAACGACGTACGGTTTAAATCGGTCTTCGTGGGTTCTGTCAATGACAGTCACCACTAAGTGATCTTTTAGCATCTCATTGAAAAGTCTAGTTCTTCTATGATTCCTCTTTCGATATCAGCCTTTTGGGTAGAGAGCTTTCAAATGAACCCTCCCGTTTGATTTCAATAATATTTTAAGCCTATGAGAGCATTTTCTTATCCCTTTCGTTCTCTCCACCAGCGGAATCTTACTGAGCTTCCCAGGATTATTTTCTGGTTTTGGAAGGTGATACGAGGGATATATCCTTACTTGTGCTTGTTAGTTTCATTCAGGATTTCAACACGAGGACCGAGGAAAGAATGCTCATATGGGCAGAGATCCGCAGTACACAAATAAAGCAGGTTGATCCGGAGAATGTCAGATATCCTGAAACACCGTTAGAGACTGAGCTTTTACTTTCTTTTACATAGTAAAACAAAGTATAGTAATCATGAACAATTTTGACTCTACAGCCAAGATGATTTGTCTGATCGGAGTTAAACTTCATATACATAAGCTTTTTCTTAAATTGAAAGATCCCATTGATTTCTGATCGAAATCGGTCAACAGTAAATGACAAATTCCATGAAAACTTTGTCGTGTTTTTGCAAACATTTTGAAAATTATATCATTTACGACAAAACCAAAAATGATAAAAAAGATTTTAAAATAAATTTGAAACAATTTGTGCAAATTGGCTCAAATTTGCATCTGCGCCGTTCCCTTCCAGATCAAATTTCCAAAATATAAACGGATATGATGATTTTTGACAAAAACCGTTTATCAACAAAAGTTCAGGGGCCAAACTTTTGTACAGTTAAGATAGATTGATTGATCGGGATGAAACGAACCCAAGTTATTTTTCACAAATTGGGATATCCCAGTGAATTTGGGTCTAAGCCGATGCACCGGAAGTGACACCTTCCATAGGAACTTTTTCGTTTTTCCACCGAAAGTGACAGCATAAATATGAACTTTTTGTTTTTTGCAGCCATTTTAAAAAGTATATCATTTTCGAGAAAAACAGTTATGAACTAACAATTTCTAAATTAATTTTGCAAAATACCGGTGCAGCTTCTTTAAATTTAACCGCAAATGACGATATTTGCCAAAAAACTATTTTTCAGAAAAAAATTGTTTCCTGACGCCATATTAATTGATTAATCACCATGAAACTTCATAAATAAGCTTTTTCCATAAATTGGAAGATCCCAATGACTTTGGTCAAGATCGGTCCACTGGAAGTGGCAACTGCTACTAGCATTTACGAAAAAACGATTAAAATTAAAAAAACTCTAAATTAAATTTCAAACAAAATTAGTTCAGATTATACTATAAATCTTATCGGAAATAACGAGCTTTGATAAAAAAAACTTTGTTTCACCAATTTTCGCATCTATACAGGCCAGGCGGATTGATACTGTTAAAGTTAGCCGAAAGTTTCCAGCCGAAAGATGGCAATGCAGATATTATGGTTTCCATCCCAACAGGCAACATTATAATATGTCGATAATGTAGGTCGTATCGATAAAGAAGTTTAATTTCAATATTCACCCGAAAAGTACCGGCAATACAGATTTAAAAGTAACTCTAAAAGAAAAATGTCAATAGCAGACATCCATACACTAGTCACCTTTAGCTAATGAAAGGTATGTATATCAAGATTTTGATCCGATCTGACTGTACCAATTTGATGAACCATGACCCTAAGATTATATATTTGGAGTGGATTTGATGAGGTTATATTGCTCAAATGTTTCATTTTCCATTGTTTCGACGATACAACTGTTCACCTATCGAGGTTTTGCTAAATAACTAGTGTCTGTCTCACTATGAAATATGACCAATATTTAAATTCTACGTTTAGACTGCAAGATTATGTGTATAAATTTTATTTTCCCCATGTTTTGTCGATGAAATCAATCATGTTGAACGATTTTTATCGTCAGAAAAACGGAAAAATAAAAATTTCACCTCTACAATTCCTTCAGACCTACCCCTAACATTTAATAAAAATCTGTCTATGGTCATGGGCTGTCGGATCAGCCTAGTCAGATTGGTGTCCATGTTGCAAAATATCGAATGATGGACGATTTTATCTTCAGAAGAACGAAAAAATAAAAATCTCACCCCTATAACCCCATTAGACTTACCCCTAACCTATAATCAAAATCTGCCTATGGTCACGGATTATCGAATCGGCCTAGTCAGATTAGTTTCCATATTGCAAAATCTCGAATGACGAACAATTTTATCGTTAGAAGAAGGGAAAAATAAAAATTTCAACCCGTATGACCACATCAGACCCACCCCTAACCTATAATCAAAATTTACCTATGATCAAGTGCCATCGAATTAACATAGTCAGGTTGGTTTCCATGTTGCAAAATCGCGAATGATGGACAACTTTGCTTATTAATTATTCACCTTCTTTATCAACATTTTTCGGCTGTATGGAACAGATATGGCATTTCACCCCTATAACTCCATCAGCCTTGCCTCTAAGCTATAATCAAAATCTACCCATGATTATGGGCTATCGAATCGGTCTAGTCAGATTGGTGTCCATGTTTCAAAATCACGAATAACGGACGATTTATCGTTAGAAGAAGGGAAAAATAAAAATTTCACCTCTATAGCCCCATCAGAGTTACCCCTAACCTATAATCAAAAAGTACCTATGGTCATGGGTTTTCGAATCGGCCTGGTGTCCATGTTGTAAAATCTCGAATTACGGACGATTTTATCGTGAGAAGGAAAAAAAAGTTTCACCCCTATAACTCCATCAGACTCACCCCTAACCTATAATCAAAATCTAACTATGATCAAGTGCCATCGAATTAACATAGTCAGATTGGTGTCCATCTGGCAGAATCGCGAATGATGGACGACTTTGTTTGATAATTATTAAACTTCTTTATCGACATTTTTCAGTTGTATGAAACAGATATGGCACTTCACACCTATAACCTCATCAGACCTACCCCTAACCTATAATCAAAATCTACCTATGGTCTTGGCCTATCGGATCGGCCTAGTTAGATTGGTGTCCATGTAGCAAAATATCGAATGATGGACGATTTTATCGTTAGAAGAAGGGAAAAATATAAATTTCACCCCTATAATACCATTAGACTTACCCCAAACCTATAATAAAAATCTTCCTATGGTCATCGGTTATCGAATCGGCCTAGTCATATGTGTCTATGTTGCAAAATCTCGAATGATGGATGATTTTATCGCGAAAAGAAGTAAAAATAAGATTTCCACCTCTATAACCCCTTCAGACTTACCTCTAACCTATAATCAAAATTTACCTATGATCAAGTGCCATCGAATTAACATAGTCAGGTTGGTTTCCATGTTGCAAAATTGCGAATGATGGACAACTTTGCTTGTTAATTATTAACCTTCTTTATCAACAGTTTTCGGGTATATGAAAGAGATATGGCATTTCACCCCTATAACTCCATCAGCCTTGCCCCTAAGCTATAATCAAAATCTACCCATGATTATGGGCTATAGAATCGGCCTAGTCAAAATGGTGTCCATGTTGCAAAATATCGAATGATGGACGATTTTATCTTCAGAAGAAGGGAAAAGTAAAAATTTGACCCCTATAACCCCATCAGACTTACCCCTAACCTATAATCAAAATTTACCTACAATCAAGTGTCATCGAATTACCATAGTCCGGTTGGTTTCCATGTTGCAAAATCACGATTGATGGACGACTTTGCTTGATAATTATTAAACTTCTTTATCGGCATTTTTCGGCTGTATAAAACAAATATGGTATTTCACATCTTTAACCTCATCAGACCCACCTCTAACCTATAATCAAAATTTACCTATGATCAAGTGCCATCGAATGAATATGATCAGATTGGTGTCCGCTTGGCAAAATCTCGAATGATGGACGATTTTATCGACGAAACAAGGAAAAAATCGCAATTTCACCCCTATAACCTCATTAGAAAACATTATTAAAGCCTATATTTAAAGTCAGCCTATAGTCATGGCCCATCGAACTGACGTAGTCAGATCGGTGTATGTCTGGCATAGTCTTGAATTGCAAACCACTTTAACGACAGTTATAAACCATTTGGACTGGCAACTTTCGGCTTACTTTAACAAGGTGGCGGATTGACTATTCGGAATAAAACTGTATACTAAAGGTTTTTCCATAACTTGGGAGAGCTATGCAAAATGTGAAGGATCAGAAATGGCAGCTTATGAAGGGACAGGAATAATAATTTTTGATTATACCAGACAATTTTTATCACAAATTCGGTAGGTTTAATTTTTAGGTTAAATTTTATGCACTATAGCAATTAAGTGTATTCGAAATTGGTCGTAAACAAAGTCGGAAGATGGCCATAATAATTACACCTCTCCATTATTGTTTATACTTGGCCCCCTCCCGGCCGGTTATAAGCACATAATTAATACTTGACCAGGCCCAGTTCACACCGAGTTTTAGCCTAGCACACCACAAATACCAAAGCGAACTATAGTTGCGAATATTTTAACCTGAATGCATCGTTTATGATATTAGTTAACTTTACCGTACATAGTAAAAAAAAAATTGAATTTTCAACGTTCCTTTTACCTAATTTGTCTCACAAATTTAAGTTTTAACTGTAATATCGCACAATATTGTGATTATTACGTGTTTTTTCTTTCTCTTTTGAAGATTTCTGTATTTTTCAACTGGAATTTAAAATTTCATGAAATGTATCTTATAATTACAAACTAATTCAACCAATTTTAGTTTCCTCTTTCAATTTGAGAGAAATAATATTTAATGTGCAGATACTCAAATGATAATGTTACGTTTTTAATCAAATGTTACTTGCATCGAATTGATATTTTGTGCCGAATTGATATTTTCGAGCCTTTGGATATTTTTATCAATTCTTACGATATATTTTTTTATAATTTTAATCAAACACTGAAACACGTAAAATTATAAAATTTACCTACAATTTATTACATAACTTTACTAGTAAATTTACTGTATAAACCATTTAATTTTCAATTCAAATTTATTTTTCAATTTTTCATGTAATTTTACGCGAAAAGGTTCGGCAACTTTGCCCACATGAAAATTCACGTAAAATTCAATGCATTTTTTTTACTGTGTACCTTTTCTTTCTACCTCATAAAGCAGCTAGCTTTATTATTTCTCCGGTAATCAGATCAAACGCTGGTGCTTCCTTTAAGTTTAAATTGTTTTTAATTTCGTTTGCTACTTCAGTAGGCGATGTAGGTGTGACATCTTCGAGAATTTGTATTATGTTTTGAAAGGTTGAAAGGAGGTTGAAATATATTTTCTAGATGATTAGCAAATCCTTCAGCTTTTACTTTGCCCATGTGCCATCTATTTTCCTGATATGATGAATCAGCATTACTGGTCTTTTCAGAGTTGCTTTCCAGAGCGAATAATCCGAGGGAAATTAGCTGACTCATTTTTTAGTTTCTGAATTTCCTTTGTTAATTGTTGAGTAAGATTGTTTAGACTTTTGTTGTCTTGTGGAGCTCTAGTTTAGTGCCACTTTGTTCTGGATTTTCGTTTATCCCTAAGGAGATTTCTAAATTCTATTGGATAGTTATACCCTTTCAGTTGATCCATAGTTGTTAAAGGAACTTTCAAAAGTATTCTTTGTTCAAGGTGTACTTTGAAACTTGCCCAGTCCGTATGTTTGTTGGTTAGTACTGGATTATGCCCTTTATGGAAAATATACTCGCTTAGGGTTAGGACTATCAGAGAATGATCTGAGCTCATATCATGGCTTTCTTCGACTGATTGATTGATTGATTTTGAATGTACGACCAAGTTCTTAGGCTTGAGTTCCCGGATGACGCCGGGTCCACCGTACACCCTTTTTTACACATAACAAAACCGAAGGATTGGATAGGTTAGTTAAGTGGGACAGAATCGGCCCGGTTACAGACACCTAGGTATAGCCGATAGTTAGTAACACAAAGACAACACAATTCTAATCTACTAGATGAAGGATAAAGGCTTAATAGGTTAATGGATAACGATGGTATTGGTCTTCAACAATTGCTTCTTTAAAACGGCAACCTAAGAAAAAATATTATTATTTCACATGCATCTGGAATTTTCCTGAAATTTAATTCTATTAATACTTTTCGGCTTCCTAACCAAAATTGGTTGACTCGACCCGTTACAGACACCTATGTAAAGTCGTTAGTAATAAAATGACAACACAATTCTAAACTACACAATCAGCAATTACAATGAAGCATTAATTCACAAGCATCTGTAAATTTCCTGAAATTTAATTCTAAATTCATATTTTCCGGCTTCCTAAATAATTGAAACATTTATTAATTTAATCATTCTGCAACTCCGCAACTTACAGTAGAATTTCCTGAAACCAAAGTTATTTGAACTATATTCAAAATAACTCTAAAATTCATTAGTATTTAACCGTTGAATTAGGCGAACACAAAATAGCAAAAAAAAAACAGATTAACTAGATTAACTACCGGATTGCATTCAAATATCCCTTAAAATATCCATCCATTAAAATATCCTAAATAATTTAGAATTTGCAAAAATTTCGTATGTTTACTAAAAATTTTTTATAAAACTGCTGAATTTTTCCCGACGCCCATCCTTTTTCACACGGAAACAAATACTTTTAACACTACTTTTGCACTAGTTCTGGAACTTCCTCTACGCTTGCTGGGGATATATCACATACAATTAATCTCAGACATGACACATGCGACTCGTCTATGACTTGTCACCTCGTATTAGACTTGTCATAAACGATTCATCTCAGACTGGTAACAAACGTAAATTAGTAATTAGTGTGTCGTCAATGGCTTTCCTGCTGGAAGGTAATATTTAAGTAAAGGCAACTAGATAAAATTTGAAAAATTTATTCTAAAATGAATGATAAATAAGTTTATTTTATAATTTTTATAATTAAATATAAATCTTACCAGTATCTTAAACGAGGGATAATATGTACTCGTATATTAAATATATTTGAATGAGATTTCCTGAGAACCGAATAATTTTAATATAATAGCTCGGCACTGTACATGTAGATTAATATTTAGGGTTGATTTGAAATTGAGAATTAATAATTATAATTCTTGTACTAAAACAGTCAAGATTGGCAACGTTGCATTTTATGACAAACATCCAGTCGTTGGTGTATTGAAGTATACAAACCTTCTCTTTCTTTTGAATAATTATATTGATTATATCAAATATTTCTAGCTTTTCAGTTACATAGATATAACGAAGTTGCCGATAAACAATTCTTTATGTTAAGATTGTTAAAATCCCAAATCCAATGCAAATAATATTTCTTTTTATAAAGCAAAAATATCGCTAATAAGCTGTGAGAAAATACTAGTAACCCATTGAGTGTCACAAAAAGGCAATCTAGCGGCAAATAACAGGACTCGCCACCAACTCCAACATAGTTGCAATTAATTTTGCAAAAACGATGGATTATGAAGGAAACACAATACAGAAAACAGCCAATCATAAATTACCTACACTATATTCTCAATGCACAGAAGAAATACGGAAACGGAAAATTATATCGCTAATCAAACCAAAATAAAAATATAACAATTTATTACACAAACGCTGAATAATAGGATGAAGGAACATCACCAAAATAGCTCTCTCCGAAAATCTCCGAAATCAAAGCGTGGAAGAAACCACCTCTACAAACAATCGCAGTAAAATGCACCAAGAGAACTATGCAATGTCCATCCAGGAGCCAAAACCACCTCGAAACGATCCCAACAGACGGCATGAATCCTCCCACCATGAAACCACTACCACCCACCAAGCGACCTCCTGCCAACACCACCATTCAACAAAAACCACGCCTCACAAAGCCGTGACGAATCCATGACAGATCACAAACGAACCATGGCAACCCCACAGCCCAAAAACTTCAGCGTACGGCCGATCACACCAAAACTCCCAAAATGACCCAGCCCCCGCCAAACCGACGGCAAAATCCAACAAAAACACCCGAAGCATTCAGCAAAGAAACCAATCCGGACACACAAATCCAACATTCAGGCAACGATTCAACACAAAACTGCAAATCCGCCCTCATACACTAACAAATGAGAACCACCCCAAGTCCCAAACAAAACAACTCAAAACAGTCAAAAACACCTTACAAATACAGGCAACGACAGAACACATATCGCCAAAAATATACATTCCTCCACACGTACAACGCTCACTCTGCGCGACCTCGACCCGCGACAACATCCACCCCCCGCCGATGACGCCAACCCAGGCCGACAAGGAGAGGTCAACGTCAGCCACCTCTCCACAACGACGGCAAAAAATCTCACAATGCCAACAAAAGTCCAAATTACCATACATACAACAAATCAACAAACCATGAACAATCAAAGTCCAATCGACTTTCCCAATTCACAAACTGAACCACCCACACTCAAGAACATCCAGTGCAAATCCAAAGAAACCCGCCCATCCAGACAACGCAACACGAAGTCCCAGTGCAATCCACCACAAAAACACAAACACAAC
This sequence comes from Nephrotoma guestfalica, assembly GCA_963691935.1. Lineage (NCBI taxonomy): Eukaryota > Metazoa > Arthropoda > Insecta > Diptera > Tipulidae > Nephrotoma > Nephrotoma guestfalica. Next base: position 215,361,704 of record OY829913.1, on the reverse strand, counting down.
CGTGAGAGAGCAGAGAATATTATACGATCACTCCGCTTATACTTTGCGCATCCCATATACCATATTTTCACTTATATGTATAACCTTAAATAAAAAAATTAAAAGAAATAAGGATTTCAGTACAACATGCAATAAAGACTTGATATCCAAATTTTAAATTAGCTTTTTGGTCGTGATTTGTTCAACTTTTCCAAGAAAATACCATCTACTCATATAACGAAATTCAACAAAATCACTGTGTACATAAAAAACTATAAACAATACGTATGCGAGAGAAAAAACAAAATTATAAAAATTAGAGACCACGACAGTATTTTTCATAGAAACAGATTACATAGAATGAATGCTAGCAACTGTCGTCACAAACTGTTTCATACCACAACAACACAAATAACTCATCCATACGATTCATTGATTATTATGTAATAAAATATAATGTATAATGTAAAATAAAGTAATAAAAATAACACTTATCTTAAGCATCCTTTGTAATCAAAAAAGTCCTACAAATTGAATATTAACATACAATGCAATGCGTACGATGCATTCAAACAACGGTGTCGAAAAACATAAACGAAATTGTTATATGCATATCCTACACCATTGCAAGCGCACCGCACACAAATTAATATATTAACACAATACGTATAACTTTTCACTTTACTTATTACTTCTTTACACACAAATTATTATTAATATTATTATTTATTTATTTCATAAGACATATATTAATAAATAATATTATGATTAATATTATAATTAATCAATTATTAACACATATTTAAACTATTTATTTATTTATTTAAAGGAGAGACAAAAATCACGTCTTTCCTTTACGACGTTCAATCGCCGACCTCATATCATGGCTTTCTTCGACTGTCATAAAATTATTTGAAATATTTTTGGTTATAAAATTCACAGCTATTTTCTTTAATGGCAATCAGTAATTATTTTCCTTTAGTTGTAGTTAACCTAGAACCCCAGTGAGTACTCTTCGAATTGACCTATTATGACCCTTTTTCCCAGACGCCTGAAGAACTCTGAGTATAGTTTGTTTTTAATAGAAGTCTTGATGGACAGTACAATTATGCCACAATAATAGGAAAGTTTTTATATAAACCACTGAGGCCTGAATTTCTTTCTTCTTCAAATTGTTGGAAATTTTTTTTATGATCACTGCACTTCCTCCTCCTGCTAAATTATGTGGATGAGTAGTGTGATATACCCAATAGCCTTTAAATGTTATGTAGGATTGCTTAGTAAAATGTGTTTCCGAAATAAGACACACATATATATTTTCAATATGACTGCTTGTAGTTCTTGTTGATGCCGGAGCAGACCATTAGCATTCCATATGACATGATTTTGAGTGATCAGTTTGACTGATGTCTACATATGTCGATTTTTGCGCTGGTTTATTGACTACGCCTCTCATTGCTTCGGCTTATGTAACACATTCACGTCTTAGATAGCGACCAAATGGTTGCCTATTGTCTTGTTTTGTCTGCCACTCGTTGCGATTTGCCTAACCATATATTATATTTGAATTTTATCCATTTCATCCTTTGGATTTTACTTTTCTGAATTCCCTTTGCAACAATACCTCCTCGATAATTAGCAGGATGGCTTTGTCCACAGTGTACACACTTTAGATGAGCTTTCGGCTTGTCGCATTCTGCAGTTAGGTGGTGCCCGGCACATTTTATACACCTTGGAAGTTTGCCACAATATTTTTGCGTGTGTGTCTTGACACCTTTTGTATTGCGAAATTAGTTTAGACTTTCTAAGTGCTTTAATTTCCACTTTGCAACACAATAAACTAGTGATCTTATAAATTTTAGTTATATTTTTGTCACAGCTGAATGTTATAGTACAAATATGCCTAGCTTCTTTTTATCTTTTCAGCTAATTTTGTTCATTACATTGATTATTTTAAATTGGCCTTTCTTGCTTATTTGCACACGTGTGAAAGATAAATGAGTCTTCGCTCAAAGTTTTCACTTCGTATCTATATGCATCTCCGCTATTAACGTTGATGCTTATTTTATTTTGATTCATCAATTTAGTGATGAATGAATCTTCTGAAAAACTCGCCTTTATCATAGAACGGGTGATAATTTTTAACATCATCTACTATGATAGGTGGTGGGGGAGGTATTGTTTTATCTTTTTGACGTTTGTCTCAACCTTTTGAGGTTGAGTATTTTGATCCAATGTTTGTGGTTTTTGTAGTGGTGACGGAGTATCATTTAACATTCAACGTTTTTATTAACATTATAATTAGTGTTTTGGTTTTGATCATTAAAGATTCGGTTTGACATTTACTATTGTTGACCTTAAATTTGGTATTCTGGTTCTGCTTCATTGATGGCTTAGCTTGGATTTTATGCTGCTTTAATTGCATCGTTCCTATTTTTAGTTCGTCAATTTGTTGTTGTAGATTAAGAATAATAATGCTTTGCTGATTTTTTTCATCGCAGTTACTTTTTGCCATTTCTTGTATAACATTCGCTCCTTTTCTGTAGCAAAACTTTCAAGAACAGATGTTTCACCATAATTATTGAGGTTGTTATACCTGCTTGTTGAGATGTCATTGTTTTCCTATATTATTTTGGAATTGCTCATTTTCAAGTGAGAAATTAAAAGTTTTCCCATAAATACGAGGGCGGATTGAAAATGAAGCTACCTAAATGGATCCTTTTTTATAATAATCGATGAGCAATATTCCGTGTGCATCCCAAAATATAGTGGTCGTAACCTTGCCAGCCGATTTCATTGCCTTTGTCTTTTTCGGAGCACTTCCACCAGCTTCCACCCATTGTTTCGATTGATTTTTGGTTTCAGGTGTGTAGTGGTGGACCCACGTTTCATCAACAGTAATTAATCGACGCCAAAAATCAACAGGATTACGCTTTACCATGTCCAAACACCGCTGTGAAGTAGTTTCATATGCAAATGTTCATGCAAAATGTTGAACACACGTTCATCTGATATGTTTACCATTTCAACAATCTCACGCAACTTGACTCGGCGATCATTCATAACGATTTCGAGGATTTTCTTGATATTTTCTTCAGTAACCATCTCTTTGGCCTTCCTGTTGATGGTACTGTTGCAGTGCTTCTTCGGCCGTTTATCAAGCTTTTCTTTTGTTTCTTTCGCCGTTTTCCCTTTCAAATAATAGTGTTTAATCACTGCACTAAATTCGTTTATTTCCATTTTTCAAGAAAAACAAAAGTTGCTTACTTCAATCGACTACAACAAATAAACTAATCGATGAATTTGGGTGAAATTAACAGCTGACGTTTGACAAATCGCAATTTCTAAAAAACAAAAATTTTTTGTGTTTGTGCTGCCATCTAGCGCTAGGTAGTTTCATTTTCAATCCGCCCTCGTATGATGAATACAATATTAGATAAAACTGAAGGTATATGAAGTGTTTTATACATATATAGGGTTATGTGAAATTTATGTAACACATTAATAGGTAACACTAAATTATTCTCATTACAATATAGTTCTTTAGTTGGAAACAGAAATGGCAACCTGTAAACTGATTTTAAACTTTTGTTCTGCATTACTTGTACTTTATTTAGCCTAGTTGCAGTGGTTCTATATGTAAGTAGACCGTAGCTAATTCGTGAATGAATAAACGACAAATAAATCATTAACAACACCCGTCTAGGAACAAAAGATAATTTCCTAAGAAGACCGACAAGCGGAGCAATTTTTTTACTAATGTCATTAATATGCTTCTGCCAAAACATATGATAGTCAAAAGTTACTCCTTAATATTTAAATGAATTAACTCTTTCAACCATAATGCTGTTCACTCTAAATGGAGGTACAGTAATCATCGATTTATATGGGGGAATGAAATATCATGTTTAGTTTTAGATATATTAAGTGAGATTAAATTGGATGTAAACTATTCTAATAATATATCGAGATCGTGTTTCATGTCATTCATTATCCCACTGGAATCTTGGTTTCAAAGAACAAAGCCGAATCATCTGCAAAAATTCTAATTTTACCACTTAATGGTAAATAAGAAATATCATTAATGAAGATTAAGAATAAAAGTGGTCCCAGAACACTGCCTTGTGGAACACCACATTTGAGATCCAACATAATACTTCTTTCTTTATTGACCATGACATAGTTTTCTATTTGCTAAATAGCTTATCAGCAAGTTATAAGTAATACCCCGTATATACCATAAATATATAATTTACTAAGTAGCAATTCATGATCAATACAATCAAAAGCTTTCTGTAAGTCTAAGAAAAGCGCTCCAACATACTTTTTATTGTCAAAAGCTGTAAAGATCATATTTGAAATTTTAACAAGATTTAATTCCGTACCAGCTCCCTTCCTAAAACCATATTGATAGAAAAAGTTATTTGGGTCAAGAAAATTTATCAATCGGGAGACGAGCAATTTTTCAAAAATCTTGGCAAATGCTGATAAAGTTGACATAGGTCTGTAATTATTAATTGATAAACTTTCACCATTTTTAAAAACGGGAATTACCTTCGCAACCTTTAAACAATTAGGGTAAATACCAGTAAACATTCATTAAAAATATCTGACAAAAGTTTTGAGAAAATATCAGCTTTAACCACATAGTTATTAATTTTGCCCGGACCACAACCCTTACTATCATTAAGTGAGTAAATAATATTGTAAACTTCAGCAGCTGTAACTGATGAAAAATACATAGAATCAAAGTTCCAACAAATGGTTCCGAATTTATGTATATCTCTGTCGGAGTTGCTAGATTCGCTAATTAAACTACCTACCTTAACAAAATAGTCATTGAAAAGGTTAACTATATCAACAGATTGTTGTATTGTGAAATACAATTGAATCAAACTAAACTGTTTAGTGAACTTTATTAAGAAACAAGTTAATATTTTTCCATAGATCTCTTTGGTTGAAGTCAACAAACATTTGATTAAAATAATGTTTATCAGCGAATTATTTTTTTGATTAGGATTGCTCGCTATTTCCGTCGATTTAAAAGAAATTATATTTTTTCCATTTTGACATCGTTATTATTATGCCATCAATATACGAGTAATAGAAATAATTTTCTATGGCGAAAAGAGAGATGTTTGTACCTATAACAAATTTCTGAGGTTTTAATCAATCCCAACAAATGATTTGTTTACATGTTGTTCTTGCATCAACGTTATAAGTTGATCACTGTTAACTAGGATTCCTTGTTTCTGAAATTAGCTGTTCTAGGAAATAACTTTAACCGTAACGTATAAAATGAGAAAATAAATTTTAAAAATCTATTTGTGGTTGTTAACTATTAAACTGTTTCCTGGAGATTTTGGTTATCGTAACATTCATCAAATCATAACAATGTTACAACAAGAAAGAATAAATCTCAGTAAGTCTCTGCATTGTTAATTTCCATTGAATAACGAATCAATTAATATCATTATTGTTACTTAATGTATTCTGACAAAATACGGTGGTTAATAGATCGATCTTAATGTCACTTCAGTCATTCGTATACGCAGAGATGAAAAATTAATGTAAAATAAGAATCTTACAACATATTCAAGACTCTTATAGAAACAACCATAACATTGATAATAAATATTAAAGTTCATAATTTATTTGAAATCACAGAACGTATTTGATTTTGTTTCTCATCTAACCGTTGTGCTTTTTTGTCACTTTCATTCATCCGTGTAATTGATTTCACGATCAGCCAAAAAATAATTTTTTTTTAAATAAAAATAAAAGATTTAATTTATATTTTTTCGAAATATTATAACAGCAACGACAACAACAAAAATCTAATCAATCAACATTTTTTGCATAGAACCAAAAGAATAAACAAAATTGATAAAAATCGTAACTAAAACCTATAAATCTCAAAAATTGTTATAAGAAGGATTAGATTTTGTTTGATAAAAAAAAAAAAATTTAAAATAAAATAAAAAATTGGAAATACATTTAAATTTTAATTCTATTACTGCTTACATGATCAACTGCATGATCAACTGGGATTACGAAAATGTGTACTAAGTTGAAATACTATCAATGTTTATTTTAAAATGGTCGTGTTAATGTGTCTATGTGTGAACTGTATTTGATTTAATATTATTGAATATTAAGTTTAAGGTGGAAAAACTGATAATATTATAAAATTTATCGCGTGTAAGTTTTAATTTTTAGCGCCATTATTATAGCGTCATGGACGTATGTCCTGTACAAATAAGTATGTGAAAGTGATTGTGGCTAGAGGGTGAGCGATTCCGAGGAATTCCCGAGTTTTAAAATAAATTTCAATTGACTTATCAAATATCCGTAAAATAAACGAAAACCCATTGAAAAAATTTTAATGCAGCATTCAAATGCATTCTCAGTTTTATTCGGGAAAATCTTTTTTTTTGTGTTAAAGATGAAATTACGAAAAAACGAGCAGACGCAATTTTTTAATTGATCTCGTAAAGGTTGACTACATTATTAGGCAGTTTAACCTTTGTATGCACACTCGAAACACAAGGTTCCAGCCAGGCTCCAACACATTAAACATGAAAGGGTCACATTCATTGCTTGTCTTGAGTTTCAATAATCTAATAAGATTATTAGCAATGATGTTTATTTAGTTCTAATTATAACCAAGCATGTCGTTCACAAAAAATGGTTCGGCATCTGTTAAATTGCATGGTAAAATAGTTCTTGGTCGAAATTATTTTTGTAACATTCAAATCACCAAGCACAAAAACTAAAGCTGACGAGTTTTTTTTATTAATAACTTCATCAATCGCATCGATGCAGGTTGTATGTATGGGAAGTTAACCCAGAAAGTCATCCCAGAAGAAATGAATTTTTGCATCACGCAACACTAAAGTTATATTTTTATACAAGCCCAGGATTTCACTAAAATTATTTAAGTTGACACTAATTCAGCCCAAGAAATATTAACACCTCGTAATAAAACATATTCCATGGAAAGAAAAAATATTTTCAGAACCCAGACATATTTAAACTAAACTAACTAAATATACATGTGAGTTTAGTCACAACGGTAGTATTGGCTTGCAATTTGTATGGTTTGTAAAAGACATAATGACAAGTGGTTAAAAATAGGTTTAATAATGACAAGTTGTTACAATTAGGTTTGGTTTCCGGAACTCTTTGCTTCCAGGAGTTATTGAAGCAAATCCCCGTCAAATATATTGGCCCTTTCAATTATGAGCCTCTAGCGTCAATCAAAACTGTAGGATTATCTTGAAATTTTCAAGGTCAGTAACGGACATTATTATAAGTGGGTACTACCAGGTTTAGTCTCCGAAACTTGCGGTTTCTGGGAACCATGAAGTAAAATAATGCATATGTTGGGCCAATCAGATCCACTAAATCAGATTTAGAAATAGCTGAAAAAAGTAATACTAATCAATTTTGTGGAGAAAAGTTTGCTAAATATAATGGATGAAGTTCGAGTTTTAAGCGTCTTAATAATATTAATGAAGAAGATACAAAATTATCCATAATCAAATGTTTAACTAGGAGCAGTAGCCATAAACCTTATGGCACTCCTAAATGCTCGAAAGATATAAAACGAACTAAGTTAACCGAAATATCAAATAAAGATCACTTATCGTATTTGCGAAACGGATTAATTACCGGAGAAAATTACACTCGCATACGTGCGTGTTCATTAGTTCAACGGTTCGCTAATTTGGAAAATACGGGTTTCTCAATAACAAGTGAATACTTTGAACTTATTAATTCTCTCAAAGTGGGTAATATGGAAAAAGCATACGAAAATGAATTACCTGCAATACGACATCGGTGAAAAGTATATTCCACTAAATTTGAACCAGCTTGATATTTTAGGATTGAACAATTTTCAAGAATTCCTGGAACCATATAAGTTTTACTGTCGAAATTGTTATAAAATTGTGTTTCAACAAAATTTAATATTTAGTGATGCAATATTCTTATATGTAGAGCCATCCGTCAATCGCAATAAACAAATAACATAAATCAATTTACCACTAATGATAAAATTTAAATCAGTCATGTACGAGCATGTCAGTTATTGTAATCGAAATAATCAATGCGACGACTTATTGGAGAGTTCACTAAAATTTAAAATCCCAAAAAATCATAATCTCATACCGCATTTTCTCGTCTACGTCAAACAGGTCTAATAATCTTAATACAGTTCGTTACTGAAGATTTTACATTTCGATAACCAAGTTTATAACACAATTACGAAAACTTTTGGGCCATACACATTTAAATAAATTTATAAATCCACAACAGTGGCACGGGGGGGGCGAAGTCCGAGACTCATACCTCCTCGCAGTGCTCTCTAGATAATTCCTGGCAATGTAGTGTAGATTAGCATAAAAAATTCTATACAAATGAAATTCTGAGTCATTGCTACAGGCTCATAATTGAAAGGGTGAATACACTTGTCGGCGATTTGCTTCAATAACTCCTAGAAGTAAAGTGTTCGGGAAACCAAACCTAATAGTAACAACTCGTCAGTTCTAAAATGCTCTCTAAAAGGCATCTCCGATAAATTCAATCAAACTTTAGCCGTGTGCGACGTAAAACTTAATTTATCTGAGTCATTTCAAATCTCTCATCGATTCCAGATAGTTAAAGACGATTTCCTGATAGCATGTTCTGGCATTCTGATTTCCTATCCACATTTAAATGTCATTTAGATTTTGAGAAAAATCTTATAAAAATTCCACATGAGGCAGGCTTCTGTTGTATAAATTTATGCCCGGTTCCGTCAAATTTTGTGACACCTAGATCTGAAAAATTAATTCAATTTTCATCTTGTTGCACAGAAAACGTTGAATATTTGTGCTGTTCAAAAGAATTAGTGTCCGGCGTTTTTATCAGCAATTCTTTAATTAAAAAAGAAAATAATTCGCATTTTAAATACTACGAACGAACCATATGAATGTTCTAATTTTTCTCTAAGTCTATATCCGTTACAAAACTATAACGTATATCAAATTGAATCGCAAAATCATTACTTAGAGAATCGACTAGAAAATCTAAAGAATTCCATCAACTATATGATCATCTATCTTTTTCCTTCTGCCTGGCGGTAAGCTAACGGTTACTGATACTATCACGCACAAAATTTCAACTCATTCAAATAGTAGTCCCATCAATGTTCGTCCATATCGGTTACCTCAAACCCAAGGAAATGAGATTGATTTGCAAATTTCTAAAATGCTCGAAAATGATGTAATTGAGTCTAGCAAATCTTCTTGGAATTTTCCCCTTCTAGTGGTTAAAGAAAAATCAAATACGGATGAGAAAAAATGGCGCATCGTGGTCGATTATCGAAAATTAAACGATATCACGATAGGCGACAGTTTTCCTCTTTCGAATATTACTGATATCTTGGATCAACTCGGAAAAAGCTCATACTTCAGTACCATTGATCCATCAGCTAGATCAATCATTGCTATCATCAGGTACCATTAGATGAAACGGACCGAACAAAACCACAGTTAATACACCTATCTTTTGGACACTACCATTTTAGAAGAATGCCATTTGGTTTGAAAGATGCCCCGGCGACCGTTCAACGCCTAATAAATTTTGTATTAAGTGGTCTCCATGGTATCAAATGTTTCGTTTATCTCGATGATGTAGTTGTCTACGGCTGTAATTTAACTGACCATAATAAAAAAATAAAGAAAATCTTCGATTGCTTTCGTTTACATAATTTGAAAGTTAATCCCACTAAATGTCAAGTCCCCTGCAAAGAGATAACCTATCTATAGGACACGTGATAACCCCTAATGGAGTCAAAACGGATCCCAACAAAATAACCGCCGTAACAAACTAAACAACTCCCAAAACCACCCGTGAAGTAAAATCGTTCTTAGGTTTGCTGGTTACTGTCGAAGTTGTATTCACATTTTTCCGACATTGCGAAACCCTTAACTCAGCTTTTAAAAAAATATGTTGTCTTCAAGTGGGATGCATTTTGCGAAGAAAGCTTTAATAAATTAAAGAAAGCGCTATGCTCTCCACCAATATTAATTCGACCGGATACTACTAAGAAATTCACAGTTACTTGTGATGCTAGCGATGTTGCCATAGGGTCTGTATTATCACAAGAGGTACGAGTAGAGGGTATGGATATGATGCTGTATAAGATAGAGGATTTTCTCAGCGGAAAATTATAGATTTCGCTACTCGCCGCATGTGGCAGCACAATCACAAAAGAGATTTTTTTTGTTATATAATTACCAGCGGAAATTTTGTATTCATTTTGTATCTCTTTTTTCACTAAATAAAACATCCCAGTGGAATAAAATATTAAAAGTGATCCTTAAAATGACAAATTGATTGATCTCCGAAGTAAAGGAATTCGGTAAATGAAATCTTGAAATTTAACAATATTCCGACTTTCCGCCATTCTAAAAGAATGACAGTGAAATTTGGATAAAAGTATTGATCAGGGGTCCAAAACTAAGGACAAAATTCTAGGATCTCTTCATACTGGACTAAACTAGGCCATTTCATTACCAATACTTTTGAAAATTTAAATTTTTTTATTAGTTTTTTTTTAGTTATTGGCCAATATCTCAAAAACTTCCACTAGTAACCAATACTTTCGATTGTTTTTCTAATAGCTTAGATCATACTGAGACTACCAGGTAAATTTGGAGAAAATTGATGGATTAGAATTTTCACTTAATTTTTGGATTTTCTGGGGTCATTGAAGCTATTTTCAGTTTTTGGCCAATATCTCAAAAACTTCCACTAGTAACCAATACTTTCGATTGTTTTTCTAATAGCTTAGATCATACTGAGACTACCAGGAAAATTTGGGGAAAATTGATGGATTAAAATGTTCACTTAACATTTTTGTTTTTCTGCGGTCATTGAAGCTATTTTCAGTTTTTGGCCAATATCTCAAAAACTTCCGCTAGTAACCAATACTTTCGATTGTTTTTCTAATAGCTTAGGTCATACTGAGACTACCAGGAAAATTTGGGGAAAATTGATGGATTAGAATTTTCACTATAATTGTTTGATTTTCTGCGGTCATTGAAGCTATTTTCAGTTTTTGGCCAATATCTCAAAAACTTCCACTAGTAACCAACACTTTCGGTTGTTTTTCTAATAGCTTAGGTCATACTGAGACTACCAGGTAAATTTGGAGAAAATTGATGGATTAGAATTTTCACTGAATTTTTGGATTTTCTGCAGCCATATAAGATATTTTCAGTTTTTGGCCAACATCCCAAAAACTTCCACTAGTAACCAATACTTTCGATAACTTTTCTAATAGCTTAGGTCATACTGAGACTACCAGGAAAATTAGGAGAAAATTGATGGTTTAGAATTTTCACTATAATTTTTCGATTTTCTGCGGCCATATAAGTTATTTCCTCGTAGTCTTAGTGTGACCTAAGCTATTAGAAAAACAATTGAAAGTATTGGTGAAAGTACTAGTGGAAGTTTTTGAGATATTGGCCAAAAACTGAAAATAACTTATATGGCCGCAGAAAATCAAAAATTATAGTGAAAATTTTAATCCATCAATTTTCCCCAAATTTTCCTCGTAGTCTTGGAAGTTTTTGAGATATTGGCCAAAAACTGAAAATATCTTACATGGCCCCAGAAATTCAAAAAATTATAGTGAAAATTCTAATCCATCAATTTTTCCCCGAATTTTCCTGGTAGTTTCAGTATGACCTAAGCAATTAGAAACGCAATCAAAAGTATTGGTTACTAGTGGAAGTTTTTGAGATATTGGCCAAAAACTGAAAATAACTTATATGGCCGCAGAAAATCAAAAAATTATAGTGAAAATTTTAATCCATCAATTTCCCCCAAATCTTCCTCGTAGTCTCAGTATGATATAATCGATTAAAAAACAACCGAAAGTATTGGTTACTAGTGGAAGCTTTTGAGATATTGGCCAAAAACTGAAAATAGCTTCAATGACCGCAGAAATTCAAAAAATTATAGTGAAAATTCTAATCCATCAATTTGTCCCCAAATTTTCCTGGTAGTTTCAGGATGACCTAAGCAATTAGAAACACAATCAAAAGTATTGGTTACTAGTGGAAGTTTTTGAGATATTGGCCAAAAACAGAAAATAAACTAATAAAAAAATTTAAATTTTCAAAAGTATTGGTAATGAAATGGCCTAGTTTAGTCCAGTATGAAGAGATCCTAGAATTTTGTCCTAAGTTTTGGACCCCTGATCAATACTTTTATCCAAACTTCATCGTCATTCTTTTATAATGGCGGAAAGTCGGAATATTGTCAAATTTCAAGATTTCATTTACCGAGTTCCTTTGCTTCGGAGATCAATCAATTGGTCATTTTAAGGATTACTTTTAATATTTTATTCCGCTGGGATGTTTTATTTAGTGAAAAAAGAGATACAAAATGAATAAAAAATTTCCACTGGTAATTATATAACAAAATAAATTCTCTTTTGTGATTATGCTCCCACATGCGGCGAATAGCGAAATCTCTTATTTTCCGCTGAGAAATTTCAGCTATCTTATACAGCATATGGATATGTCAATTGCCTTTTCTAGCCGAGTTTTGAATAAAGCAGAAAAGAATTATTCCGCTATAGAGAAAGAACTGCTTTCTGTGGTTTGGGCCGTTAATCACTTTCGACCCTATCTTTATGGAAGAGAATTTATTGTGGTTACTGATCATAAACCATTGATCTCGCTATGTAGTTTAAAGAATCCTTCTTCGAAACTCACTCGTTGGCGCATTAAACTAGACGAATATCAATTTAAAATTGTTCATAAAGCTGGAAAACTTAATACTAATGCTGATTGCTTGAATCGAATGCGATTAGAACCAACCGAGAACGAAAAGTCTACCTCTAACGAAGATATCGTTGAATTGACAGATCAACCTGAAATATAAACTTTAATTGACGAATTTCATAACCATGCCGCAGGAGGACATCAAGGAATTTATCGAACTTATAATAGGTTGAATAAATTCTATAGTTTCCCAAATATGCTAAGTCAAGTTGAATGAAATAAAATGATAACAAATTGCAAATCTTGTCAACTGAATAAATCTGGTCTACCTAATAAAATGCCTATGAAAATTACTGATACATCATCGCGCCCGTTTTCAATCAAAGCTCTTTCTGGATATCGTTGGTCCTTTGAATACATCCTCCTAAATTTTCGCTAGCCTTACCTATTTCAAATCAAGAGACTGAGACAGTTGCTCGAGCGTTCGTCAAAAATTTTGTCAAAATAGCTGGGCACCGTTACAAAATTTTTCCACTTTTATCCAATAAAATAACCATATGTTTTGGCTATATTAACTAAGTTAAAAATTAAATAACCACGATTTGGTTATTTAAAATTAAAATTTTATTCAACCAGGATCTTGTTTGTTTTTTAACTAAGAGATTTGGTTGATCGAGAAACACCAAGATTTTGGCAAAATAAACTCAGATTTTTGTTCCTTTTGATCCAAGTTTTTCTCTGAGTGTATAATATCAATTCGAAATTGTTCATAAATGGTAAAAACCCGAATTCTTTGAACAATTCAATTGTTGGGTAACGTATTGGTACACCCTTAATTAACTTTATAGCCCCCTTGCGGATGATTTCTAATTCATTTATTTTAAATTTTGCTACTCCACTCCAAAGAGGGTTTAAGTACAATAATCTGGAATTAATATACGCATTATATATCAGATACAAATGTTCTCGAGTTAAGAAGCTCCTTATACGTTTAAAAACAAACACGTAAGGACTTATCGATTTGTTGATCTAATCTACATGATTCTGCCAATTTAACCTGTTATCGATTGACAATCCAAGATAATAATATGTAGGCACTTTATCGATTTTAGTGTTTTTATACAGAACTTGAAGATTATTATCTAAGTCTTGTTTACCAAATATTAAATATTTTGTTTTGTCGACGTTGAGCATCAGACGATTTAAATTTAACGAAGTATCGATTAAGATCAGATCGATGTTAATCATTGAATACAGACTATGTTTTGAGTCCGCTGCATAAAATGTAACGCTATCAGGCAGGGTCCCAATATAGATCCCTGTGGACCGCCCCACAACATTGTTAATTCTTCACTTACAGTTCCATTAACAACCAACTTCTGTTTTCTATCATGTAAATAGTTTTCAAACAATTTCAATTGCGTCGGGTTAAATTCGCACCCCACATTTAAGACTATGTTGTATGTCGGCATACATTAGTTAAAAAGGAATAATTCCTGTGGTATACGCCCCGCCAGTATAACCTCATTTTGAAGATGTGCTTGATAACGGTTAATTTTTTAGAATTTCGATTTCGTTGGGTAGCTCTTTATTGATTGATACCTTTCAGCTCACTGATGTCTTACTGAATTTTATCACATTTCGATGATAAGTATTCTTGACTTTTGAACATTTCATGTATGCTTTGATGCAAAGCCTTAAACTGTTCATTGAACGATTTAGAAATTTCGTCCAGTTTTGCAATGGTTGATACTGTTTGGTGGGATGCATTCACAGGCGTATCAAACTTATTTCCGCTGATTTTGGAACTGCATTTCGTGTTACAAGTCCATTTGCTATTAGCTGCTGCTCTAGTAATATGTTCGCCGTAGAGCCTTTTGCGTGCTGGATGAAAACACTTTCCAGAATTCGAGCATTCAAAAACAGAAGTTATTTTTGTTTTAATTAGATCCTTTACTTTTGTGTGGACTTTTTGATTAAGCAGTTAAAAATAATAAAATAAATATTTTTGTTAATACAAAATTTTTGGAAAAGTGTGTAGGTTTAGAGAAATAAGCAAACAATTTTGTCTAAGTTCTAACACTGTTCCGAATTAACAGGAGAAACAAATAAATAAAATCAAATATTCTTTGACTTATTAAGCAAATTTTTAATTTAGATAATGCTAAGCCAAAGAAAAATTGATTTTATTCATTTTTATACCAGTGTTAGAACTTAAAGAAAATTGTTTGCTTATGTCTCTGAAACCAGACACTTTTCGAAAAAATTTGTATTAACAGAAATATTTATTTTATTTCAAAAAGTGAAGTCAAAAGTTAAGGTTCTAATAAAAAAAAAACGTTTTTCAGTATCTGCAATATTAGTGATGCAAGATCACCACTAAACGTCCTCCACGACACTGAACAATTTTAATTATAAATAATTTTCTTCTAAGTTGCACCGTTTCTGAGATAAAAGCATGGCTGTTATAAAAAAACTCACCCTGTGTAACGTGCGTAGATGACTAGATTTGTTTGGTTGATTTTTATTTTTACATCAATTTTACCGGACAGGTAGTGCAGTGGTTACAGTATCGACACTTGGACCGAGAGGCACTCGAACCCCACCAGAGCCTGGATGCAAAGCGAATTTTCGTCATCGATTACGATGGGTGATATTAATAAACAAAACTAAGACGCTCTGTTGGAGTGCAGAATCGAACGTCGAAGGACCTTGCAATGTGCAGGTGATATAGTGTAATTGTGTGAATGGGTGGGAATGGGAATGATATATATGCCAATTTTGGCATTCTCTTCATAGGCCACTTTTCTTTGGAATCGTTTAAACTGGGGTTAAAACTTTTGCTGTTATTACTGGGGGTTACAACTTTTGCAGTTTCCGATATGTTCCCTTCCGAATATTTAATATATTGTCCGTTTCAGAAGCCGAGTTATTCTTTATTTTAGCAATGGCGCCGCTATCTTCCCACTCCATTGTAAGTTGGGTGTTAGCAGATTCATTATTAACGTCAGTTGCATCCCTTATTGCTAGGATTTTTTCATTAAGTTTGCGCATGTTGCGGATTGCTGCAGCCTCTTCACCTGCCTTGACAATGTTTTCAGGGTATTGCGTACAACAACTCCTCTCCATTTTCTTGATTTCTCACGCCGTATCTTCTTATTAACGTTTCAGCTCCAACGTATTTTGTTAGCACATTTACAACTTGAATTGCCGACGTTTTTCACCTTTTTTTCTAATATAATCACTGCTCCAGGGTTTGCGTCTGAATTCTTGGTATCTACCCGAGTGTGTTGATAGCTATTTCAATATAGGCTTCTTCGATTTGTTTCCACTGTTGCTCTACAATGATGGCTGCTTCGTCGTTGGTTTGGAGGCTGAGCTTGAACGCTTCGCAGAATGTGTTTCTTGTGTTGGCATCTTTTAATCTATCGGTGTTACATTTTTTTCACCCGTTTTAAAGCGACAAGCTTAATTTTGAATTGTGATATTGCTAGTTGGTGGTTATTTTCAATATCTGCACAAATTTCTTGTTGATCGTTGCGTGATCTATTTGGTACGTTGTTCTGCCATCAGGGTATTTCCATGTATGCTTGTGTATATATTTTTGTATGGAAATTACTGACTCCTACGAATGGTTAGTTTGTGACGCAGAAATCGATAAGTCAGCTTAATGCTCCTTTGACTATGTTGGTTATCAGGTCGGTGTTAACTGTTCCAATTTTCGCATCGAATCTCTTTCTTATATTATCTTAATCACAAAGCACGCTTGTTATTGTGGCTTGTAGTTGTTCATAGAACTCATCCTTAGTTGTTTCATCTACGTCTTTTGTTGGGGCATATCACTGAATATTGTGGTTTTGTTTCGTGATGTTGAATGAAATCTTGCCACGAATCTATGATTATTCTGCTATTAATTAGTTTCTATTCCATTAGTGCCTTCTTTGCTTTAGTTCTTGTTAATATGCACATGCCTAATGCATCGCGTTCAGAGTATATAATCAGGTAATTTCCTTTGCTTGTGTTTATTTCACCACAGTTTACTCATCACACTTCCCCGAGGACGAGATTTTTGAGTTTGAACGTGTCATTTCTTTCTCTAATTATGCTAGCCTTGATGCTTCTGTTAGATTTGATGTTTAGATTTGATTGATATTTGCCGGTTAGCATTATTTATTCTAATATTCGTTTCAGCTACCAAGGCTTCTGAGTAAGAAATACTGGTATGCCGCGAGGAGGTTTCGCTCCATTCAATTATTCACTATCTCCTATGATGTTTCCAAACCAGTGACCGATTCTTTCGAAATTATATTATATCAGATTTATCATTCAGAAATCTTGTGTATTGTTAATACTTATTTGTTACTGGAAAGTACATTACAGCAAACATTTTATTTGATCTCGTTACAAAACTAACTCGATTTGAACCAAAATGAAAATTATTAATTTCTATAAAGGCCGCTGGATACTTGGAGGATTCTCCTATTTTCCAGATTCTTTTTCGAAGAATCTTTTTTTTATAAATCAGCAAATGATCGACGGAATCGTATAAAAGCGTATGAATGTTACTGGAGCTACCAGTGTCCGCTAAAGAAATGCGCCAACTATTTGCAATATAATTTATTTGATTAAACGTTGATTTACAAAATAATTTAATTTTATTCCACGAAAGAATGTGAAATCGCTTATGGTTGTTCCCATATCGAAGACATAGTTCGGCCAAGATATTTCAATTTCACCTATTTTTTTTTGTGATGACATTTTGTGCTCAATTAGCAATTTATCTTTCAAATTTTTACAAATTTTACATTTCTTAAACAATTCTGATTTGTTGGGGTGAAACCAAATGGTTAGTCCCAAAATTAATTAAACCTATTTAAAATACTAATTTTAATTTGGTATGTTTACTAGGTCAAGTGGCCCCGTTCTTTGAAGTCTTCTTTCAACGACAGGGTTATCTATCATATGGCGAATATAGGGGTTTTCATGTTCTAGGAGCCTTATTGCGTGTTTGGCGGCATTCTTTTTATTTCATATTTGATGTATTCCATCTGTAAGTCCCTACGTTTCTTGTGTACCACGAAGCATTTACGATGCTACGGAGAACCGTGATTTGAAACGTCTGTATCATTTTGGCGTTTGTTTGCTTAGTACATCCCCAGAGTTAAATACCGTAGGTTCATATCGGCTTCAGTATTTGCCGATATAGCAGCAGCTTGTTGTGTATTGTAAGCTCAGACCTCTACCTATGAGCCAATACATTTTTCTGAACTTAATATTAAGTTTTTCTTTTTTTCTACTTGACATGCTCACTCCACTTGAGCTTAGCATCGAGTGTTATGCCAAGATATTTAGCTTTGTTTGCATATGGCACCGGTCGTGAGTTAATTTCTATCGGTAGATGGGAAGCCCTTTGATATGTTAAGTTAATGTGCGTGAATTTCGTCTCGTTAAGCTTGATTCTCCATCGCTTAGTCCAATTACAAACCGCATTGGTAATCTTCTCTAGCTGATCTCTATGCAGCTTAAATTCCAGTCCACTGTGCCAGACTTTATCGAATGCTTGGGCGACGTCCAGAAATATGCTGGAGCATAGGTTTTTACGTTCTAACGTTCTTTCAATAATGTTGGTGATTCTATGTACCTGTTTAATTGTGGAGTGCTTTTCTCTTAATCCAAATTAATGTGGAGGAATTAGTTATCGGTCCTCAATTATTAGTTTTGTTGAATCAATGTCAACATGCGCAATAATACAATATTCCAAGCGGTCGATGAAACAGTATCGACACGGGTGGAATATTGTATATTGTAGCAAACTCAACATTTTTAATTTTTTGTATATTGCATTTGTTGTAATATTGTGATTTTAAGTGTAAGCAATTTTTATGTATAAAAAGCCCGGTTCATCGATTTAATAAAATCAGAATTGAATTATAACGAATAACAACAGTTTGTTTAATTCTCTGTGAATATTTGGAGCTCACCAGTGGTAAACCAAATACTCACCTAAACACAGAAATCTAGGCAGAGGCCAGATTTTTACAGGTTTAAATATTTTTAGTAATAATTTTTCAAAGAGTTTTGACATAATTGGCAGCAATTAAAATTGGCCTATATGATTTTTATCATATGGTGGTTTATCAGGTTTTGTTATCGTGATTTCTTCTGCTACTTTCCATTGCCACAGAACATATTTCAACCGAAAGCTTTAATTATGTGTAATAGCTTACGAAATCCTTTACCTAATAGAGCCTTGATTATTTCGCAAGTAATCAAGTCATACCCTGGGGCTTTTTTAATATGTATGTTGCTTTTCACTTCTTCTTTTAATGCTTTGAGAGTTACTGGGCGTATATCAACAGATCAGCCTTCTTTTTAGGACATCTTGGCCAAGTTCCATTCTCCTTTTTAAGTGGAGGGACTTGCATTTTGGGTCTTTTGAGCCCCTTGGCCGTCTTCCACGATGAATAATCAGAATTTTTTTCATCGGTTAGCCTTACTAGATATCTGTTGATTGAAGCATTTTTAACTTCTTTAAGAAGTGATTTGAGACTGTTACCTAAATTGTTAAGAATTGTTTTGTTGTCCGGTGTTCTAGTTATTTACCAGGTTTTAGGTGCCCGTCGTTTTTCTCTTACCAACACTCTAACTTCCATTGGGTAGGATATGTTAAGATTCTTCTTATTTTGTATAATGGGGGACTTGCCAAAGCCATAGTGAATTCTTTCATTGGGTTGTTTTAATTCATCTTCCAACTGGTGAGAATTTCTTAACGGTGCCCGAAGATTGATTTTTTCTCCATTACTTCACGAAAGGGATCCCAGTTTGTTTTTGAATTTGTTAATCTGAGTGCACTCTCCCTTTGAATTACCATTTCACGGACTGTCATGATGACCGCGGAATGATTCGATACTAGAGAATTACTGTCTTCAATGTGAATGTAGTTCTGGGATATACCTCTTGCTACATAAAAGTCTATTAGGTCAGGTATCTTCGTTCCGTCACTGGGCGAGTATGTTGGGGAACCTCCAGAGTAAAATGCACATTTTGATGTCTGCCCTTCTTGAAGCAACTCTTTACCTTTTGATGTCGTTTTTCGCATTAAAGTCACCTCCAATAATAAAACTACGTTCAAGCGACTTAAATAGTTTAAAGTAGTCCTCCATTTTCAAGTTATGCCGGAGAGGACAAATTATTGCAGAGACAGTAAGCTGGCCGTGTTTAATTTGGATCCTTATAGTAGGGACTTGCATTGTTTCTTCTTCGATATTTGATTCTAAATGGTGTTTTATATTTTCTTTTATTAGTAATGCCGAACCACCTCTTGCTCTTTCCACTGGATGAATGGAGTGATATAAGTTATCACCTCGTATTTTAACAAACGAAGACTTAACTAGATGGCTTTCAGATATAAAGAAAATGTCGATTTTTTCTGAATTTAAAAATAGTTTTATTTCTGGAATATGTTGCATAATGCCATTCGCATTACAAATTGCTATTTTGAAAGTTGTGTTCTTACTTAACATTTTTTGGTGGATTGCGTTGAGGGAGTTGCGTTTTCTTCAGTTGATCAAGTATCATGTTGTTCAGATTATTTTAGTCATCTAGCCGCTTTGTAATAGCTGCAATGCTGTTCATAATGTTTTCCAAAATTTGGTTATTTTCGGAGCCCATATGTTTGGTTGAACCCAAACCTTTCACTACCTGGGCAAGAGAACTTCTTTGCCCTATGTTGCTCGGTTATGGGTTTGATCCATCTGATTTGATATTTGAACCCTTCGATTTTGCGGTTGATTTCTTGTTTTATCTCTTAATTTTTGTAGTTATTTAGCAACCTCACAGCCTCGATAATTAGCTGAATGTTCGCCCTTACAATTTGTACACTTAGCTGACACATCTCTCCCTATTGTACATGCCTGGGTTAATCATATTGATTACCTCAGCATTTTACACATCTTGGATCCCGGCCAATCTGGTTTCCTTCCTGGATTTCTGTTCTCCCTTTTTTAACAATATTCACAGCATAGTATTTTAAGACCTTTATTATGTAAGTCTTCCATTATTTCGTTGCTTGAGCAAGTGTGATGCAAACCTCTTGCCATGAATTTTATAGGTCGGGCCTGTTTGTTCTCGTAAGTGAACCACTGATACTTTTCAGCATTCAATTTCATAGATAAGGTTCTATAAGTATCTGAGTCCAGAGTATTAATTTTCCAAACGTCATTATTTAGCGTTGTTACCTTATAGTCTTTGTCAGTAATCGATTTCATCAGCGACTAAATTTCTGGGTAACTGATTACACTCACAATATTTATTGGTGGGGTGATTTTTCTTTCGGTTGCACCAAATTTGGTGTATTGTTCTTGGTAGATTTACTACCTTTTGGTTGATTGGCTTTGGGTAGAACATCATGTGAATCTGAACTAGATTGTCCCCTACCATTTAACTGCTCAGCCTCAAGTGACGATTCAGCTTTTCTTTTCTTACTCTTCCTGGACTGTTTTTTCTTCAATAGGATCCAGACCGTCTCTCTTTGTAATTCATCTCCATCAGTGGAACAGATGAGTTTGTCTGCGGTTCAATGCTGTCTATATCGCAATCTTCTTTTGAATCCCGATTCATTTTTAGCTTTTCATTTTCTCGCTTTAGATACTTAATTTCTTCACTTAGCTTAGCAAATAATTGCTCCATATGCTCTAGTCTCTAGCTCAATATTCTCATTTTCTAGGCAAATAGTTGTTTTACTAGATTCGGCTATTTGCAAAGTAAAATTTCCGGCGGCATCACTATTTCGTGTAATGTTTGTCCAGTACATCCAGTTAAAACGTTAGAAAAACCATCAGCTTCTAGATGGCCCTTTACACTCTTAACATTTGAATGCACACTTTCGTAAATTTTTAATTTGTTAGAAAAGTTAAAAAATGTGTTAACAACTTGATTCCGGTAAGGCATTTTTTAATTAATCGACGCGATTCAGAAGAATTTTAGCAACTTTGGAATTTGTCTTTAATTTTCAATGGAGCAAAAACACTGTACAGGAACTTGTAATATTATAAACGTTCGTCTTGACTGAAAGTTAATTGAGATACGTTTAGTTTAATTTAAACCAGTGAATGGTCCACAAATTTGATGAACAACGAGAGGTAAAATCTCAGTTTAAAATACAATATTAATTAAAAATATTAGGTAGCGAAATACTTTAGAGTTTGGGTTTGGAATGCATGGGAAGTTACTGCTAAAGTTTTACTAGTAAAAAAATTAGCAAAAACTTCACATGTTTATACAGCAGTGTGAAGTTTTTACTAAGTCTATGCTAAACGTTTATATGTGTTGGTGCATATCAAAATGATACCTGTACAAAGCGGAAACTAACGTAACTTACATTATTTTAACTATTTTGCAGTTATCTTTAAAAAAAACCGAACGAAATTGAAATATCATTACCATTTCATTAATCAATATTCACTAAAAGTTTTACAAAAATAACTATAAAATAAGTATCCGAGGCAGATTAGAAACAAACACTACACACTGAACTACATAAGGAAGAATTATTGAAATCAAATGAGATAACCGGAGAAATTTTAATTCATACTCGGGTAAACTATGTGTGGCAATATACTTGGGGGCAAAAAATGCGCACATTGATCAATTTTCAGCAAAAGTTCAAAAATATCAAAAATCCAATGTTTGTTTAATTATCCAGAATGCAGATTCAAAGTCTGTTTCAGCACCTATCCTGTGGTACTTTTTTTGTACTTATACCGTGCGAACAAAGTGAATTTTGAGGTCAACATCTGAAGTACACGTTTTTTTGTGAATTTGTCAGCATGAAAATTATTAGTAAAAATCGAATTAAAACAAGAAAATCGGCAAAAACAATATTTTTATTAATAAGGTGCATTCTCTTCCCCAGCCCGAATAACAGCTTACATACAATGTTTCTATGATTTCACCAAAGTTTTAACCAAATCTTGAAGTATCGCCTCCCGTTCGTCTGTGATCGCCTGTTGCAGGTCCTGGAGACTCATTGGAGCAATAACTTTGGCTCGAACTCAATTTTTCAGTTCGTCTCATAAATGTTCAATCGGGATTGAGGTCCAGGCTTCGAGCTGGCCCCTCCATCATAGGAACATCCACTTATTGAAGGTACTGGTACACTAGACCAGCCATATGCAGTCTCGGATTATCCTGCATGAACAGGAAGTTTTCACCAATAAACCCGGCAAAAGGTACGACGTATTCCTCGAGTATTTCCTCAATGTACCGTTGAGAAGTCACTTTACTTGATCGGCGGCAAGTATTCGCTCCAGAGATGAACACAAGATCTGTCTTCGCCTCCAGTGACATACCTGCTCAGAACGTGCACGATCCACCACCATACGAGACACGTTCTTCAATACAACATTATGAAAATTACTCTCCTGATCTTCTATACACTCTTCTTCGTCCATCGTTGCCACGTAAACACATCCTGCACTCGTCAGAGAACAGGGCTTTTCTCCATTGTTCTTCTGTAAAATCCAAACGCTCTCGAGCGAACTGAAGGCAGCCTAGCCGGTGGCCTGGGATCAATTTCGTATTCTCAACTCGACGAACGGAGAATCGGCTCAAATTTAGTTGTCGAGCCACTTCACTTTGGTTCTACTCCGCATCTGTTAGTGCAACCACTTGAGCAGCTACCTCTAGTGTGGCACTCATTTTCTTGTTCCGGATGAAGAAAAAAAATGCAACTGTGGAAAATTTTAGCACCCAAGAGTAAAAAAATTAGAAAAATAATATCAAGCTCCAAAGCCAGGGAACTCCTATTTTTAGAAATCCTATTTTAGAAATGGTATACTGAGATAACCCTAGAGTTCTTAACGCAACCTCAGGTATTTGGCGTGTTAGTTGGAGACCATGTCAGTTAAAAAATATATTCAGTTGCTTATCATCCAGGGGATCATAGTTATTAGAAGACATATTCAGGAGCTCCCCATCCAGGGGTGGAAACAATTCATACATTTTAGCATTATGACCAAATATAATAAAAATTGATAGGCCAACTGAGATATCCCCAGAGATCTTAAGACAACCTCAGGTATATGGAGTGTTAGTTGGGAACCATGTCAGCTATCAAAAATTATCAGGAGCCTCCCATCCAGGGCTGGGAACAGTTTAGAGGATTTTGTAGTACGACCAAATATAACAAAAACTCTTAAACCATATGAGATATCCGTAGAGATCTTAACACAACCTAAGGTAAATGGAATGTCAGTTGGAGGCCTTGTCAGTTAAAAATATATTCAGTTGCTCCCCATCCAGGGGAGGGGACATTTAATAAAGGTTTGTATTATGACCAAATATAATAAAAATGATTAGGCCAACTGAGATATCCTTAGAGATCTTAACACAACCTCATGTATATGAGGTGTTAGAAGGGGACCATAGTTATTAGAAAAAATATTCAGGAGCTCCCCATCCAGGGGTGGAAACAATTCATACGATTTAGCATTATGACCAAATATAATAAAAATTGATAGATCAACTGAGATATCCCCAGAGATCTTAACACAACCAAAGGTATATGGAGTGTTAGTTGAGATCCATGCCAGTTAGAAAAAATTATCAGGAGCCTCCCATCCAGGGGTGGCAACAGTTTAGAGGATTTTGTATTATGAATAAATATAACAAAAATTCTTAATCCAACTGAGATATCCCCAGAGATCTTAACACAACCTCAGGTATATGGCGTGTTAGTTGGAGGCCTTGTCAGTTAAAAAATATATTCAGCTTCTCCCCATCCAGGGGAGGAGACATTTAATAAAAGTTTGTATTATGACCAAATATAATAAAAATGATTAGGCCAAATGAGATATCCTTAGAGATCTTAACACAACCTCATGCATATGAGGTGTTATAAGGGGACCATAGTTATTAGAAAAAATACTCAGGAGCTCCACATCCAGGGGTGGGAACATTTCACACAATTTAGCATAATGACCAAATATAATAAAAATCGATAGGCCAACTGAGATATCTCCAGAGATCTTAACACAACATCAGGTAAATGGAGTGTCAGTTAAAAACCATGCCAGTTAGAAAAAATTATCATGAGCCTCCCATCCAGGGGTGGGAACAGTTTAGAGGATTTTGTATTATGACTAAATATAACAAAAATTCTTAATCCAACTGAGATATCCCCAGAGATCTTAACACAACCTCAGGTATATGGCGTGTTAGTTGGAGGCCTTGTCAGTTTAAAAATATATTCAGTTGCTCCACATCCACGGGAGGAGACATTTAATAAAAGTTTGTATTATGACCAAATATAATAAAAATGATTAGGCCAACTGAGATATCCTTAGAGATCTTAACGCAACCTCATGCATATGAGGTGTTAGAAGGGGATCATAGTTATCAGAAAAAATATTCAGGAGCTCCCCACCCAGGGGTGGGAACAATTCACACAATTTAGCATTATGACCAAATATAATAAAAATTGATAGGCCAACTGAGATATCCCCAGAGATCTTAACACAACCGAAGGTATATGGAGTGTTAGTTGAGAACCATGCCAGTTAGAAAAAGTTATCAGGAGCCTCCCATCCAGGGGTGGGAACAGTTTAGAGGATTTTGCATTATGACTAAATATAACAAAAATTCTTAAACCATCTGAGGCATCCCCAGAGATCTTAACACAACCTCAGGTATATGGCGTGTTAGTTGGGGGCCTTGTCAGTTAAAAAATATATTCAGTTGCTCCCCATCCAGGGAAATGTCCCCTCTCCTGGATGAGGAGCAACAGCATATATATTTTATCTGACATCGTCTCCAACTAACACTCCATATACCTTCGGTAGTGTTAAGACCTCTGAGGATATCTCAGTTGGCCTATCAATTTTTATTATATTTGGTCATAATGCTAAATTGTGTGAATTGTTCCCACCCCTGGATGGGGAGCTCCTAAATATTTTTTCTAATAACTATCATCCCCTTATAACACCTCATATGCATGAGGTTGTGTTAAGATATCTAAGGATATCTCAGTTGGCCTAATCATTTTTATTATATTTGGTCATAATACAAACTTTTATTAAATGTCCTCTCCCCTGGATGGGGAGCAACTGAATATATTTTTTAACTTACAAGGCCTCCAACTAACACGCCATATACCTGAGGTTGTGTTAAGATCTCTAGGAATACCTCTTTTTCGAGAATTCCTTGAAGATTGTGTTATCTATTATATTGTATATATAACTTCTTGGTTAGAATTATGAACACTATTTATTTTTGATGTCTAAATATGAACATCTTTGAATCAAATCAAAAATTTAAGTAACTAGTCGAAATAAAGCGGTTAATTATTATTATTCAATTAATTTTAATATGATTTAATAAATACGTATAAGAAAACTCTAATCTTCGATAATGTTCCGTCTTACTCAGGTAATATCACTAACACAATCACAATTAATGAATCTAGCAAAAGATTAGCATTTTCTTCACATTCGTGGGTTTGGATCCTAATTTCAAATTTGAAAACTTTCTAGCATACATAAATTTTAAGCCTTTTTAACAATACATAAAATAAAACTATCACTTTCACTCCTCATCCATAACTTATTCTTATATAATGTGTATATACCCCATATATTTCAAGATCAAAATTCAGTATCACAACTTTCTAATCAATCAAAAACGTTTCTTATGTATAAACTTTTCACACATACAAATTTTTGTGTGAATTATTTAAAAAAAACTGTTTATTTATGTATGTCATACACCGCAACCGATCAATGATTCAACTATTTTTCTCATAAATTTCCCAAAAAGAATAAAATACATGGAACATAAAAAATTATTTCATCAACCTGTACCTAATATTACATCAAACCAGCACAAAAAAAAATATTAATATTCACGAGTGGAAGGTTTAAAAATTCGTAAGATGAATTAAATAAAAAAAAATGTATCCAAGGAAATATTTTTTGAACATGTCAAACCGTACCATAAAAATATGTTATTTATGATGTTACCACTAGAATTGCCCATAAAGCAATGATACCCCCTAGCCAATCAGGATCGCATATTCTATTTCCCTGCATACGATTGGTAAAGATAATTTTTAAAGGCGGTTCTTCCACACTCTAAAATTTGTGGCAACACAAAATACCGATTTTTACCGAATCAATTTGTTTTCATAATCCATGTATATAGTCATCTCTGTTCAAAGCTAAACTCGTTCCTACTCTCTCACATTTTAATTAAAATTAATTTAATCTAATTTTTGGTGTTGATTATTAACCCTTATTTTGTTATTTGTGTAAATTAATCAACATCCTTGTTCTAATCAATTTTAATACGGATCAATTTTAATTGATTGTGATTTTAAATTAAACAAAAATTGTTAGAAAGAAAGAGACCCAAGTATGGTTGTACTGTTCCAAATTATTTATCAAGCCCACTTCTAATGTTGCTTTGGTGTTATTTTTATGTTATTATTGTTGTTTTAGTTTTTGGTTCGATTTTTCGTTACACAATAAATTTGTGTGTGTTCAGAAGTGATAGTGAACGCGGTAACATAGCACGTATGCGTTACGTATTGTTAGATTTTTTTTAGTTTGTTTTTTTGTACATTTCGGGGTTTGTTCGATTAAATAGTTTTAAGTGTCATAGATTTATAAAAAAAATATTTTTAACAGTGTTTTAATGGTATAATATAATTATAATGAAAATTTTATTAGTGAATTATGTGAAAAGTGAAAAACTTCGGGTTTCTTAATTTTTAATATTTACACGATATTTGTGTTGTGTTTGTGTGTTGTGTATATGTTTCAAATTAGTATGCCAAAATAGTGAAATAAAATATTATAGTTTTGTCAAAGTACAATTATCAATATGATGGACGTGAGCATGTACGGCAATCATCATTCTACTGGTTATCAAAATTCGGAATTGATTTCGTCAAGTGGCTACTCATATTTTCCTAGTCATCATAACATCCATCATCATCATCATTTGCACCATAATCTGAATGAAAATGATACAAGTGGATATGCCAATATTGGTGCAGCGAATAATATTATTACTTCGCCATCGGTTACAACGAACGCGGGACTAGCTAATAATAACGTTAATTGTAGTACTAACAGCAACAATAATAATAATAATAACAGTAGCACACCTGGTTCAAGTACGCCTAATGCCCATCTATATACACATCCACATTTATACAGCCCAACGGCTTTGGAATATGGCATAACAACTTCCCAAATTTCTTCCAATAATTCCCCCTCTGATTCGTATTACGATGCGGACAGCGGTCATTCGTACTTTAATGCCGGCTCTGGCCCGTCACCTGGTGTCATTCAAGATGCCCATATAATAAGCACCGATAATGGCTTATCATATACAAATCTTGATTACATTTACAACCAAAATCCACACAACACCAGTGGATATATTCATCCTGATGATAAACTACATTATAACCTAAATGATGGTGGTATGCTACTTCCAAATAATCAAAGTGGACACCATCCGCACCATCATCACCATCACCACCATATATCGCCATCAACGGCAAATACACCAACGTGGCATCATCCAGCCTATATGGATGGTGGTAGTCTACCACATTCGCTGGGAGGCGTAAATTCTTTATCATCCCAAACGCATCTATCCAGTCCAATGGCCGGTGGAATAAATCAAACGAGTTTATCACATTCGTCAAATACATCATCGCCTGGACTACAATCATCACAGCAGCAGCAGCAACAACAACAACAGCAATCCCAACAAAATCATCAATCACCGCAGAACCAACAGCAGAATGTGCAAACCTATAAATGGATGCAAGTGAAACGTAATGTGCCAAAGCCGCAGGGTAAGTTAAAAATTCAATAAAATTTTCTGTTGTCATCACGATCAAACTATTTTTTGAAATAACTACTCATATACATTTATAATATACAAAATGACGATAAACATAAATTCTATACGTAATCTAATAAAATCTCATTCAATTCAAATCATGTTCAAAATCGGTTCGAATTAAAATCAAATTCTCTCATACACAGAAACAAAAGAAAATAATAATACGTAAATCTCAAAGATGTAGTTTTTTGTGTTCTTTTGTTTCAAAAATGTCTTAATGATCAACGAATGTCAAATTGGATGTTCAATATTAAAAAAGACAGCTATATAGTTTTTTTTTTTGAGTGTGTAACTTTAACAATTATATCGATGATCATGTTGATCATCATCTAAAAAATTTATTTTACTTGATTTTGTTTGATTTGGATGGAAATTTATAAAATTATGATGAGTCGACTAGAAATGATATCAAATCGGCCGGCACAACTATAGATTTGTTCTATTAATCATGACATAATTCTTGTCACCGACGGTTTGGTTGGGTTTTGGATCTTGTAGTTTTTTACGGGACGATGAGTTATTTTGGAATAGATTTCCGCTCGAATTTTCATTATATTTCCTTTTATTCTGCATAATGGCTATGAAAACTTGATCGCTGGTTTTCAGGAAAATTTAATATATAAGTGAAAAACTGTATCTGTAAAGACCACCGGACAAAAAGTTGCTTGTAAACAAAAGTAAAATTCCTGAGGCCGTATTCCAAAAAGTGTCAGATAGTTTAAATTTTGACGACACTGATGAACGCCCGATTCTGAAAATGTGAAACTTTATAGAAATTGGCCACAGAGAAAAGATACAGAGTGCTACAAAATGAATTTACAAACTGTAGACTTTTTGCCGCTGTAGTGTATTGTATTTTAAAATAAACTGAATTTAATTCAATGGCGGCACTCGAATATTGACATAAAAATAAAAAATATTGAAGTTTATGTAAATTAATTAAGAAGTAAATAAAATTAAGAATTTATTGTACAGCTGTCAAATAACATGTTATAACAGTTGGCGACGTTCGTTTGTATACCTTAATAAACAATGTTTTTTCTCTGTATATCGCAAACATACTATTTGTTCCGACTGTACGTTTGGCCATTTCATTATCAACATTTAGGCGTATATAAGAAAAGTAAAAAATCTTAAACAAATGAATTTTGTCTCAAAGGCCAAAAACTGCAATTGGCATTAGCTTCAAATTTTGTTGGTATAAAGATGCTATTTTCAAATCATCCACTTTCGAAATCTTGATGTATAACTCTACGTCATAAACTTGTGTGCTATAAAGTTATAGAACAAAACGTACGTTACAGAGTTTATGGATTAGACCATATAAGTCTGTGTCCAAAACTTGTAATTATTTTGATATCGTAATTTCGTTAGTGCTAAAAATTTCACCTGAAGCACTTTATAAATAATTGTTTGAATTGGAAAATTTGATTTGAAACATATTATTTGAATGTGGACTATAAATTATAAAAGTTTTTTTGGAAAAATTAATGTCTTTTTATGCCGCGTTTCATCGCACACATTGATCCGGATCAATTGTGTTACGAAGCTTGACCTGGAATAAATCAGATCAAATATTAAGAAATGCTTCTCGAGAAAAGCCATAGTTTATTATGGCTTATCTTAAATCATTTTATGGGACACCACCCCTGCGAAAAAAAGGCAAAGAAGAATCAAGAAAAATAGATTCAATAAAGTGGTTTTTTGGCAGAAGCACTAAAGAAGCAACGTATTAAAAAATTGCATTAAGAAATTCTGAGGAAAACACTTTTATATTGTTGGAAACTAGTTCAGATAACAACCCATTGTTTTGCAAGCCACTCTTGCTTTCAAATAATCTTTGTACCTGTTTTAGAGAAAAAACAGTAGATTAAGCTTTAATTAAGTATTTCCATTCTCAAAAATTTTAAATTAAGGGAAAAGTTATTAATTTCAACGTTTTAATGTTAATTATTACACTTCTCTATTTATATTCATCGCAATGCTTCCGAAAGGGCATAACTTACCAAATTAATAATTAAGAAATAACATTAGCCTTACTTTGAAATACACAAATTAGTAACAAACAGTCGTTTGTCTTAGTTTTGAAGTTCTAATTAGACCTATAAGAAGTTCCAATAAGACATTGGATGAGAAATTTAACAATCCATTTCGCGTCCAAATCTCTAGAAAGGCGTGTTGGCCGTTCACCATTCTCGCTCAAACTCAAAATTGAAATACAAAAATTCGTAACAAATTTGCTGTCCTAGTTAGGAAGTTCCAATAAGAATGGCTGGATAAGAAATTGAATAACTTTTTTCATGTGTGACCAGAACCTAAGACTAATTATCTCGAAAAACGTTTTAATGACCGCAATTACAATTTTCGCTCAAACCCGAAATTGGAATCCAAAAACTCGTAACAAATGTACTGGTTAGGAAGTAATTCTAATTCTAATTAGGTTAGCTGGATGGGCAATTTCACAATCTATATCTGGTGCTAACGGAACCTGAGTTCAAATCTCGGGAAAGGTGTGTTAATGGCCGGTAAACCATTTTGACTCAATCTATTTGTTCAAATACAAAAATTTGTAACAAATTCGCTGTAATGGCTAGGAATTTCCCCTTGGGCTGGTTCAATTAACAATACATATAACAACCTATTTGAGGTGCTATTAGAACCTGAGTACAAATCTCTGGGACGGCGTGTGGACGATTATCTTTTTCGCTTAAACTTGTAATTGAAAATCAAAAATTAGTGGCACATTCGCTGCTCTGGTTAAGAAGTTCTATTTAGTTTGGTTATATGTGCAATATAACAAGCATTTCAAATGCTACGGAACGTCAAAACGGAGTTGAAATCTCTGGGAAGAAAATGTAATTACTATTTAACATTTTTACGTAAAATCTTAGTTTTGTGTCTTTATCCATCTTTACCAAAAATGGTAAACGGCCTTTATCACGCCTTCCCAACAATTTAAATTCAAATGCCGGTAGCACTTCAAGTTCAAATAGGTTGTTAAATTGCTCACCCAGTCAGCCTAACTGTAACTTCCTCACCGGGATAGCAAATTTGTCACGAGTTTTGTATTTCAATTTTGAGTTTGAGCGGACAAGGTGAACGTCTATTATCACGCCCTCCCAGGAATTTGAACTCAGATTCCCATAGCACCTGAAATAAGTTGTTACGCCTTCCTCCCAATGATTTGTATCAGTCAACCTAATTAGAACTTCCTAACCAAAACAGAAAATGTGTTACGAGTTTTTTTATTTCAATTTTGAGTTCGAGCGAATATGGCAAACGGCCTATAACACGGATTAAAAGATTTGGACTCAGGTGCTGATGTCACCTAATATAGGCTTTTAAATTGCATTTTTTATTTTAATTTTGGGTTTGAGTGACAATGGTGAACAGCTCATTACCACACTCATCCGGCCTGCCTAATTAGAACTTCCTAAAACCGGGAAAGCAATCTTGTTACGGATTTTTGTATTTCGACTTTAAGTTTGAGTGAAAATGGTGAACGACCAGTAATATGCCTTCCCATAGATTTAGACTCAGGATTCGATAGCAACTGGAATAGCTTATAAAATTGCTCATTTAACCAACCCAAACGAAACTTTCAAACCAGGACAGAAAATTCGTTACTAATGTTTGTAATTAAATTTTTAGTTGCTAGAGATTTGGACTCAAGCAAAGGAGAGCAAATTTTAATGCCCAGAACAGCAAATTAAATACGAACTTTTCTATTTGAATTCACGACTATGAAGTATCCGACAAAATTAAAAAATAACAAAACATGGTGGAATATAAAATTTGTTGAAATAACAAAAAATGCAAAAGTATTAGTGAAACAGCTAACAAAACGAATGTTAGGCTTATTCAAACATTTTGTTAAGAACAGCTAAGAACGCAATTACTAAACAAGCGACTTCGGAAACCAATGACAAATAAAAACAAATAGATTAATCCGAAAACATGTTGCATTTACATTTTATTATAAATTGCAAAAATATTTTATTGCGGAACCTAAAAATGGGGTTTTCAAAAATCACTCAAGAGTACAACTTATTTCTAATACTCTTGAGTTATTCTTGTATTTCTGGAAATAAATTTCGAATAAGATATTTAAACATCGTGAAATTCACCAACAAATCAAAATAAATGTTCAAGGTTGGTTCAATGTCTACTTGTTATTAAAGACGAGCTATTAAATAAATTAGAAAACCCTAACAGTACAAAAAATTGTCAGGGATGTCTAAGAAAAACGGCACATGTGGATAGTTGGTTTAAAATAGGGGCTATCAAACGAAACCAATCCTTTTTCAATGCGACGGCCAGAACCCATTTGTCGTTTACGACGAATATGACTGTTTAAATAACCAAGAGGTTGGTCACTGTATAAAAAATTGTCCAAATCGCAGAGATGTCTAAGAAACGGCGTATGTGGATTGTTCGCTTAAAATAGGAGCTATCAAATGATACCACTCCTATTTCAATATGCTGATATGATGATATTTCCGGCCCAGTAAGGGTTTTGAAGTTATAGACGATTTTCATATAAATGAATATGGGGCCATATCGAAGAGAAAAGATTATGCCAATCCTAACATACGGCTGGCACTGAGGTACTCACCATAGTTTTCCCTTATCATTACCAACTCAAAATTTTTAGAAATTATTTCCGGCCTGGAAAGTTCTTAAAAGATACAAATTTTTATTTAACTTAACCTGAGATTTTGGAACTTGGTCATTTACCCAAATTTGTACATACGTCTGGTGCTGGCCATTTGGTCAGCAATCATTTAATTACATACCATTTCGAAACATTGATCGCTATTTCCGGCCCAGGAAAGGTTCGGAAGTTATAGACGATTTTCATATAAATTTATATGAAGCCATATCGAAGCTGAAAAATTGTGCCAATCCTATAACATACGGCAGGCACTGGGCTCCTTATTATAAGTGGCTCTTAATATTTTAAACAAATATTATGGTGTATTGTTATCTCGTTTCATAACACCATGTGATTGCCTGCATCGTTTACTGATTGTCTCTGGACGGCTTAGTTCGGCAGTTATATAAGTGCCTAAATATCGCAAAGTAGAAATAACATGAAAGTTTACACCACCTATCGCTACGGTCGTAATATTTTCATTAAATGATCTTATGAGAATTTCAGATTTGCGTTCATTTACCTCTAAACCTATTAAGTGAAGTAGAGGAACAAGCTCTTCTAGAATACTAGGCAATGTGCTTAAGTTATCACTGACGAGTAACAAATCATCGGCATAGTCTAATATTAATACGGAATCCAATATTAAATTTAATAAGGTAGGTGAAAAAGGACATCCTTGTTTAAACCACATACCACGTTGAAATTTGCTTGTTCTTTGTTTATACCATATGATTGATGTTATTTCGTGCATACAGGTTCGTATTATTCTAAAGGGTGTTTTTTTAAGAGGTTGCCGATTTTTTTTTTGAATAAAACACATATAAAATTATGAAATGACCAAAATTTTTTTTTATTTGGTAGATAATTTTTTGGCATTTAACATTTAAACACAATTTCTGGCATATGGCTACCACGACTATTTTTCACAAATGTCATTCTGGAGGTCCAATTTTCCAGCACTTTTTCAAGCATTTGAGGGCGTATGTCAGCAATGACACGTTGAATATTGGTTTCCAAAGCGTCAATCGATTGAGGTTTATCCACATAAACCAATGACTTCACGTATCCCCACAAAAAGTAATCGAGTGGCGTCAAATCGCACGAACGCGGAGGCCAATTCACCGGACCATTTCTCGAAATAATGTTGTCGTTGAAAGTTTCTTTCAATAAGTCGATTGTTTCACGTGCTGTATGGCAAGTGGCACCATCTTGTTGAAACCACATTTCATCCATATCCATATCTTCAAGATTTGACAACAAAAACTCATTTAACATGGTTCTGTATCGATTTCCATTCACGGTAACGCGTCGTCCTTCCTCAT
This sequence comes from Nephrotoma guestfalica, assembly GCA_963691935.1. NCBI lineage: Eukaryota > Metazoa > Arthropoda > Insecta > Diptera > Tipulidae > Nephrotoma > Nephrotoma guestfalica. The sequence continues at coordinate 215,327,049 of OY829913.1, read as the reverse complement.
TTTTAAAGAAATATGGACCGATGATCCCACCAGCCCATAGACCGCACCAAACAGTACATTTATCAGGATGCATTGGTAATTCTTGAACAGCGTGTGGATTATCTTTGCTCCAAATGCGACAATTTTGTTTGTTGACGTATCCATTTAACCAAAAATGCGCCTCACCACTGAAGAGAATTTTACGGTAAAAAAATGGATCTTCGTTCAATTGATTTAACGACCAATCACTGAATTCACGGCGCAAACGATGGTCGTGTGGCTTTAATTCTTGCACCAATTGAATTTTGTATGGCACCAAACCCAAATCTTTACGTAAAATTTTCCATAAAGTCGATGGACAAAGTCCAATTTGCTGAGCACGACGACGAATCGATAAATTGTCGTTTTCTTCGACACTGGCCTCAACGACAGCAATATTTTCTTCTGTACGAACTCTTCTCATTCTTGTCGGTGGCTTGGCATCCAAAAGAGTGAATGTAGACCGAAATTTGGTAATTACGTTCTTTATGGTGGTCTCTGACGGACGATTATGTGCACCATAAAATTCACGAAGTGCTCTATAAACATTTTTAATTGAACACTGATTTTGAAAATAAATTTCCACGATTTGAAAACGTTGTTCTGGAGTTAACCTATTCATAATGATTTGCCAAACAATACTGAGTAGAAATGCCACTTTGAGCTGTCAAAACAACTGTCATAAAATAAAACGACATCTATCGGAAAACAAACCTCCTAAAAAAACACCCTTTATTAACAAGATAATGGGGAATTCCAATATGAGAGAGAAAAATATTTGCTGGGTTAAGATCAACCTTATCGAAGGCCTGTTTTAGATCCAGTGAAAGAATATAAATTGTTTTTCGTGTTTTCCATTCCTCATCGATAACACGCCGTATAACAAACATATGGTCATCTGTCGACCGATTGCGGATAAATACAGCCTGATATGATCCTGAGTGTGTATTTCTTCGAACCTAGATAATAGGAATTTTGCATATACTCGATACCAAGTGTCTCAAAGAGTTGTTCATCTATAATCTGTGATATTGGGTCGTTGTTTTTATGGCAAAGGAAATTGGACTGTTTCTAACCACTCACTTGATGGGGTGTTTAATTGCCCAACCTGTTCTAAAACATACAGAAAGACCTTCATTCCCTCTTCAGGTAAAGCTTGTAGTAGCTCAATTGAAATTTGATCTAAACCAGGAGCAGTTCCTCTTGTAATGGAAAATAGTATGGTTTCTATTTCTGCCCGGGTTGGAGGCAATCCTAATGGCCAATAGTCCTTTCCAGTTATTAGAGAAATGGCGGAACCTAAGGTAGTTGATAATATTGCTCCCATCCTGACAAAGGAATATATATACTTGCCATCTTATTAGAATTTTGTCTATATAATCGAATAAATTGGTAGGTTTGAGGGAGTCGACTAAAAGGATTTACATCGTGTAAATTTCGGAAAAATGCTCGTCATTCTTCTGCTTTGGATTTTCTAAATTCTTGATGAACATTATATCGACAATTTCTGATCAGATGAGGACACCCTGTAATATCCTTCTCAAAGCAGTTTTTAAAGAAGTTATTGCTGTTTTTTGTAGAAGCCTTTATAGAATGTACTAAAGCCCTCCAAACTATGTTAACTGTTGTTATCATTGGGAAGTTGAGAGGACCATCTAATATTAAACCATTTCTAACCAGGAATTTAGGATAGCTGGATCTTTTAATAAATCAACTCTCCATCTTCTAAAATTCTGACTTTCGTAGTCTTCATGTGGATGTAATGCAATTCTAAATAGCTTCCGTGAGTCAAACTGTACTTTGATTACACGTCCGAATACTAATTTATGATCCGAAATAAATTTCTTTACTAGTTTACCTTTTTCCTTCGTTTGAATTTTTTCCGAAAATGTGCCTTCTACATCTTGCTTTTTCTCTAATAATGATTTTCCGGGGTTGAACAATATATGATCTAATTGGGATGATGATATAGGATCTTTCCAAGTAGTGAGGCAGGATCTACGACCAAAAGTGGTACAAATTGATAAACTATTCTGTAGTGCAAATTAAATTAGTATATCGCCACGTTTATCAGTTTCTTGATGATATAAATTTTGAATTAAATATTTTTTATGTGATAAATGCAATTGATCCAACCCTATATGAGCATTCAAATTGCCTAAAATGTAAACAGCTCGTGTTTTACTATATACTTTCGTATAATTGTAGCTATTTTACGAGCTAAGAGATGTGAAATTGTTGAATTGAAATCTGATCGGATATGAGTAGAAATTAGCAATACTCACTTAATCATTTGACATCTATGATTGAAAAACATAATCTTTCTGATATACCTTTGAAATATCGCACTTTTAATCCACAATTTTGTTTCACTAATATTCCAACTCGTTTTTAACTCCACGGTTTCGTACAGTGGGCATCACTCTTTTTCTATGACTCAAATACCAATTATAATGTGGAGTGTTGATTTGGATGGCAGCTGAATTTGTTTCCTGTATAGCTACAATATCTATTCCAACTTTAATTAAAGCTTTATCGATTATTAATTGCTTTGAAATCGACTGATAAAAAAAACTCAAGAGTCATGGTGGAAAATTGCTATTAACAAGATTGCATTTTCTCCGCTAGGAAAAACCTTATACTGGAAAATGTTCCCTATATATAGGCCAATTCGACCTATATAGTGGTACCTTGCCCTAATTTCTGGAAGTGGCTTGTTATTGGCCCAGATTTATAAAATACACATTAGTTTGATCGAAAAATTTCAATAAACAATTCTGATATTTTTACTGTTTTAATAGTTATTTTATTTCATTAATATTTTGTATTTTAAATAAATTTTATTTTAAAAATTTTAAGTTTTAAATATACTTGACTCGGAGGATAATTTGACAGTGTAATAAATCATACTCAATTTATTCTAAAAAGAATTTAATATTGAGTGGTACTAACACATATATAATTTGGTTTTCTTGTTATTTTTTGTTATAAACTTCACATGGGCAATATTTCAATTTCAACTTTAAAATATTTAACTCAATTCAACACTTTTTATGCAATAACTCTGAATAAAAAGGTGATATCCACAGTTTCAAGAAGCCATTGTTTAAATTTTTGGTAAAAAAGATTTGTAATAAATGTCCTGCCCAATGTAAAACAGTAGCGCTTTAAAAAAGAGTGGAGCAGCGACAAGATTAGAGCGCTGGAAGTGGTCGTTGTAAAATCTTGGAATGTTGCAGAGAAATTGATGGTTGCCGCGAAAATTGTATCAAAAATCGCTTTTCATTATACGAGTATATTGGCTACTTCGATTAAAAAAAAACTCTCAATACCTTATAGCAATACAATTGTTTTAACGGCAAGATATTGGTTGTAGTGAAGAAATATTCTCAAAATCATTTTTTGTTGGACATATAAGGGGTACAGAGTAGCTGCATAACAACCACTTTAACTTAGCCTTAACTAGTGCATGATAAGCAATTTTTCGCATCGAAGTAGGACAACAGTCACGAAGGAGGAAAAAAATTCTTGCTGTTGATAACAGATACCGATTGACTGCATTAATATGCGTTTTCCAATTTAGACAAGTGTCCAAGTGAACACTAAGATATTTAAACGAGTCAACAGATTCGATGTCAAAACGCTCAGAGTAGCAATCAATAGATTCACATTCAAGCCTGCTGCGAATAGTCACTCGAGGCAAATAGGCCAAATTAACGTTACCAGTGGCACTATTCTGGTAATTCCCCGGAAATAGGGAACTGGGGAAAGAATTTATATGTAATTTCTGTTCAAATATTTTTTATCCGGCCTACTGAGGAGAAAAGTTTGATGTAAATATTTATCAATTGGAAATAATTTTTCCACATCAAATGGGCAGGGAAAATTATTCCCCATTTAATTTTGTTTTCAACAAAATTAACACTAACTTCTTACCTCAGTGTGCCAGAAAAAAAATGTTTAAATAAAAATTACATATAAAATCTTTCCCCGGTTCCCTATTCCCGAGGAATTACCAGAATAGTGCCACAGACAATTTAAACAACATGAATTTAGTTTTCCGGCTTAGAATCAGACGATGCTTGTCGAACCGGTAGAATAACCATGAAGATTCAGCTTAAACACCGAGTTAGTGCAAATAAGAAACAGAAATGTGCCTAATACTGAACCCTGGGGAACCCCAACCCCAATAAAATTCGGATCGCTTAACTTGTCATCTAAATACGATGCTAACCACTTATTTGAAACTCCCCTAAACACTATATTATACAAAATAGAGAGCAGAAGCTTGTGATCAACCATGTCGTAGGCTTTAGCTGTATCAATAAATAACGCACCGCAACCATTATCTTTATTTAAACCAATATTGATTGTATTTAAGAATTCCAACAAGGCCGATTCGGTACTCATACCTCGACGAAAGCCATGTTGATGCATACTCAGTACACCCGTTTGATCTAAAAAAAAAACTATGAACCCTTTGTCGATGCGATTATCATTCTTAAAATGAGGAATTATAGTTGCTGTTTTCAATCGATCGGGTGCAACTCGAGACTAATCTGTCCAGCAATGGCTATTAGTATATAATTACTCAGGCCAACGTTATCAATTGAATATTTCGGTTTCAAAGCACAAATAAAACTTCATAATTAGACACTGTGGACATAAAAACGTTGACGGACTGAAATCAAAAGGCAAATCGGAACTAGATGGCGTGTTGCTAGAGTGAAATTTAGCACCTAAGTATTTAGCAATATTAGAAAAATAACAATTAAACTCATAAGCAATTGCTAAATCACTCGAAAGAAGTTCTCCGTTCCATGCTAAAATAGATTTAACTAGTGGCCGTTTTAGGTTTTCGAGTTAAAATTTCGTTCACTAAAATCCAGTTTTTTTATATCACCGCGGTTAACTGAAAAACGCACAGAATAATAAATTTCGTTTTCTTTTTTGATATCCACATTAATTATGGTGTACATTCTATTATAACTTTCGCAAAGTACGGCATTATCAGGACGCTCTGTTAACTTGGTTCGCAGTTTATTGCTTTTATTAATACGTTGCGCAAGGTCAAAGGAAATCTAAGGCTGCAAGCGTTTGATTTTAGATGAGCAATATGTCCAACAGCGTTCTAAAATAGTCGAAATATTATCCAAAAATACCTCAAGAGCTAGCGATGGGTTGTCGATGTTAAAAATGAACCCCAGTTCATATGGACCAACCTTTCATATAACTCATATTAACTTTCCTAAAATATTCGTGGTGAATTGGAAACCGCTCATATGAAGACAAGATGTGAGTTTTAATTACAATTTAAGTAGTACACACGCAGTACATAGAGATTGGTTATGCTATAGAAATTTCTATATAAAGCAAAGTACAAAAGATTGCACAGTGAAATGAATATTTCTGTGCATTTGCAACAAAAATGCACAACGCATCACAATCAAAAATGTGTCGCGTTACTGTTAACGAAAACTGCTTGCAAAATTTAGCCTCAGAGTTAGTATGTAATCTGAATAAATTAATTCAATTGTGAACATGAAGAAATTGAAATTCTAACAATTTTTAAGAGAACAGTTATTAGTGTTTTATTATTCTCAAAGTTTCATTGATTTCTCCTGTTTCATTACTAAGAAACCAATAATTCACCTATTCCCACGATTACAGTATAAATCGCATATATTGAAAGCACAATGCTATGTCATGGACACAAAGTAACTTCAGAAATCAAATACAAGAAATAATCACGTAACATAATTAGCTTATAATCTATTAGGACTCATTTCCCGTACAATAATATTATCTAAGTGGTCTGATAGACCGGTGGCGTCATGATATCAGATTAATTTAAATTATTGTAACTTATATTGTACAAATTAATCGTAGCTATACAATTACAAATTAACACATAGATTTACTAAGTAAGTGTACAGGAACCTAATAAAATGTAAATAAATAACCTAAAATTTCCTCGTTATTTAAGTGATTTTTCATTTCATATAATATACATAAATATAAACATAATAACCACAATTTTTCAGTATAATCGTTATAAAACACACAACATAAATATTATTCAAGCGCAATCACCTTTTCTTAACTGAATACCTAATTTCTATTTTATATTTTTAGCATTTAACGTAACTCACCTCTACCAAAATATTGAAAGTGTTTAGTCAAAAATAAAACAGAAAAAAAAGCCAAAGAATCAAAAACCACTTGAAAAACTTTTTATTATACGCAGGGAAGGGTGCGTAGATTCAACGTACCGATTCTGTTTTGTTTTCTTTTTGTCGCACCCGCAACACTCGAACTACCTTACGTGTATAACATTTCGTGTATTTTGTTGTGTGTATTCTTGAGGTTTAGTTTTTTTTTAATTTGGGGGTGATTAGGCTAATTTGAATACCACCACATACTAGTAATAGTATTCACCCCAAATATTTTCGGCTTTGGTGAGTTCAATAAATTTTGTTAAGGAATATTTTTCCTTCTAAATGTCGTTAATGATTGTTGTAAATTGTAAAACAATTCAAAATGCTAATTGAATTCAATTAAAGGTGCTATATAACTTTACAAAGGTAAGGTGGATCAATCAATATTTAATATTATACGCATACATATAGATGAAAATTTAAGTAAACCAATAAGAAATAAAAATTGGAAAAATTATGCCACACGATATGGAAAAACAAGTAACAGAATTATTTGAAATTTTGAATGTCATTGAAACTATATACATAGAAGAAGTATGGAACTAACCATGTCCATGTTCAGAGCAGCGCAAACTATATTTAACTAATGCACTGAAACTTTTTAAGGCAGTTTGTATAATGGTGAACAAATTTGTTCAGAGAGTAGAACGGTTGGCTTGGATTCCTCTATTCTCTCAAACGAATTTTATAAAAATTGGTGATAGAGATTTTACAAATACTAGGAGTCGTTTTGTTGAAAGGTGTTTGGTGATGTTCCACTATGTTGTGTCATGTAGGCTTGGGGCCTATTTTCAATATTCTGTTTGGCTTGAATGATTTTCATAAGACTTGGCGGGACAGGGTTTTCGAATGCTAGGAAATGTTTATTGAACATTAAGTTTTGATTTCTGGATAATTCAGATAGGAGTCCTTCGGATGAGCCGTCATGTTACGCTATGGTGCGTAATATTCCACCATGTTGCATGATGTTGCGTCATATTGTGCCGTGTTGCATGATGTTGCGCCATGTTGTTTGGTGTTGCATAAAGTTGCGTCATGTTGTGGAATATTGCATGATATTGTATCATGTGTACCATGTTGTACCATATTGCGTGACGTTGCACAATGTTGAGTGTTTGTACTGTATTGCATCATGTTTTTCGTATTGTGTCTTGCGTTTTTCGTTAATTAGATATATGGTGTCATGTTTCATCATATTGCGGACTGCAACATCATGTTATGTAGGTTGCTTTAGGACCACATTAGATGGTTGCACTAATCGCGCCTTATTTTAAATATTGATTGTTATGAGTAGCGATTTTGACTTGCAGCATTCGCTATCTAATTAATGATTTGACTTTGCTCCCGTTTACATATTTTGTTCCGCCCAAAACGATTTTAATGTCATCTGGTGCGACCCGGGTATCTTATTTATTTTTTTTTTTTCGGTTAGCGCGATTTGGATAAAAATTGGTGGCGGGAATGCCAAGAAATCAAATGGCGCATAAATCGATTTTGATAGGCGCTTATTCATCTTAATTTAATGGATTGTGTTGAGTCCTAATTTTGGGAAAATTTATGTAGGGTTTTTCGGGTCCAACAACTTTGAAAAAAATGGATTAGATGGGTGTTCGAGTACTAAGAATCGATTGTGATGAGTTCTAAATTCGTAAACATTTGTTTAAAGGTTCTCAAATGGATAACCCCTATTTAAAAAAAGACAGGCTCGAACAATTTTGATAAAAAATTTGAGAGAGGATATTTTCGAATATCAGAAAATGATTGCAATGAATCATGATTTTAGGAAATTGTTAAAGAATTGCTCCGGTTTAGTCGCTATGTTAAGTCTTGCTCCACAATATGTTTACTATGTCATCTCAATCGATGGATATGGATCTCAGACTAATGATGAAAATGGCAATTTAATATAAACTTTGAACATGCCTCTGTTAAATTTTCAATTTAAATAAATCTAAGCCAATCGACCAAACGGCACTGTGGTTAAAGCTTTGGGGTTTGGATTGGGAGGTACCGGGTTCGAATCTCGATAGGGGCAGGATGCAAAACGGAATTTTCATCAACAGATTACGATCTGTGATGGAATAGAACACAACTGCCGACCCATCTTCCATGGCAGTATAGGCGATTTGGCAGGCGACTGCGGTAAGGTAAGGATGTGAAAAGCGAACTACGAAAGAGTTGGGCCCAGAACAGATTGCAAAGATTAATCAATAAAAAAAATCTAAGCCAGTTCTTAACCGACTGAAATACAACATATTTTTTAAGATACACTAGGATGAGATTCCAAAATGAGTTTGGGTGTAACAAATACTATTCTCAAACGAACAGCTTGGAACTCGGCTTCTACTATGAAAATTTCCAATTTAATTGAAACAAAATAGCGAGTTCTTTATATTGAATAGAGCTAAGTCATTGCTTAACCAAGTGTGACGTGTTTATTATTATTGTTTTCTTTTACAAAGTAACAGTAAGTATTGCAATAATCATGAACATTTTCGACATCGAGATTTTTGCAAATTTACCATTCGCTATAATGCCGAATGTCTGAAAAATCTTTTTAAATCTTTTTCATAAATTGGCAGGTCCCAATGAAATTTGGCGACGGAAATAGGTCCACCGGAAATGCATACGGCATCTGCGAAAAAATCGTATAAGAACTAATGGATTCTAAATTACAATTTCCAACAAAACTGGTTTAAATCATTTTCCAAAATTGAAACTGCTAATTCATCATTATTCTGCCACTCTTAAGCCCAAACAGGTTGAGTGACCGGCATAAAACTTCATACTTAAATTTTCAGATTCGGAATATTTTTATAACTACACGTTTCGACTTTCTGCAAATATTCCGAATAACATAGGATTTACATAAAGCATAAAAGATTTTCAGTTAAATGGGCAAAAAAAGTGGTCCATATCATTTAACTAAAATTTAATCGAACTGACGATTTTTGATTAAAAAAAAACCTTTTTACCAACAATTTGTTTTCGAACACATTTTGTGTTATTTTACAGAAAATTCGACAACCACGGTTTGAAATGATGAGATTACGAAACATACACGCTCACAGGTGCGATACATTACACAGTGATTAATTTAACCAACTAACCGGAAAATGCTTAAAGTTTTTTTTTCATGGCTAAAGAGAACAAAGAAAACGAGGCGATGTCAAATAACCTTATATGTCGGCTTCTGTATTTTTGATATCGCGTCTTTGATGAATAGAATTGTGACATAGCTCATGAGAATCAAATTTCACAAGAAAGTCGGGTGTTGGCTACAACATATAAACCCCTCCAATTTGCATTAACTGCTGGTAAGAACACTTATTTAATATTACACCTACGTGAAGCCACCGAGTGGTTTAGATCCGACAAACTAGTTTGAAAGGAATAACGACCCCTTACTACAGCATAGTCAATGATGGTCAATGAAAACAAAAAATTTAATTGCTTGGCGATACGAGTATTTATAATATTATTATTTAATCTTATGTGTTCAGAATTAAATAAGCAACTACTATTTGTTTGCGGACTTTGTGTAATATATAGTATTGATCTTTTCACAGTATTACAATTAAATTTGAAATGATCATACTCAATGGCAGAAAAAACTTTCAATTCTGCCTTCGCCGAGCAAGGCTCAATGCTCCAGGGACTTATAGTATTTAATTATTACTCCCAAACTCTTGTCTAATTACAATTTAACCATGTGGATAACGTTCTTATATACTAAACGCTTTCATAGACTAAATGTTCAGTATAAGTAAACAAACACCGCCGAGGTAAATTGGCAGCAACCGTAACATGGTGCCAATTTTATACGTTTCTATGTGACTTAATTCGTGTCAGCCCGAAAATTAATGTATGAGGCTCGAAATTTCTTTATTAATTTATGTGTCTAATTGTAACAACTAATCGAATCTGTAACGTCGTAAAACAGTTGAAGACAGACTTACAGTTCAGACTGTATGTTTCTAAATTTTTACCTTTTCAACTGTAAACAATTTATCACTCAACGAACACTTGCACTCCTAAACTTTATGAAATAATTTTTCTTCCTCCTATCGATTCATTTAATCCGAAGAAGAATTATTTCAAGCTATTGATGTCTAACTAATTATAGTGGTCAAATCCTTCATGAGTAAAACATTTTTTGTTGTTTATTAATTATTAATTCTGGAATTCGTTACAAATAATTAATTTGTCTAATGACTGTGCAAATATTTTTTTGTTAGCCGACCGAAATTCAAATATTTGTCATTGCTTTTTTTGTCTGTTTTATTTCATTTGTTTATTTATAGGACATCTATGATCCATAATTTGCATTAATATGTAGAATCCAGTGACCGATTATGTAGTGCTGGCATTTCGACCATCGAGGTTCGACACGTTGACATTTTGAAAGTCGTAATTGCGATATAAATTAATTATGTAAGGATAGTCGAGCAACACGATAATAGCTCGATAAATTATGTTTGAACATAAGAGAGTGAGTGCTTTTAAAGGTTCACAATTATAAATTAAAATAGAACAAAGAAAAAAATTTTGAATATCAGTGAAACTAGCTTTATTACTCGCCGAATCTTGTGTTCCATGTGTTCAATCGTCTCCGGTTTACCGGCGTAGGTAAGTGACTTAACATATCCCCTAATAAAATAATCTAATAGAGTTAAATCACTTAACAGGGCCATTACGTCAAATTAGTCTTTCATCAAATGTTTCTTTGAGTAAATTAATTGTATCCCGCGCAGTGTGGCATGTGGCATCGTCCTGTTGGATCCACATATCAGCAAGATTTATGTCAGCGCATTGAAATTAAAAAAAAATAGAAATCATGTCTCTATATATACCGTTTACCGTTGACTGTAACATTCCGCCCATCATCGTCTTTGAAGTCACATGGACCAACGATTCCGCCGGCCCATAAAGTACACCAAACAGTGATTTTCTTTGCATGTAATGGTGTTTCGGTAAAGGCTTGTTGATTATCTTCACTCCAAATCCGACAATTATGTTTATTACCCATTCAACCAAAAGTGAGATTCATCGCTGAACAAAATTTTGTTTGGAAAATCATCATCAATATCAATTTGTGCTTCACATTGGCTGAATTGGCGGGGTGTGCGATGGTCGGATGGCTTTAACTCCTGTGCAAGTTGAATTTTGTAAGCATGTAAATCAAGATCCTTAGATAAAATATTCCATAAAGTGGATGGACACATCTCCAATATTGCTGCGAACGACGTCGAATTGATTGATTTGGCCCTTCCTCAATGCTACGCTATACAGCGTCTATTGCTTGTTCGGTATGCACTGTTTGACGTCTCACTGGATGCCTATTATGATTTAGAGTACACGTGGTGCGAAAACGATCCATAGTTACCGAATCCGCTCTGAGCTTGGCGAACAGAACCATTGCTTTAATAAAAAATTTCAACAATTGTTGCTCTGGCGTGAGTCTATTCATTACGAAATAGCAAATCAAACTAATGACAAAACAAATGTCAGTTATCAAATCGGTTGTCAAACAAAACAGTATTGCCAACTTAAAGAAGTGAATCTCTAAAAAAAAATCGTGTGCGTTGGTACAATCAAGGCCATGGACCCTGATCTAGAAGCCTCAGAACCAATTTTTTGTAAAATTTCAGTTTTTTTATGTTTTTCCAAGGTAATGAGTTTAGAAAAGAGGTTAGAGAAGTTAGTAACATGTCGAATCTAAGGGGTCCGGGCCCTGGTTCAAGGGGTTCCTTCTTGTAACTTTCCACACGATTCTTGCAATCAGATTCAAATTTTGCATAGGAATTTTATGCCACAATGATGAGGTTTTCGTAATATTTTTGAAGGGGTCGGCCCAATTAGTCTAGCTGCTCCCATACAATTTTTCCCAAAAATGTCTGTTTGTTCCGAATCGGCGTTTTAGCCGCTCAACCGAACGTCATGAAATTTTTACCATCTGTAAGTTACATGTCTAGAACCAACCTTACGATATTTATGAAAGAACGGTTCATGGCGTCTAGAGGGGCCCATTGGGTAATTTTTCTCAAAAATTTATTTTTTTTTATTTTATCACTGGAATAAACTTAAAAAAGGAGGTATATAAAATTTGTGGCTCAAACATGAAAATACAAATATATAGTTAATAAAATAAATGCTCAAATTATATGGGTCCATCCCCTGCATCAAGAGGACTTTGGAAGTTTTTTCAGTCGGCCCCTGAGTCTAGGTGGTTCTTGGAAATGGGAAATGGGCCTCAGCGAACAGAAGAAAATGTTGACTCCGAAATGTTGTTCGTAATGAATTACGCTATCAATCTATTAAATCGATCCGTCGAAAATAAAGATTTCTTCTAGAGCTGCTGACACAAGTGAGACGCGGCACGAAAACGATCGAAGCAGAACGTCTTTTTCTAGAGTTGAAACAAGTGAACAGAATGAGACACGGCGGGAAAAAATCTCTTACGTCGATCAATAGAAAAATTGAGAGCTGATTTAAAATTAGCAGCCACGGTAATTCAGGTAGTAATACATAATTTAAATGGTATTTATATGATTAGATGGAGATTTAGTAAACAAAATAAATAAAACTTGATTATAAAACAATTATTTTGTTTAAATTAAATTTAATTTCAAAATCAATCACCAATTGATAACAATACGAGGCGCTGATCGAAAACAAAACAAGATCGAAACTCGCAATTTGGAAAGTTTACATAATCGACCCGCAGTACATTTTCCTTGTGTTTTACAGATTTCATTTTTAATGAATTTTGAATGTTTTGATTGAACCAACACGGAAAATTGGCAAAACATGTGGAAAAACTTAAAATTTATAAAATTCACTAAAAACCACTCAGAAAAATATACTGATTATCTAATGTACGTTGATTTTGCAAAAATTTTCCGTGTCGGCGTAAATGTCAAGCAAATTTCGGGAAAATCAGGCCAGGATAGGAACCAAGCCCACAATTTACCTATAAAAAAAGATCAACATAAAAAAAAATGTTAAGGAGAAACTGGAGAAATCAAAGTTTGCTAGGTTTATTTTGGTTTCGAAGTGAATCATACTTATGAAGAAATAATATTTATTAGGCCTGGTTTTCTGATCACCCAGTAAAATCAAAGGCCTGCTACAATCTTATTTGGTATTTTATGAATATTTAATTGATTTTTTAATCGACAAAATGTTTGCTTGGTGCCTACTCAGCTTAATTTATTGTTGTCATCTTTGGGCACGTAGCCTTTAAAAGTTATGCCAATTTAGAGATGAAGGAAGTGCGATGGACTTGGTGTCATATTTCAAGACATTTACCATGATATAACACTCACAATTTTCCACCAACACCAAAACGATTGATTTGTGAACTAAAATGCTGATAACAATAGTATCTGTAAACCTTAGGTAAAATTACGAACCAATCAAAATACTCGTGAAACTCGCTAAAGAATGATTCTGTAATTATTCAAAAATCAATTTCCCATCAACAAGCAGATTTAAATTATGGAGAAAACTGTTTTTAACGGGTTGCACAAATATGCCGTTACAATTTTTATGTTGTAGAGCAAATTTGAATTATCGAAAAATCAGTGTATGACTGGTCACACAGATATACCGATTGGTTCAGTACATTGCCTAAAACATATAGTAAAAAGTGATAGTTCAACCTTGTTTGGGTAGGCTTCTTTCCAGAACACAAAACTATTCGATATATTTCGCAGTCTGAGTAAGTTAAACCCAACTTTTTGAGAGTTAAGAGATATCCCAAATGATTTGATTGGCATGACAAAATATGCATCTGCCTCCAGGGCCCTAGCGGTAGTTTTGAGTAAACGGCTCTAAACTAATGTAAAGTTCAAACCTTAGGTAACGAATCAAGACGAATCAAAATGTCCATCCGTGTCCATCCGTAATTTGAGAAAGCGAGATTTTAAGATTATGATTATTTGCCTGAGCTTTGTACTTTTTTAACATTTCCCAACCTAAAAAATTTTAGTTTCTATCAGCCTGGGATATTTTGAGGAGGGGTCTTGTCCTTTATGAATGAGAACCCGAGGTGATCGAAATAAATACATTGGAATAGAATGAAATGTATTGATTTATTTTTTCTTATCAGTTTTCAGAATCAGGGTTTTATTAAAAATATGACCACTTTAAAGTCTCTGATAAGATGCTATCTATAATAAATGGGATTTGCTGAGTAAACCAACGATAGGTAAAGGCACAAAATCGTATTGTACAATTTGTGACTCATAACCAACTCCGTTTCGTTGCAGTACCATTTTGGCGGAACAATTTAATTATTATTTTGCTCAAAAAAAAAATTACTACGAATGTAATATACGTAAATGAAGGTATCTCACAAATCCATCAAGCAACACTACCCAACACATAAGAAACTTGATCTTGTGTGAAGTTAACGTAGGATTGACTGAAATTTATTTATATAGTTATTTGAGAAGTTAGCCCAGCCCCGGAATTATAATTAAAAATCGTTAAAATACAAAAAAAACTCGCACAGTTTCAATTTAGCGAGATTGTGCTCTAGGTATATCTGTATGGCTATAACTATAAATTTAGCACCCTCTATAAATTTTTTTGCTGTTAAGTTTGCTTCGGCACGATTTTTTTATTTTGCTATAAGCTAGACGTAAGTGTGGCCATCTCGAAATCATATAGCTTCAATATGATATATAACCCCGGGCCTAATTTCACTAATTCGTCATAGTACAATTTTTTCGTATTTTATCAATAATTATTTCGGATGAGTACACGAATGCTCTTTCGTATAGAGGTTATTTATTGGTTTGTGTTGCATGTTGATCACTTTCTTATTTTATGGGTGGTGGAAATTATAATATAAATTGTGATAACAATGAAAACTTACCTGAGTTTCAGCGCTCTATAATGTGGTGCGAATACGCAATACATCACAGAGCGCACTACTAGCGGCAGTAATTCTCTGCCACGATACTCGTAATAAATTCACACATAATTTTTTTTATTTTTTTCACTTTTCACTTAAAATTTCACTACACAGTTTCCGTATCTACAATTATGCAGTGTGCATTTACGTGCCGGTGACAAGCGAACGTGCTGTTAGCAATGAAAAATATTGAAACTAACATAATCCAATACAGTTGCTTCATGTTGAATAATTGGCTCCGAATGAACGAGATATGGCAATTTATTTGTTTTGTTTTGTCTTATTTGATAATTTACCGCTGCATGAGTCGGTTATACCTATACACGTATACCATGACAAAATCTGCACTTATTTTTAAAAAATGCAGGGTGATCGTGAAAGAAAAATTAAAAAGTATGTATAGGCGCGTACAAGATTGAACAAACGTGAAACGTGCTTTAAGGTTGCTTTACACTGTGCTATTTGCGTGCAATATTCCAATTGACCACCGCAAGTACTTGAAAGTGCGCAACATGTGTATTGGGTAAAGTGTCGACTGGAGAGCCAAAAAATGGTAGAAGCACATAACCTACAAATGTGTAGTTAAATTTTATTAACTTCTTAATAAAAAATTATCTATACCAGAATTTTATTAGCGCTTCACATATGATATTCAATTATATTTTTGACAGAAAAATACTACACACAATCACCCAGCGGACAAATTTATCGTAACTGCTTTCAACTACTCATAATAAAAAAGTAAAACAGTTGTGAGTAGTTAATTTAGCAAAGACAAAAACCTTAAGTGCTAATAAGTACTTGCAGTGGTCGATTGGAAAGTTACTTTGCATGGAGGAATGTTGAAAAAATTGGTCTCTTATTATTAATTCTTATGTTTTTCTTGCCAAGTGTGGGACAAATTCAAGTATGCCAAGATTTCCAATTAGAAAAAATACTGTACAGCATAAATATTGCATGCAAATCGCCTAGTGTAAAACACGTTGTACACTGTGGGATTTACTTGCAATATTTTTGCTGTATTTTTCCTGATTGGAAATTTTGGTTTCTTGGATGCGTGCCTATTCAAAAACACTTTGTATGTAAACATTACCCAGTTGGAAATTTGTCAACATACAAGTGAATATTTTATTTTAAAAGAAGTACGTTTCTACAGTTTTGTTGGAGTTTTGTTGGTATGGTGACTAAATAACAAATCTATGAAAAATTACATCGTCAACCTAAGGCGATAAGTATGGGATATGTCATATACCGTTCTTCTTTCATGACAATGTCTTAAGCGAAACATGTATGACATGTCTTCCACATACTCTACCAAATACTTTTCAAAATGTAGTTATCGTAATTATGTTAATAAATAAAATTGATTATTTTTTGTATACGGTTGTTACATTTTGTTGGTCGAATAATAAGTAAGTAAACACCTTAAAAAAATTTTATTATTCTTATAATAAATATCAACTCATAATACAAAATGTTTGGAGATAAATTTTTCATAGACATGTCATTTACCATTCATCCAAGATACCAAGTACCATTCGTCAAAAAACATGTCACATAATACTCGTCCATAACTTGTCACATACGATTCATCTCAGACATGTCATAAACGATTCATCTCAGACATGTCATAATCGAAAATTAGTTCTATTTACTGATAAATTTCTACATACGCGTCATACTTGGCTGTCGCTGACGAGTCACTAGTGTGTTGTCAATAACTTTCCTGCTGGGTAAATATACAAAATTATTGAGCAGCGAGCGTATTGTAATGC
Organism: Nephrotoma guestfalica; assembly: GCA_963691935.1. Taxonomy (NCBI): domain Eukaryota; kingdom Metazoa; phylum Arthropoda; class Insecta; order Diptera; family Tipulidae; genus Nephrotoma; species Nephrotoma guestfalica. The sequence goes on along the minus strand of OY829913.1, from coordinate 215,310,115 downwards.
GGCTCTCTACGAAAAATTTTAATGGTTCTTTTGCAACACTGACGCAAATAATATAACTTTAGAATAACATAAGCGTTATGATAATTAAACCTTATAAATGTAATGTGATTATATAAACAGAATAAAATTCTGTCAGATAGCTCAAATTCATCGGAACAATTAATTCAGCATAAGTACACACACTGCTGTATATTTGAATATAGGAACGATATTTTTTGTTAAAATTTCATAACTTTTAGTATTTAGGAAACATTACTTAGGGCGAGGTAAATTGTGTAATATTGAGCGTTATAAGAAAAGCACAAATCGATTTTTTATCGTGTCTACTGTAATTACGAACATTTTTTCCATCGGAGGTTTAAACAACAGAACTCTAAGTATTAATTCACGATTGCAACGATATGTTTCACGTTTATTTTTAATTGGACGCAAGGCGGAATTTTTTAGACTGTCGTAGCTCCTTTTAGCTATCAGAGCTCGTGCATCCAACGCGCATCCTTCAAGTATAGGTTGACAGATGCCTTAAATTTGCGCATCTTTTACTCTAATGGGAATTCAAAACCGTTTAGCGAATTCAACTTCTTGGATTTTTGTTAAATAAATGCGTGCGCTTGGCTGGTAAATCTATGTATACATTGACCGTTCTTCTTGTTACCCTTCCTGGCGTAACAAATGGTGGTATTTTCTCCTTTAGTTCCTTTAGTTACAGAGTTCTGCAACATGTTTGCGGCATTGTAGGCTGTCTAAATCTTTTGTAAGTCTGGGGCTAGGTATTACTGCGATGGCATGCCGCTTAATACTATAAGATAACTGGAGGTCTTATATATGAGGTAATATAATATGAAGGTAATAATGAAGGTCTTATATATCCGGAGAACCTGAAGCGATTTAAATAACCTTCTGTATCTATTGGAAGTTTCGTGAACCCGCATATTTGTGTTTTTCTCGTTAAACTTGATCTGATTTGTTTCTCTCCACTCAAATATTGTACTCAAATCGGAATTAAGCGAAGCAGCATCTTCTAGTTTAGTTCTGAAGGAGTAGGTTCAACCTCGAATTAAATAAAAGAATGTAATGTAGTGTCATCAGCAAAGCAATGGATAGGGTTACCACCAGTGCTATCGAGCAAATCATTGATGTATAACAAAAATAAAGTTGGACATTTAGGGAATGTGTCATGGAGGAGTGACGGTTATTGAATCCCAACTGTATGCCACAAGTTTACAAACGATATTCTCATGCCAAACCTTATCAAAAGCCTTGAATATATCCAAAGCGATTGCAAAGGCATCTCCATGTTGTTCTAAGGCGAAATTCCATTTGTTTCCGACATACGTCAAGAGATCGGTTGTGGAGGATTTTGATGAAAGCCATACTGTTTATCTGAAATTGTTTCATTAATTCAAGATACTTCCCTTGATGTTGGTTAATGCATTTCGCAAAAACTTTAGCGCCGGCTGACACAAATAATATTGAGCGGTAGTTGACCCTTCAAACTTACATGTTTTATCACAACCACGTTTTAGAATTGGTTTTACTATCGCACGGGTGATTACTTTGCTTATAGAAAACGAGAAAAGTTTTAGTTAATATTGGAAATAAGCCACTGATCAATGTTCGAACTGGAATTCCGTCGGGTTCGGTAGTCTTATTTACATCCATTGTCTTTAGGTTTCTGAAGAAAATTTCTTCCAAGATGTTGATGGGATTCATTTTGGAACCACAATACGAAATTGACGAAGGCGTAACTCCATCGGAAACATCTAAGGTGGTGTTCGATGTGAAGGTGTTTGGCATTAAGGTGGCCTGCAAATATGAATCCATCACCAAATCACCGTCTGCACAACCGATGTGACCATATTGTAAAAGTTTCGATCTGAGATTTTCAACTCAGAAGCCTTGGCGGCTTTCTTGATGTCGGTTAATTTCGCATCCTTAGCACAGAATTTTTAGACGTATTTCGTATGGCCTTATATTATTCGAAAGAAATTTCGTTACCCTTATATTTCTAGTGAGCAGTTTTATTTTGTCTGGCAGCTTTGGTGGCTTCTTTTGAAAAGATTTTAAAATTTGAATTTGGATTGGAAAATGATGTGGTGAAATTGGGCGTCAACAAGGGAAATGTTGAAAAAACGTTATGCCAAAGATGGCTTGGTTGCTGTGAGAATTAAAGTTATGTTTCGACAAAATTGTTTGTGGTTATAATTTTATGGTCAAAACTTCCAATTCCAGCCTCGACATGTGCATGGACATGTGCAAATGGGGATTTGAGACAAAGATCCAGAATATGGACACGTGAAGAATTTTGATATTCAAATGTGGAATCACCAACAATCTGTGTGAGGTCATGCGAAGTGAGAAACCACACCACCATTCTTTATGATGGTCATCAACTAAAATTAATACGAAGTAGGGATGTTGGTTGCGAATGTCATCACACTTTTCTAACAAACTATCGAAGAAATTTATAGTTTCTGAATCTGCCTAATTGGCGGATCTATACAAACCAATTAAGAAAAGGAGTTTACTAAGTAGGGATACTTTAAGCACGCACTTCGTAAAAATTCCATATTTCTAATGTCGTAGGGACATACTTTTGTTTCCGTTAGTACTACTATATCGGGTCTGCGTGATTCGAAATGTTGATGTGCGCAATTTTTGTTAGTCACGAGACTTCGGGCATTGGTAAAATGGATGAAAAGGTTATCAATTTTAACTTTACGAGAATTATGCCTCGCCCCGAGGATTAATTTAGAAAGACGTTTTTGGCCGCATATGCAAGAAACACCATCCCAACAAAAAATAAAAAATATAATAGTACGAGTAACAGAATGTGGGTGAAGCCAATGTACTTATATGTAGATACTAGTGGTCCCATTGCTCTAAATAATTTGCTGTATGACGTCACTTTATGCCGACGGCTTCAATCTTTGGTGAAGCCCGACAATCTAACCATTTTAGTCGCATCTTACGACAAGCAGTGGGTGCTCTGGTAGAATTCCACCACCGTACAGTATAATAGAATTCCAGATGTGTACCCTCTAACCACTAGGGTAGATTGGCCTTAACATAGAAAATTTAGTAGGAACATAATAAAAATTTTCGATACGGATCGCTGCTCCAAAAATTATGAATTTTATGATTTTACTCCTAATACCCGATCTCAATTAAAAAAAATCCACACATACCAACAACACAGTTAAAACAAATGAGTGGAAGAAAATTTAGAAATAATATTCGATATCAAACAGAAATTCCATTTGGCATCGGGATTTTTTGAAATGAACCGCATAAATTTCTTCTGCATCCGATATAAAAGCAAATCTTAAGCGTAGTAACGGTTCGAAAATCCAACTTTGAACAACCCTGATTGATTTAAGGATATATTTAAATCATATTCAAGTTTGTATCAGTAAAACAGTAGGGTGGGTTGCGTGAGTGTCAAAATTTTATAAAAGTAGTAATATTAAAAAAGAAAAAACCCTTCAAAGTGACTAGACGACGTTTGGCAATGTAATTGACATGGTTATTTTTATATACACGTAAATTTACTTTGGTTGTGTGTTGTGTATTTTATTCTTTTGTAGTTGTGGTTTTTAACCTGATTTGAATCTTAAAAAAACGAATATTTGACATTTCTGTTGATGTTATGTTGTTGTTATTGTGCTTTAAAACTTTTTGATATAAAAATCTATTTTATGGTAAAAGATTACTATCGATAAGTTTTGACAGGATTGAATAGAGATCTGTCACAGATTCAATTTTTGAATAATTGTGATTAATAGTTTTGCGTTTATTGAGATTTGGTTTAACAGAACTCCTTTCGATATCTATATAATGAACACTACTGAACTATATGGTCTCTGGGCTGTAGTTAGAACACATTTCATTTTTAATGGCATTGTATATAGCTCACGTTTATATATATTTAAATTTCATGCAGTTTTTAAATGGACATGGGTGTCGTGTTAAAACCTAAAATACGAATTAATTAATTTTATTATTTTCCTGTTGGAGTTATAAAGTTATTATTTTTATTTTTGCTGATTAATTAATGAATGTTTTCATATTTTTTTCCTATTGTGTTTGTACGTATATAGCACATACATACGTACAATTAACATTCAAATTTGTTGTGAAAACACAAATTATACAATACTTACCAGCGCCCAAATTCAATGCAAAACTTTTTATAGACGATTTTTACTCTGATAAATGTTTAGACCGAAGTATTATAGTTCAAGGCGGTTGCTGTGTAATCGATAGTTTTAATTCCCATTGATGATATAGAATATTTTTTAATATTTAAATTCTCGTATATCTTGATAAACGAAATATTAGAATTCAGTTACATTATATCGTTGGGTCGAACTATATGTGCGGTATATTGAGTCATGATGAGTATGCAATTATTTCAATTAGCGTAATCGGTTTACAATAGAAGTGAACAAAAATTAGGTATCTTAATTCTTGCTTATACTTTATTTGAGTAGACTTCATATTTATGTTCCGGTTGTTGGTTGTATAAGAAAGTCAAACAAAAGTTTCATTATTGGTTAGCTCTAATCTCGATTAATTGAGTCATCATATCGTGACTGTTGTTTTGGTTTAGGTTAGAAGTCAGACTGTATATAGGTAGATAGTTTGCGTATGTATATTATATCAGATATGTAACGTTTTTAAATAAAGCCGCCAAATACAATGTTTTAGGGTTAATGCTAATTTGCCTGCTAAAATAATAGACCTTTGACAAAGAAATACCACCATTTCTGAATACGAAAACGAGAGTACTATATTTCTTTTTAGTGTGAAAAAATTTCAATCTTTTTATCGGCTTCAATTTGAGAGAAGCCGCATTGAAATAGTTATAAACTGACCGTAATTGAAATAGGTTGAGAAGTATGCTATTATAGCCCGAGCGAGTTTATAGTAAGCGAGGGCTATAATAGCACTTCTCAAGCGTGGTGTATATATTATTTTTTCCAGTACTAAGCGAAACACTTGCTCTATAATAATATTAACTATGTCAAAGTGGCCAAAAAATTTTACTGAATTGTAGTAAGCGTAAATTTAAAATGACACTGCATTTTGTTTTGTTATTTGAAGTCTTAATTTTGTTACTTTATCAATATGGGGAATAATCATAATCCCCCAATCCATTTAATCGCATTACATCTAGTGTTCGTTTTTTCATTATTAACTAGTGGTCAATAATAAAATATTATTAACCACTAGCCGAGAAATTTTGTTTCTCAGACTACTAAAACCACTGAGATAAACAAATGGAGACGACATATTCAAAAATTCGTGGTAAAAGTAAAAAACGAAGAAGAAGAAAAAAGTTTGCTTCTGTGTGACAGAGAAAGAAAATATTTGTTTTCCTTGTCTTGAATTTCCGAATTTTCGGAAATGGAACCATTTAAACCTAACCTACTCACCGTTATAAATGTTGACTGTTTACAAATGTGGCAACATTTAAACGATTCAATTAAAAGAACAAGTATTTCCAGTTGTGTAGTGCCAAATTGTAAGACAAAGTTAAAGAACAAAGATTCTAAGACTACATTATTTTCGTAAGTACTAAGAATAATAAATTATTTAATCCCTTACATAAAAAGTTACATTTTCAACGCTGTAATTATATATGTACATATGTATTAAGATTTTCAAGAGATTCAGCGTTAAAAAAAATATGGTGTGATAATTTGGAGATGACGGACCATTAGAGATGCTAGTCATCAAATGAGTTATATTTAATTGATAACAGCATTTGGTTTTTATGTAGTTATTATATATAATCATAAATAATTTTACGAAAGCTTCATTCAATCGGAAGAATTGGGTTTTAATATTAATGAAAATTCCGAACATATTCTTCAACGAGTTAGTTCTGATAATAGTTGGACAACCACGGATTTCGATAACAGTTGGCTAAGTACGGAAGTATATTGTGCTCCAATTACCGAAAGGCCGTCAACAGCCATCGGATTTTGCAGTACCAACTTATACACATCCTCCGCCTCCGAATCTATCCCTAAAATAAAATATTTTAAATTAGAAACGCGTTTATTGGAACAAAATAGAAAAATTCACAATTTAAAAAGACAGTTAAGTCGAAATGTTAAAAAAGTTGTATCAGTAACTGACATATTAGCAAAATTAAAAAGTGAGCGGCTAATGAACGATGAATGTATGAAAATAATAAAACACTCAGCGAAAGAAGTTCCTGCCGAAGTGTTTCAGAGATATGCTTCAAATCAATCATTAGATAAAACTATTAAGAGTAAATATTCCAAGGAGGCGACGGCGTATAATTATATGCGTGACGTTTCTAAATGTGATTTGCCACATCCGGACACAGTACACCGGTGGTATTCAAAGGTAGATGGCACACCCGGATTTACCCAACAAGCTATCAATGCTATTAAACTGAAAGCCAGTTTATATAAACAAAATGGAAAAGAATTATGCCTGACTTTAATGTTGGATGAAAAATCCATCATGCGCAAAACCGAGTTGGTTGGTGGTCGCTTAATTGAAAAAGTAGACTTAGGAATAGATTATTCAACCGACTGTGAAAAAGAGGCGGTAGAAGCCTTAGTAATTATGGTAGTAGGAATGACTGATCATTGAAAAATTTAAATTGCTTATTTTCTAATAAACGGCATATCTTCATCGCTGAAAAGTGAGATCGTGTCAATGGCAATTGAAAAATTAATTGAAGCTGGTACCAAGGTTGTGTCCATAACATGTGCGATGGACTATTTTCAAATCAAAATATGTGGGGAAATCTAGGAGCAGTGCAAAGTGTGAATGAACCTAAACCGTGGTTGCACATACATAAAGAGCATTCATGTAACATATTTTACATACTTATGTGTATTATATATAAATTAAGAGCACATTTTTTAGATAATCCATTACACAAGATATTTATACTTTTCGAACCTTGTCATATGTTAAAACTAACTAGACACCGTTTGAATTCTGAAAAAGGACTTAAAGCCGAAGAGGAAATAATACGATGGAAATACATTGACGAATTATATAATCTTCGAAAAGTAGAGGAATTTAAACTCGGAAACAAACTTTCAAAAGCTCACGTACGGTTTCAAAATAAAAAGATGAAAGTTTCGGTTGCAGCTCCAACAATGAGCGAATCAGTTACCACCGCAATAGAATATTGTAACCACGATTTACGATTACTACAATTTGAGGAACGCGAACCAACCGTAAAGTTTATAAAGGGTGTTTTTTTAAGAGGTTGCCGATTTTTTTTTTGAATAAAACACATATAAAATTATGAAATGACCAAAATTTTTTTTTATTTGGTAGATAATTTTTTGGCATTTAACATTTAAACACAATTTCTGGCATATGGCTACCACGACTATTTTTCACAAATGTCATTCTGGAGGTCCAATTTTCCAGCACTTTTTCAAGCATTTGAGGGCGTATGTCAGCAATGACACGTTGAATATTGGTTTCCAAAGCGTCAATCGATTGAGGTTTATCCACATAAACCAATGACTTCACGTATCCCCACAAAAAGTAATCGAGTGGCGTCAAATCGCACGAACGCGGAGGCCAATTCACCGGACCATTTCTCGAAATAATGTTGTCGTTGAAAGTTTCTTTCAATAAGTCGATTGTTTCACGTGCTGTATGGCAAGTGGCACCATCTTGTTGAAACCACATTTCATTCATATCCATATCTTCAAGATTTGACAACAAAAACTCATTTAACATGGTTCTGTATCGATTTCCATTCACGGTAACGCGTCGTCCTTCCTCATTTTTAAAGAAATATGGACCGATGATCCCACCAGCCCATAGACCGCACCAAACAGTACATTTATCAGGATGCATTGGTAATTCTAGAACGGCGTGTGGATTATCTTTGCTCCAAATGCGACAATTTTGTTTGTTGACGTATCCATTTAACCAAAAATGCGCCTCATCACTGAAGAGAATTTTACGGTAAAAAAATGGATCTTCGTTCAATTGATTTAACGACCAATCACTGAATTCACGGCGCAAACGATGGTCGTGTGGCTTTAATTCTTGCACCAATTGAATTTTGTATGGCACCAAACCCAAATCTTTACGTAAAATTTTCCATAAAGTCGATGGACAAAGTCCAATTTGCTGAGCACGACGACGAATCGATAAATTGTCGTTTTCTTCGACACTGGCCTCAACGACAGCAATATTTTCTTCTGTACGAACTCTTCTCATTCTTGTCGGTGGCTTGGCATCCAAAAGAGTGAATGTAGACCGAAATTTGGTAATTACGTTCTTTATGGTGGTCTCTGACGGACGATTATGTGCACCATAAAATTCACGAAGTGCTCTATAAACATTTTTAATTGAACACTGATTTTGAAAATAAATTTCCACGATTTGAAAACGTTGTTCTGGAGTTAACCTATTCATAATGATTTGCCAAACAATACTGAGTAGAAATGCCACTTTGAGCTGTCAAAACAACTGTCATAAAATAAAACGACATCTATCGGAAAAACAAACCTCCTAAAAAAACACCCGTTAAGAGCTATAAATTTAGCATTCGATTTACTGAACTCGCGCAATCCTTTCGGCAAAGGTTCGAAAGCTCTCTTTAGTATAACTAACGTGAAGCACTGGATGCCTGTGATTGCAACAATTACTAAATACCTATCCTCCATAAAATTGAATTCGGATATTTCAATTTATACCACAAATAAAGTTACAGGTTTTTTGGGACTTTACTTAGGACTCCTCATGACAGTAAATGTAATAACAGTTTATAAAGATTACGTTAAAACAAATTATTTGAAATATATACTTACGTACAAGCTTTGGACTATTTTTTTGTGCAATGCGTTCTAGAAATGGGAACAATAATCCAACACCCAAACAGTTCATCGCAGGGTAGAAACAGCTTCTCGTTCATACCCAAGTAAAAAATTTTGGTGGCAATGTCGGTGAAACTGATGCAACAGAGGTATTAGGTGTGTGCAGTCTTCCGGTCTCTATAAAAGATTGTAGGAAATCAGTCAGAATATATTTTAATTTTGAATGTTACAGGTAATTGGATATTCACAATTGATATGTTTGATTTTGATGATAACGGTGAAAACAGCAACTATCGAGAAACGAACATGCTTGTGTCTGAATTCTTGGAACAAAACATATTATCGGTATTCCAAGAAAATATAATTGGGCACATAAGTGACTATGTAGTAAGAATGGCAGAAAAAATAATTAAATGCAAAACCTGCATAAACTCACTTCATTCTGAATATGGCAGAGCCCATCCTACAGCTATAAGCTTTTTATTTATGAAGATAAGAGGAGGTCTGATTATTCCGTCCAAAGATGTAACAGACCTGTGCATTATAACTAACACATTCTTCAAAAATGCTAATATCAACTTGAAATTGAAAAATCAAGACGAACGGTTGGTTGGCATTACGAATTTTATGCGATTTGAATATCGGCGAATTATTTCCATCACTGCATAGTTACCAATTCGATACGGGAATTGATAATAATCACATATACAAACTCACTAAAACAATAATAAAATGTTTCATTAAAATAAAATTTTCACAAATTTCGAAGGAAATTAATGATGCGAATACTACACAATTAAGGCAACAACTAAGCCGACTAATTATTTTTAGCCACTAAATTGTTTTTTATTTCAAATCACAGCAATTTGTCAATTGTATAACAGACCAATTCAACAAATTTTACAAATAATACTAGTACATAGTAGAAGTTGGGTTATGTTTGAATTTTGACATTTCACTAGAAGTTTTGTGTGCATTAAAAATTTAAAGGAAAAAGATTAACAAAATTTTTAAATTTTTTCCGAAAATAAGTAGTGCAATGTTTTAATAGTTCAAATAGTGCCTTAATTAGTTAATCAGTCTCAAAATCTTTGTATGGTCAGTGAGTTTAGTTCAAGTTTAATGTTAAGAAAATTATTTTCGAATAAGTACAGCCCTTTTTCGAAATTAACTTTTTAGAGTGAGTGGCATTTAAAAAATGAGCGGTAGAACTAGGAAAAAAAGTTCTACCATTCGATTGTGCTGTTTATTATGAAAAACATTTTGCATGTCGTATCCATGTAATAATGATGCCTTCTATGACTAGTCAAAGTCAACTGATTGTCAAAAACAATTGAAACAGACAAAAGTAAAAAGTTCCAAAAAAATTAACCCGGTTAAACTTTTAACTGTATTACGGTATTTTAACCAATTGGAAGACGCATATAACTTTAAATTACACTCGCACGAATTTGATTCAAATTAACCCTTCCGCGTGGGAGTTAAAAGTTTCAATTACTATGTGAGTTGCGGGAGGAGAAAATTAAACATAATTAATATTTTCTTTTTAACAAAAAAGTGTTTTATTAATAATTTTCTCGTGTGTGGTAAATCTTGAACCTCGAGTCCAAACATAGTACAGCTTCACAATCAGGGCACCAGTAAATTGTTTCCTTCCTGCGTCTACGTTTGTAGCAAACCACACATCTTCTTTGCGGCTTAGCTTTTTGTTGAGTTGGTGGAATTCAATAAAATGACGATCACTAAGTCCTGATAAATTTCTATTTTGAGAATGATTTCCTGAAACCTTTCTCTGGACCTTATTTACATATTTCGCAAAAATTCTACCAGTTGAACTCGAAATTTTAAATGGTCGACATTTTGTTGTTTATTGCGTTTGTAAATGATGAAACTATTTAGTATACCAATATTCAGTAACCTTCTAAATAGTTTTATATACCATTTATGCATTTTTTTTTTTCAATAACATTTGATCCTTCAAATCCACTCCACCCATATTTTTGTTGTAATCTATGACACTTACAGGTTTGTCAATTCTTTGTTTCTTTTTATTATAACACCAGTTTCTTGCCTGTGATATGTGTAAATCACAGTAACAGGCTTTTTGTCCATCCATTTCAATATGGCTTCACAGTGTTGGGCTATAATTTCTAATTTTCGTAATTTTGTGTTTTTTATTATAGGGGGCATATTTTTCCTATTTAGACGTAGCGTTCCCACACAATCTGTACCCCACGTCTTCAATTCCTTCGCAAGTTCTACGGAATTAAAAAAATTGTCTCTCCATACAGTATGGTCTTTATGTAATAATGGTTGTACAAGCTGTAGAACAATTTTGTGGGTATATATAAATCTCAATGGGGTACTTACCCAGTTGTTGATTCGCAAAGTGCATATGTCTTTTGCCCAAATTGGGCAGATTTCAGTGGAATAAATTGTTTGAAGGACAATCTTCTTTTCCACAATGTAAGAGATTCATCCACTGAAATGTTACGCCCACGTAAATCTTTATGAAATACATTATTCAAATGCTTTATCATCGAATAAATTTAGAATAATTTCTTTGGACCTTCAAACGCATTGATGGAGTCATTGTCAACAAAGTGAAGAAAATTAGTAATAGATTCAAATCTATCCAAACTAATTATTTTTTTGAAGACGGCCATTATGTCCTTTTTAGTAAAGTAAGATCGTATCGTCGGTTTTTGGAATAAATTTATTCTGCTGTTACATTTGTCCACTCATTTATTCTTGATCTGCGAGGAAATATCATACCTGGCGATGCTCTCTTCTGTTGCGCGTATAGATTTCTTTGTTCAACAATAGTTTGAACAAATTCAATTGGGAAAATTAGTTCAAAAATGTCTGTAGGTTCAGTTTTCTCTTTTGCTTCATTTTATTTATTTTTAAATATCTGTGCACAATGTGCTGGAGGTACTTCATACAAATAGCATCTAAGATAGTTCACGATGTCTTGTTAAAGTTCGTATTTTGTAATGGCGTAAGTCATATTCATGTATAGGGTCTCCCGATAGGAATGATATGATTTTTAAGTGACGTTTCGGCCATTTGTAATATGTCATGATCTGTCATTTTTTGTTTCATTGTATTCAGTAATGTTTACAATTTGATCATGGTGAGATATACGCAAGAAAAACGTTTACAAATTAACAGTTTTATTATCAAAATAATCGTTGTCCAATTGCAACTTTTCGTGCGCTTTTGCCATTTTATAGTCGTAATAATCGTCCAAGTGTGCTCGCTATTCATCGGATTGTTGAAAATTTTGAGCGTACATTTTCTTTGCATAATGTTGGAGTGCCAATAAGACAAAGATTCACTCGAAGTAATGCAAATATTGCTGCCGTTCAGGCAAGTGTTGCTGAAGACCGCAATTTTTCGATTCCAAGACGTTCTCAAGAATTGGGACTGTCTCAAACCACAACCTGGCGGATTTTGAGAAAAGATTTGGCTTTGCATCCGTATAAAATTGTTCTCACTCAAGCACTGAAGCCATTGGGCCACCGTAAACGTCGTGAATTTGCTGATTTTGCCTTGGAATAACTTGAAAACGATAACGATTTTTTTAAGAAAATCATCTTCTCCGATGAGGCCCACTTTCATCTGAGTGGTGCGGTAAATAAACAAAACTGTCGATTCTGGTGCGAAGTAAATCCACAAATTATTCATGAAAAACCATTCCATTCACCTAAATTGACAGTTTGGTGTGGTTTTTGATCTGGTGGAATCATCGGTCCGTATTTTTTTCGAAATGAAGCTGGTAACACCGTTACTGTCAATGGAGATCGGTATAGATCGATGATAACCAACTTTTTATGGCCGAAATTGGAAGAAGTTGATCTTGACAACATTTGGTTCCAACAAGACGGGGCTACGTGCCACACAGCAAGTGCAACAATTGAATTATTGCGAGAAAAGTTTGGAGATTCGATTATTTCAAGAAATTGTGATATTGAATGCCTCCAAGGAGTTATGATTTAACACCATTAGACTATTTCTTGTAGGGCTATTTGAAGTCATTGGTCTTTCGCAATAAACCAAATTCTCTTCAAGCTTTATAAGTCAATATTGAACGTGCTATTCATGACATACGACTTGATTTAGTGTAAAAAGTGCTCGAAAATTAGGTTCATCGAATTCATTCCTGCAGAAGAAGTTGTGGAGGCCATTTGAATGACGTTTTATTTAGAACTTAATTGTATCGATTGTACTTCACATTAAATAAAAAACATTTCAATTTCTTTAACAATTAGTGTGTTTTTTTTAAAGAAATCATATCATTCTTATTGGAAAACACCGAAACCGAAACCAACCGAAAAGCTTTGATTACACAATTAAAAATATTAAATAAAAAAATCAAAGAATTGCAATTGGATAAAATAATTGAGATTGCAAAAACCATCCAAAATATGTAACCTTCACCAAATAAAAAAAATTTTAAAAAATTAGATGAACCCGAATTGCGTTCGTAACAGCATATCAAGCCATAACATCGATCTGGAAATGTTTGTGGTTTTGAATTCATCCGGACTAAAGATCCGTCTCGGGAATTATTTTTTTCGATTTCTCGAGAATTCTAGCTCAATCAAATTATATTTATCTATTTCTCGAGAATTTCGAAAACCCATAAATATTGAAATTTTTAGTTCAACAACTTCCAGAACATTCAAATCAAGCAGATCACCGTGTATATTCACAATAGTTTGAGTAAAGCAAGTTAATTTTAAATAATTTTCTCCAGCGATAACTATCGACGAACCGGTTCGAATCCTCCAGACATAACACTTTAAGCGTTAGGTTTTTACAAATCATCGAAGTTTGCACGTATATTTCACTCCTCCAAATTTTCCCGAACACAAACTTCACCTGGAAATTTTTCCAGCGATAACTACCGACAAACCGATTCAAATAAGCATTTTTCCAGACATAGCACTTTAAACATTAAGTGTTTACAAATTTTTGAAGTTTGCATGTGTATTTCACTCTCCCAAATTTTCCCGAACTTCTAACCTGAAACTTGACCTAGAAAGATTTTCAGCGCTAACCATCGACATAACGATTCAAATGAGACCTAATTATCGACGAACCGGTTTAAATGAAACCTTTTCCAGACTGAACACTGTAAACGTTAAGTTTTTACAAATTTGTGAAGTTTGCACGTGTATTTTACTCCCTCCAAATTTTCCCGAACTCCAACCTGAAAGTTGACCTAGAAAACTTTTTCAACGATAACTATTGCTAAACGGATCCAAATGAGACCATTTCTAGACATAACACTTTAAGCGTTAAGTGTTTACAAATTTTTTAAGTTTGCACTTGTATTTCACTCCCCCAAATTTTCCCAAACCCCCAACATGAAACTTGACCAGGTAAATTTCCCAGCGATAACTATCGCCAAACGGATCCAAATGAGACTATTTCCAGACATAACACTTTAAGCGTTCAATTTTTGAAATTTTCACATGTATGTCGCTCAGCGCTAAGTTTTTACAAATTTTTGAACTTTGCACGTGTATTTCACGTCCTCCAAATTTTCTCGAACTCCAACATGATACTTCACGTGGAAAGTTTTTCAGCGATAACTATCGGCGAACCGATTCAAATGAGACCTTTTCCAGACATAACACTTTAAAAGTTTACAAATTTTTGAAGTTTCCACGTGCTCCCTTGATCTTTTTATAGGTTCACATCTTTTAGTTCCCAACATTGTTTTGTTTGAAAACCGATTCGACAGCTGATATTTGTTTTGTCATTTATTTGACTTGCCATTTCATAATGAATATCAAATACAAGCGTCAAATACAATCAAATTCGAGGTTACGAAGGGGTTTGCTATAGCGTAGCGAAACATAATAATTCGCTAAGGCATTGTGATTATACTTTGTATGTAAGTGTAAAGTATTTACCATATTTTTATAGTTTGGTCACTGCAGTCTGTGATGAGACGACCGAATTTTTTAAAAACTCCCAACGTCTTGGTACCTCACCTAGCTGAAACTAAAACAAAATCTGGATCACCCAGAATAACCGAATTTGGAATATTATAAACTAAATTTATTTTATTTATTTTTTTCTAGGTAAGTTCGAGATTTTGGATGCTACTGATGTATTTTTTATTAAGTATCTCAAATCGTAAGTGTTTTTAAATTAAAATAAACTGGAACATTTAAGATGAAGAAAACGAGGTTCATATTTAAAGGTTTCTACAAATTTTAGACTAAACCAAAAGTTTTTTACTAAACATTTCGTTGCAAACGTTCATTATTGAATTATTTTATATCGGAAATACGCGCGGGTATAAAACTACCCAACCCCGAACAAAAACTGCTTGCATGTAACAAATGGTAATTGTGATTTGTGAACGTACGTAAAATTAATGGTGTTATAACTTTTTATTGTAAGTTTCATACACGTTTTAATAACACACATACACACCAAATTTTTTATTTATTTATATATGTAATAATAATTTTTATTTTATTATTTTTGTTGTTAATTGTCGCGTGTCAAATTTTTTTTTGACACGATGAACAACAAACATACAAAACAATATTTTTTGGATATTGAATTTAAATTAAAATTCAACAGCTTAAATGAAGCAAAAAAAAATCAAAAATTCGTGACATAAATTTTTTTTTGTCCGGTTACACATACTCGTATTCAGCGTATAAATTTAAGCCTTTTTATAGTGAAATTTTTTATGCACATTGAAAGGTGTTTACGTATTTCTTCGTCAAGTCAATTATTAATTATTTATTTATGTAGTTTTAGTTTACGCAATTATTATTCGTAAAAATCATTAAAATTTGATTTGAAATTGTAATTTTGTCTGTTAAGGGTTTAACACCATAGACATGACAGCGGTCATTTTCTATGAAACGTATATATAATCTAATCATGTTACGCATGCGCATGCCACTAACCAGGTTACTCAATGTTTGTTACCTAACCTATATATAATGTTGTTTGTTATTCGTTTTACCGGCACCAAGAGCAACAAGTGTTGGGATAACTAAACTAATCTTCCTACATCCCTATAGTTGGGTATTAAACACATACGAGTATATCCTTTAAGAATGTATAATTAAATTTACTCCCCTTCCTCGGATATAAAGGCCCCATATACATATAAAAATGTAAAAATCTAAACCAATTATCTTGTATTTGGTAAAATATAACAACCACAAACAAGTAGATAATTTGACACAACTAATTAATGGATCACACCCAGGTTGATGTATGTCTCGTTGTTAAACATTATTTTATGTATAAATATTTAGGATATAAGTTTTTTTTTGGGTGTCTAGGATTAACATTATGAATTAATATAATTTTTTGGAGATATATGTTAATATCATTATTTTTGTTTTAATTTTATTTGCTTATTAATATTTACATACATAATATAATAAAGTGAAAATGCTGTCACATTTTGACATGGAAATTACATCAACGAACAAAAAGCTATATGAGTACGTACTCGTATATGATCCAAACTAAATGTGTGTACAATAGTAAAGACATGTCAAGTAGAATAGTTGAAGTGACTTTGTCATTTTTTTATACTGCTGTTTATATTTTTTTTTGTTCCGACGTGTCATTCATAAATTCATTCCACACATACTCATATGTATAGGTATAACTACTATATAGAGTTTTATTTATAGTTTAGCCTGTCACTACAAAATGATATTGATAAATTTAGCAAAAAAAAGATATCATGAACATAAAAGCGTATAGTGAGCAATGTTTTATCCTTAGTGTTGTATAAGTTTGTGACATGGTAGGACATTTGATCAAAGTAATAAGACATTTGCAAATTCTCATCCCAAATACATTGAACAAGAACCTAACAAAATAATTGAATCGTTTATTTCAAAAAGGTCCTAAGTCACGTTGCTATAGTTTTAAGATATACGATTAAAACTGATTAATTTTGGATTAGCTTAAATTTTTTATTTAATAATTGCTAGGTCTGATGACTCTTGTGGTATTAAGTAATTTGAAGTAAATTAATGAAACGTGTAATTCATATCTTAAATTTAAACTAATAATAAACAATTTGTTTAAGAGTTAAGAGTTAAGAGTTTCAGATGGGCTACTTTTTTCTAGAATTAGAATTGTATCTCCTGTGTAAACTTTTCTCGTTGGCATATAACATTGACGGATTTTATTTAGCATGGCTAACTTGAAATGTTGTTTTATAACGCCGTGTATGAATTCTGAAGTCTGCATATGTCCGAACAATAATGTGATGCATCTTGGAAATCGAAAAACTTTCTTTTTCATTTATGAGGCTCGTTTGTGATTCATTTGAAATGCATGTTTTTTTTATAAAAGGATGGCCACTAATCTTTGAAGTTAAAAATGTCGGCTGTGCAAATTTCTTTAAGAATATATCGGTTATTATTCCAGGATCTTGTTACTATCCCATTGAATTCATTCATAATGATCTTTTAATAATTCCAAAGTCCCGATCACAGAAATCGTTCAGGATCAACTAGAGCCATGCCCGTTATCTGAAAATAATGTCAGTTCTTGTACATCAGGATGGACATAGTTGGTTACGTAATCCATTATGAAAGTGCACACTTCATTAGGCCCATTAGCAGCAATACCCTCGTAGTAAATGTAAAAGTATGCGTGCTCTGTTTTTAAATCATGAATACAGAAAACACTAACGCCCAATTGACGCAAATATAAAAGGTATTGGACAGGAATTTCCGGTAACTGTAAATTCTGCATAAAGTCAAAAGCAATAGCAGCAAGGTCATTTCTTTCTTAAATTTCTTTGGTAGTGTCTTGTAGAGCAGTGTAGAATTTTTTCGCTCTTCTTTTGTGGACCATCATTTCTGCAACTGCTGCTCTTTTTGCAGCTTCATCTAGAAAGGACTCTTTATTTTTAGCGGTAAATCTTGAGGTGTTTTATTATTTAATAATAAGGTCTTTAGCCTCTTTAGCCATTTATTCGTAATAGAATGTAGATTTAGAAAAGCTATTTGACATACTTTAATTCTGGTGTTTTCCTTCAAAACATAATGCGTAAATGAGTATTGTCTCAGTTTTGCATCTTCTTTGGGTTGCCTGTGTCTTGCAACTTTACCGGCTTCAATAAATCCTTGGAGGTAGATATCCTGTTCATCCTTAGATTCTAGATTGTAAAATTTATCGAAAATATTTATTTTCTCAGCTTCGGTAAGATTAACAAAACACTTCAAACGACATCTAACGGCATGCTCGAAATAGTATTTGCACATGTATATCTCGAAATCACCAAAACGTGACCTAGGACCTTTTTGAAATAAGCGATTCAATTGGGATCTCGAGTAGATAAATTACTAAACAAATAATTATCTAAATTATAGTTCATGGTTATGGACTAATCTTCTAAAACCAGAAGTCGTCCATATAACTCAGTGAACGCAATTATATGAAGTGGGCTCAAGTTCCAGCCCAAAAATATCTATGGCAATCCTAATCTAACTTAAGACTACTTATTCTACATTTTTACTATTCTTTATATAATCAGAAATATGCAAGTGTATTAATGTATACGCCCATTTACATTTTATGCTGATTAGCCTATTTTACTTAATTTATGTGTAACGTAACCTGAACCATTGATGTAACATAATTTGATGACGTAGCTCTATCTGTTGTAGCTAGTGGTGTCGTTGTTTGATTTGTAGTGCCTTCTTTTGGAAGCCAAACCATGTTTCTCCGTTTTTTGTAACCCATTCGTGCAATAAAGATGATAATTGCCATTGTAATTGTTGTTATAATCCCGATACCTACTGCGTTATAGCTCTGGTAATCTACGGCGAGTTTGTCTAGTAGACCTATGTTTTTTGATGTAGATCGTGTAGGTTGAGTTTGGCTCCTTTTTGTGTGATATTTGTTTGCAATATAGGTGGGAGAATTTGTGATGTTTTTATCTCCTTATATTAGTGAAGGTTCAAACTTTATTATTTATTTCTAATGCTTCATTCTGAACTATTCTGCATTACAGATTCAATTATTGCCTCCTCGTTGTACAGGAATTCGTACTCCTTGGTGTACTTTTTTTACCAAACTAGCCATCTCTGGAAAATAGTAACTTTCTTGGATCTGCTCCTTAGTCTCCTTCCAATTAAGGTGAGCTCTTCTGTGTTCCTCTTCGATAATCCTGAATTTGTTTTTTTTCATTACCAATATCTTCTACTACTCTTCGTGTTAGTCGATTCTTATAGTTAGCGAATCTTCTTGGTAGACTTCCTAAAGCATCTGCATATATTCTTCGGGTAATGCTATGTAGGGCCGATGTCACCGTCACTCGTGAATATTCGATGGTTTTTGAAAACGTTTATTGGCGATTCGCAGTGTGGAATAAGCTGTGTTTCTTGTTTCTCCGCACTGTGTATAGTTCCGATACTTGAGGATCCGCCACCTTCTAAGTGATGTCAGGTTTATAAATTATCTTCGTTTCGATTACTCAAGGCAAATGTCAGTGGTTAATGGTCGATTACAATCTTACTCTTTTTTGCCCCATAAAGTTTCGAAGGCTGTCAAGGACCCAAACGATTGTGAGCATTTCTTTCTCGTTTGTGGCGTAATTGTCTTTCGTGGTGTTCAACGACAGCACAACGACTTGCCTTGCGACAGGACTGCTTTTCAATTTTTGCAATTTTTTGCCGTTTATTTCTAAGAAATGGTAAATTTTATTTTAATCAAAATATTTTCCATCGTTATCTATTCGACCATCTTTCTCGCAATTTATGGGTTCAATCTGAGCAAAATCTGGTAAATAGGGAGCATGCGATAGAATTTCCCATTTAAAGAACTTCCAGCGTATTTTTTACTTGGTTTACGACTTGTGGTCGAGCATTGTCGTGCAGCAAAATCACTTTATGCTGTTTGTTGGCTGGAATCGGACAGTTTTCGTTCAATGTATGGTTAAAATATATCAATTGTGGTTGGTAAAGTTCTCCAGTAATAGTTTCGTTCGGTTTTAGCAGCTCATATAGTATACTACTCTCTTCATCCCACCAAATGCATAACATAACCTTACTTCCATGAATGTTTCGTTTTGCTGTTGATGTGGATAATGATTTTTTGCATTTAGGATTATTGTAGTAAATCCATTTTTCATCGCCAGTCATAATTTGAGACAAAAAATTACATCTTCGGTGTCTTGTAAGTAAAGAATTGCAAACCATTAAACGATTTTCAATGTCAGTATGTTGCTTCAGTGACATTTAACTGTTCTGCAAATTTTTTTTCTGTTTGAGCTGAGTTTTCCTTCAATAATGCTTCCAATTCTTCATTTTCGAATTTTTTGGTTGACCAGAAAGTTCTTTGTCACTGACATCAAAAGCACCACTTTTGAATCGTTTAAACCAGTTTTCGCAAGTCTGTTGAGTTGGTTCATGTTCACCATCAGTTTCTTGAAGCAAACGAAAACTTTCAGCAGCTTTTTTCTTTTGACTAAAGCAAAAAAGTAATGCTTCTCGCAAATGCTGTTTTATTGGCAACAGCGCCAGTTCTGTATTAACGTCATGTTTATAGAACTCCGCTCTTATGCTCTCTGATATTGAAAGAAAACGCTCCTTGGAGGATCTAAAAACATGACGTTAATACAAAACTGGCGCCGTTGCCAATTTCACGAAAGAATTAACTATAATTTGAAGAGTTCAGTAAATTTAATTATGATTATATCAAGAATTAATGATCTGTTTTAAAGGAATTTAAGTATTTTAAATTTCGAGATTTTTCTATTCGATTCAGAGTAATTTCAATTGGAAGGTTTTTCATAGAGGTTTCAGTGCAATATTTCATAGTAAGCTATGTATTTCCAATTGAATTGTCAATATCCGCATCCTTACCACTATTGCATCTAATAACGTGTTTGTTAAAATTTATTAAATGTGCTTGTACTAAATCTATTTTGTTGCTAATTTCACAATCACAGTGCTTGCATATTACTTTTGTGAAATTTTCGATACGCAGTACGTTATTTGATTCAGTGGCATTTTGACGTTCACTTTCCAAAATGAATATATTGCACTATATTTCAATGGCTGTTTTGTAGAACGACTAATCTTTGGCCTCAAAAAAGATGCAAATCTCTTTCTCTGGAGCATTTTTTGAGGTCTGCGAACAGGTAGTAGACGCTGGAAGCCAGATTTGAACTTCAATTCGTGCAATTTTGCCGTCGTAACTTTAGCGGACCAATTTTTGTGTAGGAAGGTGATTTGATCAATTTAAACTTTTTGCAGTTCGAAGATACTTATGTTCTGTACATAATGAGCCTGGATCATTAAATTTAAGGATAGACTGTTACATTTCTGACAACCCTATTACTTATACGGAGAAATATGGTTGTTAAAGAGTTTCACTCACTGGAGTTAGCTTTTTGGAAATGCAATTATTCCAATATATAGAAATTCTGTTGCAAATATTTATAGTTCACGCCCTCAGAACGATCCATAGATATTAGCAGAAGTTCGAAAATCGTGGTCTAATAAAAATATAGGTTTTAAATTGTTACTCCCATGTGGAGTACGGGGTGGACTATGCCAATATATTGTTCCACCTCCATACAATATTGATTGTGGGTTGATTCTGTATGTACGCTTTTACACAAGATCTCACGAATGAAGCCGAGCCAACCGTCTACTCTTTTTACACATAACACAACCGAAAAATTGGATAGGTTTATTTGGTTTGGGTTAGAGATACCTAGGTATAGCCGATAAAAAAAAATTTATTTTGCATTTGCGGCCGTATTTTTGCAATTTCTTCCTTCTAACGCACCAATAACGCCATTTAATATTCGTTGTTGATGGCCTTTTCTTTCTCAAGATATTAGACGAATAAAATACCTTGCGCATCTCTAAATATGGAGGTCAAAACCTTACCAGCCGACGTTTGCGGATTTGATAGCTTAAAGGATGGCTTTCACCGGTTGCTGTCCACTCAGTTGATCGATTTAATTCCGGAGTGTATAGTAGTGGATCTATGTTTCGTCCTGGTTTTGGCCTAATGTGAGCAAATTCGCCACCCACAAATGTTAATTCTGTGTTCCTATTCTATATTAACTACCAATTTCGGGCGACTACACTAAAGCATTTAGTGTTACTAAAACATCTGTAACTTGTAAAATAATGGTTGGATTGTCATAATGTTATGATACTTATCGTTTGAAGGTTGGTACTTTCTAAAAAATATATAAATATTTTATTAGATGCGCCATCTATGTGTCAGTTTCGGGACTTATTGGGTGACGTAAAAATATTGGGATTTATTTCCGAGTATAAAACTTTTATTAGAATGCAGGAACACATATTTACGATATTAAATACAATATTTAGTAGATAGATGTGAATGAGCGCACTTTTTGTTAACTTGTTACTGCTTGTATGAAAACATTTTTTAATTAAAAACATGCAGAATCCGCATGTCGAATAAAATTTATTCTTACAATAATTCACTGAACGAGTTTTACTAAATTTTAAAATAAAACTTCACTTTCAGACACATAAGTTAAAATTGAACGTGTATCGAAAAGTATATTCCTCACGACATACTTCACGAATGGAAATTTGTTCTTGAATTTACTCTACAGAAGCTCTAATCATAAGTTATCAAAAAAAATCCAAATACGTTTCTTTACGATTGCAGTAATCATATTCCAAAGTATTATGTAAGGATAGAAACTAACTTCAAAAATATTAATTTTGCAAGCTACGAAACACGACTGAAGTGACTTCACTTCGTTTGAAATGATACAACCTAACCTAAATGGTATCATCTAACTCAAAATAAACTTATCAAAATTATAATAAAATGCAATAATCCACTGAACCTTAAGGCACACACGCTAAACGCGTAAACTCGATTATTTTGTCGCTTAATTAATTTATTAGACACTTTGAATAAATTACTTTTATATCCGAAATGAATTCTAATCTTAAATCTTATAAAACAACAAGCATAACAACAATTTCAACGTATTGTGACAACAAGTGATTTTTCTTTCGTATATACCCAAGCATACGCCGAGTCTTGTACCAAAAATATAAAACATGATTGTCGTGATAAAAATTAATTTAATTTAAATTTTGATTAATTATCACGTGATTTTTATTATATATTTTTAATTTGATAATTCAAAATTACGATACATAATACATAAGAGAGTAAATCAATATACGTTCATACACGTATTTCGTTTTATGTAAAGTTGTTAAAAAAAAAGGTAAATTCGAAAAACTGCGTCAAAGTAAATTTGATAATAGAAATCAAATGGTCAAAGTCGAACATATTTTAAAACACATTTGATTTTTTTTTGCTTGTTGACTGAAACTGTCAATCATTTCATATATCATGAATCACAAATAATTTTGTTTTGTACAAATAGATAATTTTGCACATAAAACATTTGCTTTTCTAATAAACCACCAAAAAAATGAAATTCATGTTTGCGCAGAAATGTACTTTGAATACCAAGCGAAATGTTATCATATTGTATCGCGATTAGCGTTCCCTAGAACATATACGTATTTTATTATGTTACAGTTATTGTTATTGGCTTGAGACAGAGTTTGGCCTGTTTACGTATTAAATGTGCCGAAATATTTTCTTAAAAATCGTACGATTAGATTATGCACGTGAAATGCTATCAATTATATTTTTTTTTTAATATTCACACACTTGATATAACTAGTTGGACATCTAAAGGTGGTCGTCGGTCTCTATTTAATATAATTAGATTACTATGAAGTGATTGACGGATTATAATTAAGTTATAAATCAAAAACTATATTTAAACGAGTAAAATGATTGATATTTGAACGTATACGTGATTAACTAAGTCTGTACGTATATGCGTCACATACACTCGTCAGGCACTTCACAAATACGCCGATTAAATTTCGTGTTTAAATACTACAACTTGCTAATTGAAATTCAACTCGCCCGTTCCTAATTTAGTATGCTTGAGATAGAGGACTTTAAAACTTTCTCTCCGGATTCGCCGGGTGAAATCCCGGTTTTCAAAATCTCGGAAATTAAAAAATCGAAATCCCTGAAAATGAAAGTAGGGATCGTCAAAAATTTTACAATATCAATTTTGAAAGAGAACGAATTCTGAGTTTCAAAGCCTTGGTTAGCCAAAATACTGTTTTTAAAATCTTTTGTTTTCCAAACCTTGTTAAAATTTAAAACAAATTGTAGCCAAACAGGTACACAATGGTATTAAGAATTAAGAACCTGTTTTTTCTATTTGACATTGCCAATAACCTCTATTTCTTAACCACCATGGTCAAATTCGATGAGGGATGCTAACATGAATTTTAAATGAAGTTCTGAAGTTTCACAGTGTTGAGTGAGACACAATTGTTTCTTAACCATCTATGGTCCAATCGGGTATTTAGTTCAATATTTGGTTTGTAACATGATTTACGGATGCAATTTTCTAGAAAGGTTACCATAGTTCATAACAGTTAACGATTTTGAATTGTATGTTGCAACCATTCTTACATTAAAGGTTGTAGCATTTGACGGTTTTGCATTGCCGAATAAAGTTCAACCATTTTCAGCCAATTAAATTTGTTTTTGGTATGCGATTGAGAAATTTTATCAAACTTTTGAACTCAACCCGAATGTGGACGATATAGAGTATACAACTCAACTATGCTTAATCGACTATGGACGAAAGAAGTTCTTAAATACGAGTATATTCATGTTATTCACAGAATAGAACAATCCTAGCCCATTTTTGTCTAATTTATATTTTGGAGGACGAACTTATTTAGTTTTTAAAAAACGAAATTTGAAAAGAGTTGGCCATCCCTTAATGACGATTATGGTCAAACTTAATTTTAGGATGGGATTGGTACACTATAAAGCTTATTATAAAGTTCTGGAATTGGGAAACAAAATAGAACTTGGATTCTAACAAAAATGTTCTCGCGGTTTGGAATGTGGCTCTATTCAATGGAACTCGGCTCTTAACCAATTAAGGTCAAATTCGATTTGCCGGAATTAAACATTCCCAAATCTCAAATTTTAACAAAAATTATTTACAATGTTAGATAGCTAGTTTTAATGAAACTTGAATTTTCAACTTCGAGGTGATATTACCAAAACGTTTGGAGTTTGGTTTCGAACGAATGAAATGAGGGCGACCTTATGTTAACCGGCATCAAATTTTTTCCGACAAATTTAACTGAGATTTGACTCCTTAAGAGTATTGAAAGAGAGAAAAACCAATAAACCAAAATACTTTATTTTGGAAGCAAATCTACCAGGCCCAGAGGTACCAACTCATGAGTATTAAATTTATTTAGTTTTGCCTCACTCGGAAGTGTTTACTGATTATTTTTTGATATTAACGATGTAATTAGCAAAATTTTGTTCTGTGTGTCCGTTAATTTTAAATATGTAAAGTACAACGACTCATTTAAATCCTATCGAGGTTTTTACCAACGAAGTGAAATAAAAAACATAACGATAACCAACTTCCATCATTTCTAAGTGCATCAAAATTCGCCTTCATCAGACTGCACAAAAACTTAATATAAAGAAATCGCATGTATGCGTCAAAAATAAAATAAAATCCGAGGTTACGAAGGGGTTAGAAATGCGTAACAAAACATAATAATTCACTAAGGCATTATGGTTAAACTTTGAATAAAAGTTCGTAATTTGGGCAATGCAGTCTGATAAGATGACCGAATTGTTTCGTTTAAAGTTTCAAAAAATTTTTTTAGTTTGAAACCAAACTCCAAACGTATTGGTAACCTCACCTCGATGTAAAACCAATATATGGCTATCACCCAAAACAATCCAAAATTTAACACTAATACAATCTTCCAAAATGAGGTAGGCTCTACAAGTGCAGTATTCCTTAATTAATTCGAAATTAAATTAATTTTCAAAAAACCTATAGAAACCTTTGAAAACTGTGCATTTCAAAGAAAATTGTGATTTTGATTTACCAAAAATAAAAACTTCCTGCGGCAAATATGTTATTTTCAAGTGACTGTATTTGTACGATGAATATTTTTAGAATAGTAAATCATTTCTAAAATAATATCTCGATTTACATTCGTTTCTTTCCGTAGCGCAGTTTTATGCGCAGTGATAGACCCCCAAATACATTTGTTTGATTGCCCGCAGGGACCCAAACTGATTAAATGCTGAATTTTTGATTCATCAACTGTCCATACTTACTCCTTTTTGTAATATTTAACTTTGCCGACAGCTGTCTACCTTACATCAAACTCACTTCTAAATATAAGAGCTTGTCTTACTTACAATGGTAATACCCATGTGTCCGGTTTCAAACCATAATTTTCCCAAATAGCGTTCCTGCATGAGTAAAAAGCTATACCAGCCTCGTTACTCGTTCTTAAATGTCCAGCTTCCAACTCAGCTTACCGACCAAGGTAGTGTCTGGAAATCACACATTACTGTTGGAAATTTATATTTCTTAGTAAATAAAACCAACTCTGTCTTGGACATACGGCTAACTTATTTAGTTTTTGAAGTCGTCCAGCACTTACATGTTCCATTTTTTATTAACGGAGAAGAGAAGCGAGAGGTATCTCTTGCATGTAGTTGCGGTTTCTCGATACCTGCTGAGAGTCATTCAGTCCTCAAAGCTGCTTGGAAAGTGAGTTTCGATAAAAAGATTCAACCTCATTTGAAGCTGTACATGAGGCGTCTGGTTCAATCAAGTAACTAGGAGTTCTTAGAAGTTTTAGAGAACACTCTATGCGTTATTGTATGCTATGCTTGCGGCTAAAGCAACACAGAATAATCTTTCATGTTGTTTAATTAATCCTTTTCATTTGATACTTGGCCCAGAAAATATAAAAACAAATTGGTACTATTTTCTTGAGGGTCTTCGCAAGTTTCTTTAGTAAACGGCTTTATTCTAGTCGATAGCGATTGTACTGCAAGTTATGTCAATTGTTCAGAAGTGGGTGATTCGACTAGATTACTGAGTTCGACTGACATAATTTTGGTTTGAATTGCCACCTCCGAAATTTATAAAAACTAATCAGGTAACACTAACATAATTATATCCCTCTAACTCTTGTGTGAAGTTATCCCCGCCCCGTTTTATGTTATATTTTATTCCAAATACACTTCATATATGAAGCTAGCTAGCCCCCAATTTTATTATATGAAAAATAAAAATGTTTGTTAAAATTATTTTAATTTGCAAATCACACAAAATAAATGTAATAGTTTAATAAAATGAAGAAATAATTTTGAAGCTAGATATATGAAGTGTATTTGGAATAAAATATAACATAAAACGGGGCGGGGATAACTTCACACAAGAGTTAGAGGGATATAATTATGTTACAGTTGCCTGATTCATTTTTTTTAATTTCGGGGATAAAATCCGGGGATAACTTCACATACGTCCTTCAATAAGCAAGCAGCCGACGTATTCGGTTGTTTTGTAGCATCAAGTAAGATAATTGACATCTGAACTACGTTCATCGTGTAACGATTTCATATCGCCCAATTTGATTCCGTGTAGTAAATAAACACTGGATATGGGGAATCAGGGGTGTTCAAACATTGAATACTTTAGATCAGTAAATGGATCAATTTTAGATCAAATATTACCAGGTACACGATATATAATAATACTAGCGTACTCTTCTGAATTTATTGCAGACCATTAGAGTAAGAGTAAGAGTATCTATGTTTGTGGCTTCACTTGTTGAGTTATTCACTGAACCTTCCTTGTTGGCGGAACGCAATCGTGTGATAGATTAAGTTCGCGCTGGCAAACTTTGACTTATAATAATTTTCAATACTGGTTATTTAGTAGCACGATATGATTTTTAGCAGCTTACAGAAAGATTGTAAATTTACATTTACCGAAATATCTGAGAATAGGATCGGCCTAAAATTTGACCATTCTTCGTTGTTCATCCTTCTTACACAAATATCAGCAAAGGATTTTAGCCTGGAAATACGTTTCAGGTTATGATACCGCTTCTCGAACTTTCCTTACTTTTTACTTCTTTCGTCCGAGTTTGATCTGCGGGCTTATTGACCTTTTCAGGATTTTAGTATTTAATTTACCTCTTCCGGAGTATAAGTTGGAGCAATATGGGTAATTTTTCTTTCAACGATTCATATTGTCGAGACTAGAAATCGTGTTATTTCGACGTTATCTTTAAACCCAATGACTTTGTATCGACCCAACAATTCTGGTGCAATTTTTATTCCACTTCCCCATTGCGTTCTTCTTCAGTTTTCTGTTGTACTTCAAAAATGCATAAATTCGTTAGAAATTTCTTCTAAGATAACCTTTGCTGGGTGATTTCCGTTTCAATCCAAATGAATGCTACTTATCCAATAGTGATCGAGCATAGTGGGACAAAGAAATATACGAATATGAATTACACTTATGAAAAACCACGAAGCAGAACCCGAAGGAAAGATACATGGTACACCTGCCCATAACGGAGACACAACTGGATCAATTAGGTAGTTTGAACCAACAAACATTTCAACGCTTCCAACAGTTCCAACAGAGACGAAACAACAATACAACCAGGATTTAAAAGAACGGTCAATTCATTGCACGACTGAGTATTTTACAGACGTCACATGATACGAGGACTTCATGACGCGGACCGATAATAAAGATTGATCCAATAGGAGGTACTTTTCCAATTAGGATTCTCATTGGGATTCATGCGCGTCAAAACTGTCATGTTGATATGACATTTGTGTTCAGTATTCATTGACATTTCACCATTGAAAGACTTACGCGAGAACAACGTTTACAAATTGTGGAAATTTATTTCAAAGACCAGTGTTCAGTGAAAAATTGTTTTCGTGCTCTTCGACCATTTTATGGTGTTCATAATCGTCCAACTAAGGAAACACGTTTTCATTATTGGATATTCATCAACCGACTAGAGTGCGTACAAGTCGATCTTTTGTGAATATTGCTGCTGTAGCTGAAAGTGTACGTGAAGACCGCAATCAATTAATTCGTCGCCGTTCTCAACTACAGAGCAATGATCAATGAATTTTTATTGCCAAAAATTCAAGATATTGGCGTAGCCGACTTGTGGTTTCTACAGGATGGTGCAACGTGCCACACAGCAGGCCAAACCATCGATTTATTGAAAGAAAATTTTAATGAGAACATCATATCAAGAAACGGACCCGTGAATTGACCTGTCGGCCGAAATGCTCGAAAGAGTAGATCACCCATTACTTACTCCATCATGCCGTGATGCTAAGAATATCGGGGTTATCATCCCCATTTGTTTACAAATTATTAAATTAATAAACTTCGATTGTTCATTACAGCTCTTTACATCTTGTCGGTTCTGATTACATTGACACTTAGAGGCTTAAACTTGAGCGATATGCAAGTGGAGCAGTTCTAAGCCAGTAAACAGGACCTTACAAATATTTTAGACTGTAATAACAACTGAAACTAACCGAGAATTGCCATCCCTCGAAAAATTATAGAGGCTAAGGGTGTCTAGTATGCTCCAGTCGCAATTCGATAAATTGACGGACGTTGTAAGCGGTATTCCATAAAAATTCCTCATGTCTTAGAAAACCTCTCCAAATTCTTAATATATGTTCGGGTTAAAATAAATCAAAATTAACAGGAGATCAATATTCCAAGAATAGTGTATAGGGGCTGATGGTGTGTGGTATGTACAATTTGCAACGAACCGATAAATTTACGTTGTGGTTCTGGCCAGTGAACAATACAACTATTCTGAAGAAAATGTCGCAATGGCCACGATTCTATCAGTAGGAATCGAAATTATAGGCAAATTTAAACCAACTGAATAATTTAAAGGCTGTATAACAACTGTTATATTCTACTAAGTTTTATTTAATAAAAATTTTAATTTCAATTACCGAAGGAAGTTGGAACTGAGTGCCAGTTGACATGGACAAGAAGTCCAAAAATAAAATTTAAAGAAAACTAAAATTGTTATACTGGCCGGAAAGGAATGACTATGTAGTTTGAAATTATCCAGAAATATTCCTGTATTAACCATGTTTAACTCCCTTTAAATATTACGCAGAACCATAACATGAATTCATTCGGGAAATTATATTTGTGGTTGTGGTAGCGTTACTCAATCTGGAAACAAATATAAATTTTGGTTTAGGTGCAACCGTAAGAATGCGCAGAACTAAAAGGAGTATAACATTACTGCTGCTTTGAGTACTGCTAAAGTTGAGATCAAAGTTCCTAATCAAGAGTGCTAGTATTAGGCGAGTCTTCATAATGATAGTTGGTTAATAGGTAGATAATGAAGTAATGCTGGTATATCAGGGATTCGTTGATACTTGTGGCAATGCTTGGCCTAGGAAATAAGTGTTCCATAGGCGGTAAACAGCCTTCACATTGATTCAGAATTTGAAACAAGACGTTGAGTTTTTTTCCTTTACCTCCGATTTAGGAGGATATGGTGTGTGCTAGACCGGACCATTTTACTCTATTTGGGGCTAGTGCTTTCAGTTATTCCCATGTTTTATCGAGTTGTTTCGCTTCGGCTAGCACCGTTCTTTACCAGGTCATTGCTAGTCTTCCTACTTTCCTCTTCCCTTGCGGATTCCATGCCAATGACATTCTTATTATATAAATGGTCCCTTTCTTGAGTGTGTGTCCAATCCATCTCCATTTTCGTTTTATATGATTTCGCGCTCAATTTCGAAATGGTCCGCCGCAGAAGTTCTTCGCTTTTGATTGTGTTTGACCAGAAGCATTTATCTAGTGATCCTCTGCGTGTATTAACGTGTTTCACATCCAAAAGGCAATACTGATTTTACACAGGCATTGAACATTCGTAGCTATGTAGTCCGTGACAGAATGAACGTATTCCAGATCTTGTGTAGCAGATTGAATGTATTTTTTGCTATGTTGATGCGTTAATTGATATCCTCTTCAGTTCCGCCTGTTTTAGCCACAGTACAACCTAGGTATACGAACTAGTCAACATCCTCGAAAGACCTTTTTGAAGTTAGTCCAAAATTATAGCCCGAAAAATTGCGGATTTAAAATCTGACAACACTAATGCAAATGTCGTGAAAAATGAAACTATTGTGATAGAAAATATTAAAATACCAACTTGCAAATGTTACAATTTAAAACAAATGAAAAATATTAATAAAAATTGTTGTGGTTCCTTATGTAATAAAAGTTGGGTCAAAAATTCGAAACGAGCATTTACTGCATCCTTAAGTATCTGCCAAATATTTTGCAGTTTCGATATGTTAAGCCAAAACTTATTCCGTTACCACAGCAAAACAGCTATATTTTACTGTCAGCCCAAAAATAAATCTGTCGTGAAACTATCAAACCAGCATGATTTTATCTATCATCATATTCTATCACTCTCAAATCTGAAATGAAAAATTAACGAAATAAATAATAAATTTTAGTTCCATATCAGGTTATTTTGAGATTTAACTACTGTCTATTATAACCATTTATGTTAAAGGATGCATCAGAGATTATATGACATAAACGTTTGTTGGGGAATCGGAGGCTTAAGGGCTCACCGTATAGTCATTATTTCGATGATAGTATAGCATTCAACGTTTATGTCATCTAATGTTCTGATGTATCCATTAATATAAATGTCATTCAAAGTGAGGGGCCATACACAAATTAATCAGGTACAGAATTAAGATCCATTACATATTTTGTTGAATGCTATCGACTACGGGGGCTTTTAAATCTCCAATTCCCCAACAAATGTCATCTAATGCTCCGATGTATACTTTAATATAAATGCCATTGATATTCAGGGGCATACACAATTTAGACCGGTGTGAAGTACTTAACGTTAATGAAAAGTGTAGCTACACATTTTAACGAAAAGTGTAGACTCAAAGAGTGTAGATACACAAATTATCAAAAAGTGTAGCTGCAAAGAAAAACGTTTGGAATTTGAAATGCGTGGTTTAATTAAAATTATTAAAAATCAACAAAAAATATTGAGAATCACAATATGTACTACAATAATAAGTTTTAGTAATACCTTTTTTATAAAAAAAAATTATTTTAAAGCATTTTAATTCAAAAAATCATCGGAACAATGAGTGCCGAGTGTGGAATTTAGTGTTCTCAACTTGGCGTGGTATCTTAAATGTGTACAAAAAATTTCAAGACAATTTGCATGTTGTGATTGGCGATATGGCGCTACACGTGGAAGCGTCTTTGGTCAAATTCAATTAATTCTTTCATAACTCAAAAAATCATCGGAATAATGAGTGCCGAGTGTGGAATTTAGTGTTCTCAACTTGGCATGGTGTCTAAAATGTGTACAGAAAATTTCAAGACAATTTGCATGTTGTGATTGGCGATATGGCGCTACACGTGGAAGCGTCTTTGGTCAAATTCAATTAATTCTTTCATAATTCAAAAAATCATCGGAACAATGAGTGCCGAGTGTGGAATTTAGTGTTCTCAACTTGGCATGGTGTCTTAAATGTGTACAAAACATTTCAAGACAATTTGCATGTTGTGATTGGCGATATGGCGCTACACGTGGAAGCGTCTTTGGTCAAATTCAATTAATTCTTTCATAATTCAAAAAATCATCGGAACAATGAGTGCCGAGTGTGGAATTTAGTGTTCTCAACTTGGCATGGTGTCTTAAATGTGTACAAAAAATTTCAAGCCAATTTGCATGTTGTGATTGGCGATATGGCGCTACACGTGAAAGTGCCTTTGGGGCCAAATTCAATAAATTCTTTCATAATTCAAAAAATCATCGGAACAATGAGTGCCGACTGTGGAATTTAGTGTTCTCAACTTGGCATGGTGTCTTAAATGTGTACAAAAAATTTCAAGACAATTTGCATGTTGTGATTGGCGATATGGCGCTACACGTGGAAGCGTCTTTGGTCAAATTCAATTAATTCTTTCATAACTCAAAAAATCATCGGAACAATGAGTGCCGAGTGTGGAATTTAGTGTTCTCAACTTGGCGTGGTGTCTTAAATGTGTACAAAAAATTTCAAGCCAATTTGCATGTTGTGATTGGCGATATGGCGCTACACGTGAAAGTGCCTTTGGGGCCAAATTCAATAAATTCTTTCATAATTCAAAAAATCATCGGAACAATGAGTGCCGAGTGTGGAATTTAGTGTTCTCAACTTGGCATGGTGTCTAAAATGTGTACAAAAAATTTCAGGGCAATTTGCATGTTGTGATTGGCGATATGGCGCTACACGTGGAAGCTATTCTTTGCAGCTACACTTTTTGATAATTTGTGTATCTACACTCTTTGAGTCTACACTTTTCGTTAAAATGTGTAGCTACACTTTTCATTAACGTTAAGTACTTCACACCGGTACAATTTAGTTCGATACAAAAGTAAAATTAAATTCAGGTTTTGTTTTATTTTATTTTTTTGGGTTAAGTAATATTTTTCTTTCATGATAGTATCACGACAGATTTTTTTTTTGGCTGACATTTCTTTCGTTGAATTTTTGGGTTAATGGTAGAAAATTGAGTTTTTTAGATATGTTTGGGCTGACACTTGCGTATAATCTAAGTTTGTATATTTTGGTATTGCCATAGATTTTTGTTGGGTTAGAATTTGGGCCAACTTCATATACATCTCGAAGATTTCTTGGTTAATGGTAATGGGTGTATGCATGTTCGCGTTTAGTCTCCTGGTCTTGGTCGTTCTGATGTTAATTTTGAGGCCGACTTCCTGGCACCAATCAGCTAATTTCTTGGCTTTCTGCTGCATGTCTGCATGTTTATGCGTTATGCTGAAAACAGATGTGTTGATTTTCCGCATGCAGCGCCGCATACAGATATGCATGTAAAACACATGAGCATAATTTTTTGACATTGCTGTGCGGTATTTTTCTTTTTTAAGTTAGAGCAAGCTGTCAATCGGAGTGTTGTGATTTTTTCTGCTAGTTAACAAATCTGTTAAACAAAAATAAAAATGTCAAAATTTAGTGTCAAAAGTGAAAAACAACAAACAATGTGCCATGAAGTTAGCGAAGATTTTTATTTTTATTTTTTCTCATGTTGTCAACAACGACGGATGCACAGTCAAATTAGAAATAGAGACGGCGTGCGTAATTCTGCATGGCATGCGGCATACGTGTATTTTAATCCATATAGACTAGTGTATTCTAATTTTGATGCATGCGGAATTCTGCACATGTGTTTCCAGCATTAGTAAACATATATCGTTCTCGCAATCTAGGTTATTGAGTCGAATTATTGGACCCCACTGAATGCTGAACAGTAATGGAGAGAGAACACATCCTTCCTCGTGTGTTATAATCCGGTATCCCTGTACATTTCCTTAATGAGGTGTAATAAGAATCGCGCATGTATTGATGGAATCGAATGCGCGTTCAAAATCCACGAAGGGTAGATCTAAAGAATTAAGTTGATGTGGTCTGTACAGCTTCTACCAGGTCTAAAGCCCACCTGTTCATTTCTGATATGCCTGTTGACCGTCGGTGATATCCGCTCAAGAATGATCATTGTTAACACTTTCATGCATTCTCTAAGGTCGCCTTTTTTGGAATAGTTATAGTCAAGCCCACTTTCCATTTCTGTGGAATTTTATCCATCAAGGAGCTCATCATTTTCTTCGCCATCTCTGGTTAGCTGTTGGTTTTCTGTGGTTAAGGCTGCGCAGACGACCCCTTTATTGGTGGTAAGTTTGTGAATTTTTCTGTTATTCTTTTTACACATTGAAGTATTGTGCGCATGTTTCTATTTACTGCTGCTGTTTCTGTAGTGTCGAGAATGTCTTCGGTGTATTTGTCGCGATAATTTATTGCCATCTTATTTATAGCAGTATCTTTATATTTATTCCGATTTTCCATCGTATTTTCATGACAGAGCTGTAACATTTGTTGGTGGCGTTCTAAGTAGTTTTGATAACCAAGCACATTAGTATAGCAGTCTTAACGAAGGCTTATGTTACTTAGCGCCATTATCGTTAGCGTTTGTTTGAATGTGTCTTTGGTGTCAGTGTTCTTCAATATCTCAATGTTGAAGTTCAATGCTGCTGGTTTGAGTTTGAATTTCGCTATTTCCAGTTATGATCGCTGTGTATGTCTGTTTCTCTCAATGCTTTGACTTGTTGTAAGGAGGATAGGAGTTTCTTGTTAAGCACTACATGATCAATTTGATTGGTCCTTCCATCTGTTGATGTCAAGTGTATTTGTGTATATTTTTATATGGCAATTGCTCCCTCCTCTAAATAGCTGATTTGTAATACAGTAGTCGATGAGTCTTTCTCCATTTTTGTTTCTTGCAGAATCCAGCGCGTGTTTACCCATCATTGGCGTCATAGCGGTGTTATCGATTCCAATTTTCGCGTTGAAATCATCTTGAACAATTTTTATGTTATTTCTGGGTGTACTAAATATTGTAGCACTGAATTATCGTTGCATTTCTTATTTTCGACGTAAATCGTGCTGTTATTGTTCTGCTACTTATAGGCTTCCATTCGCGTAGTGCTTTCTTCCCTTTAGTTGTTAATATTCCTATAATACGTTGAGCGACGAAGTAATTTATTGTTGGTGTTGCCTGCTACAAGTTGATTGTTGTGTTTTATACATGTCGCATTTGTTTTGGTTTCTGACTTGTTAGATTCCAATTTATTGCTAACCGCTTCACTCATAACTATATCGAAGTTATCGATAATTTTAATTATTTTTATGAAATATTTATCAATGGAAATCCGACATGTAACGCTCGAAACAGAACCAATCAATAATATCGCCACGATATCGTTGTAGCTGATAGATTTATCTAAGTCAAAATGGATTCTAAAAGTAAGCAGACTCGAATAATAAAAATTTCAAAATTATAAAAATTGTTTATATTTTATGTTTATGGCACATGACGTTGGGGCGTTACCAACTTAAATATATAGAAAAACAGCTGGCAACATTGTTTCGCCAGCGAATGAAAATAGAAATAGACTCTAAATTTTTTTCAACGAAAAGATCATCGTCGCCAACGTCGATGGTTGTGTTTGTATTGCATGTTTTCTGTGTTTTGTAATATGACAGGCGATTTCGCTCGCCGCCTTCGCTCTTGTTCTGTTTTGATCTTTAAGCATACATGTAGGCTGAAACTACCCCAATAATTTTCGGGAAGTATATACGAGTACAAACACGAACTACAATCAGATAACCATTTTGTATAAATTTTTAATAAATGTAAAACAATAAATATTTGTACAATATTATTTTAAATTAAATTATAAACTCATCCATTTTGACAAACATCGCGTATTACACCGCATTATGAATATACATATTTCATATTTTTGTATGTTGTTGATAAAACAGAGAGTAGCATAAAACGAAAAAATAAAATTAATTTTCATAATTGACAAAAAAAAATTATGTAAACATAATTTTGGCAACCAAATATAATTTTTTGTAAAATGGAATAAGACGTTTCATGTGGCGGTTGATAGAAAATCAATATGTTGTGTCGATTATGAAATGCCATTTTTGCGAAATGAAATGGAACCACTTTACGTATGCGAATTTGAGTGGGTATGAACCACTTTTAGTTCAACAGCATAACGCTATATTGGAAAATTCGTGTATAAGGATTACAAGGCCTGAATGTCCCTTTTCTATTATGTACATACGAACTAATATTCTTTCAGTATATGTGAACAACATGCGTATATAAAAATATCCCAATTTTTTAGCCGGAATAAAAAAAATTTGGTGATCCGTCAAGTTGTCAGCCTGTATTAGAGAATTAAGAAAGGAATATATATTTGTTGAATTAACGCAGATGGAGCAAAACAACAATTCGGAATAATAAGTAATCTAACAACAACATGGTATTATGTGTGCTCGTATGTACACTGTGGATAAAATAGAAATGTGAAATGTGTGTTTGTAGCATATACTACATGCATCCACTCTCTTTCATATATTTAAGTACATATACACATGATTGACATATATATATGTACATTTTTTCGATTCTGGGCAATTGTTGAAATCCAAAATGGAAGCCTATATCACATTATATTGTATATGGTATGGTATGGTACCCTAGAAAATGTCTAAACTAAAATAAGTTATTTCGTAAAATAAAATTAAATAAATTTTATTGTATTAACTAGACATGTCAGCATTGAATATAGAATAATTCTTAGAAATAAAAAAAAATGTAATTTTACCAAATAGGGAGAAGGGTAAAAAATCTCTATTGTTCTCAAGTATTCGTAGACGTAGGGCATGCATTACATACATTACTCTATATGTTATTTGTAGAATACCAACATGTAGGGAGCATACAAGATGTTGTTGAAAACATTTAATACCAATCAAATTCAAAGTGTTTTTCATTTTGTTGATTTTACAAATTGTATCGTAAATAATTATTATGGTGGAGAGCTCTAAATCTATAGCTGTCTATGTACTGCAAGGACTTAATGCCGGAAGGAAAAATGTAAAAGGATCCGAAAAGTTTTTAATGCAAAAGTTTTCCGGATATACAGCAGTAGTTTTTGAAGTAAATAATCTTCGATTTATCTTATTTCAGAGTTCTAATTTAATTTATTTAACAACGACGGGAAAATATAAAAAGAAAGTTGTTAAACACTTCCTAAAAACGTGTTTTCTTCTAAACAAAGTATTAACAGGTCCATCGTCTTTCGAATCTGTTCTACTTTAAACACCTCTGGTAGCAAGGGAAATCATAAATAACTATGAAAAAGTTTTACCTTAATTTGGAGCTTTAAAAATAATTTGAGTTATATTCAAAATAAAACTTTGGTAAAAGACCAATTACATTGACACTCAGTGTTTTTTTCTTATTTCTATGGAGATATCTCATTTATGGAGATATTTCATTATAGTCTATAGCGTTATCGCATATCGAAAAAGGTGCGTATTGGTTTCATCGGAACATTTTGGTCAAAAATACTTAGACATAACAAACAAAAACGAGATAGAGATTTCCAAGTTATACGTCCTTCAATAATGAATTTTGTTAATACTAGTCAGCACTTATTACGTCACACAATACGTCCCGAAGTTGTTACGTACTATAATCTATCACAGCCAATTAAAAAATTTCGTCAGGTAACACTATTCAATATTAACCTCATTTGCTCTTGTTTGAAGTTAGTCCTGCCCAAAATTTATTTAAATTGATTCAAAATAAACAGCAATTTGTGATGCGCGGAATTCATTAGAAATTCGTTAAATACAAAAATTAAATTCGTTACTTTTAAATTTTGCGAATTTTAGCCATATACAACCAAAATTACATTTAAATTTAACAAGGTAGAAGTATAAATTTGTCAGGTTAAGGCTATGCAGTTTGAGGTGGCCTTACTTTAAGGAACATTAAAAAAAACTTGTTCTGTGGCAACTTTGCTAAATTTTGCGCTGGGGCAGATTCATACAGTGAAGTATTATAATGACTTCTTAGATTTACAACTGATCTATCTATCTTTGATATGGAAAATTTCGTGAATTTATCTCTATGCACGGGATAAAATGTTCGTTTTTTTTTGTTATTCTTTGCAATCTTTTCTGGGGCTGAAGCACTCCCTACTCTTTCGCAGGGAGGAAATCGAGGACGTACGGGATATAGGTCCGATTTTTTCACCATCTGCACATTGCATAGCTCCATGCCAGCCTATACTGACATGGAAGATGGGTCGGCCCAAGAGTTCTGCACTCCGACAGGGGGTCATAGTTGTGTTCCATATCATCCCAGATCGAATCTGCTGATGAAAATTCCCTTTTGCATCCTGCTCCTATCGAGATTCGAACCCGGGACCTCCCGATCCAAACGCCAATGCTTTAACCACTGTGCCATTTGGTCGGTAAAATGTTCCTTCTTAATGTTGACTATATCCATTTGGATGATCTCTGATGGATAGGTTGTGATTGGTGATTATTGTAATTTAACTTTGTCGGGATGACAGTCGTATTTTTTCGTATGTCAAGTTTCGCAGTGCTGTGCTATATTTCTTTATTAGACTTGCCTTCTGTGGGAAATAATATTTCTCCAAAATTTGCTCCTTATTTTTTTGATAATTTCTGTGAGCTCTTTTATGTTCTGCCTGAATGATATTAAATTTATTCTTTTCGCATTTTATGTCTTGTACGATCCTTTGTGTTAATCGAATTTTACATCCGCTAAGATGTTCCGTGAATATTTCT
Source organism: Nephrotoma guestfalica (assembly GCA_963691935.1). Lineage (NCBI taxonomy): Eukaryota > Metazoa > Arthropoda > Insecta > Diptera > Tipulidae > Nephrotoma > Nephrotoma guestfalica. Next base: position 215,271,053 of record OY829913.1, on the reverse strand, counting down.
TGTGACATCTGGATGTGTTCCTCCGAAATTTTGATTCCATTGATTGCAGTTTTGCTAAGCCTTTCTTTTAGAACCCTCTTCAGTCTTTCTTTGTTTATCTGACTTAGGCGGACGAAATGCCCCTGGTAATTTGGATGAAGTTCTTTATAAGTATAAATGACTTTGTTTTCTATGGTGATGAGTTGATTTTTAAATTTAAAGTTGTCTTGATCTGCGCTATGAATCGTCCCATCTGTTGATAACATATTGGTTTCTAATTCCACCCGTGTTAAGGCATCTGCTACCTTGTTAGTGTAACCGGGTTTGTAAATTATTTCATAGTTATATTCCTCCAGTTGTGATTTCCATCATTTTGCGTTGTTGTTGCGATTGCTTAATGAAAATATCAGGGGTTGATGATACTTCCGTCGCCAGATTATGGCTCACGTCTCCTTTTCATTTACCACATAATTTTCTTCCGTTTTGTTTAATGACCTGGAGATGAATTTAATAGATTTATCCTTGCCCAGTTCGCCCTGTGACAATACTGCTCCAATTGAAGTGTCCGATGCGTCCGTTGTTAACGGAATAGCTTGTCGAAATTAGGGAACATGAGTATTTCTGTTGATGACAACAAGTCGTTGAGTTGTTGAAATGTGTAGATCTTTTCAATGAAAGGTTGATTTTGACTTTTTTGATACGTCCGTCTTGATTTGTTCATTTGCACCTCTGGTGAGATTTGTGAGGGGTTTGGCTAATTTGGTGAAGTCTTTTATGAAGCGCCTGTAGTAAGAAGCCTCTGATAAGCCCGAGAAAAGACTTTAAATCTTTTAATTTCTCTGGAATCTTAAGTTTTCGAGTTACAAACTTTCCTTTCTTCGGGTTTGATGCCTTGATTGGTAACCAAAGAATTCGGTTTCGTTCTTGAGAAACTCAGTTTTATTAAGATTTATCCAAAGATTTGCTATCTCCAGTTTTGAAAATATTTTTCTGGCCTTATCCAAATGTTCCTCCTTTGTATTTCCTCCAAATATTACGAGTATTACATCGCCCATGTATGTATGTTCGATATATCCGGAATCGGGTAAGTGTCTGATGTTATTCCTGTGCTGAGTCTTTTAAAATCAATGACCATCTGATATTTTTATGCAGGAAGCATCTAATTTTTTCCCACTACCCGCATCGGAGATATGATGCCATCGTTTAGTAAGGAGGAAAAAATGCAAAATAATTTTGCAAAGACACCATGTTTGTTTTCTGTCATTTTATGTCATTTTGTTAGTTAAATGTTTGCCATTTATCGCTATGGAGTCGTATTCGATTGAAGGCCGGATTAATTAATAGTTATTCAAGAGCACTACAAAAATGGTGAAAAAATAAAAAAACTCGTTTCACACAATTCGTGAATATTTTGGTAAAAAAAACAACCATCGGTCGTTTGGTGCGTAAATTCGACGCTACGGGTTCTGCGGTGGATGCACCAAAGCCTAGCAGGCCAAAAACTGTTCGCACACCAGATTATATCGCTGTTGTGAGGCAAAGTGTGAGAGACAATCCGAAACACATATCACTTGAATTGAGCATTTCAAGGACCAGTTTGTTGCAAATTATGCACAAGAACTTGAATTTAGATACAACTTGCAATACTACGCATGAGACTATTGACGAATTGCAAAAGTTCTTCGACAATCGCATAATTTCACGTCGCGAAAATGTGAACTGGCTTTCAAAATCATGTTGTTTAACGCCATTAGATTACTTTTTATAGGGTTTTTTGAAAAGCAAAGTGTACGTTGATAGTCCAGTTATCATCCAAGTCCTAAACATAACGACATCATTGCCGAGATAATTGCCATGGAAACGTCCTTATTGGAAAATGTACATAAATGTCTATAAATCCGGCCGGCCGTGGTGAACATTCGAGTGATATCATTTTTCATACATAAATGGCATCGATAAACCTTCAAAATAAAGTTCACAACTTGATTCAAAAATTAATATTTGTAGTTCTAGTTTGCGTTTATTTTCCTGCGTCTACCTCACTCCTTATACATACTTACTAGGTACGGATAGGGTTCGGAATAAATAGGTTCTTTCGTAATAGTCCTAATTTCCGCTCTTACATCAGTGTCGATCGTTTCGTGGTTGTTGACTGGTCCGAATAATTTTTCGTATTTTGAAAACATACTCTGGAGGGTTTACTTAGATCCTTGCGAGCGATGATTGTCCCGGATTTCTAGACTGTTGACTTGTGATGACTGCTTTACCTTCAGTGGTATCTTTACATTTGGTGTCATAATTTGTGTGTTAGTTTTTCTATCGATAATGGCTCCTAGTAGGATGATTCAAGTCCTGGTAATATGAAGAATTCCAAATTTGTGTGAATTCGACACTTTCAAAAAATGGTCCAACAATTATTTCCTTAATCGAAATGCTTGCACCATCCGATTTTATTTTGAACTGGTTGTGTCTGAATTGGGTTTTTAGTTAATTCAGATTTAAAGAAATTTTTATTTGCTCCGGTGTCGAAGAGGAATTTGAGTCATTTATTGTCTCTAGTTTTGTATCCTTAGTATGGTTCGCTAGAGATCGCCCATCATAAAATTTAACTCGGTGTTTTCATCCTCCTGTTCGTCCTCCTGATCGCATATGTTCACGTTCGAATTCTCGTTAATTATATGATTATATAATTCTTCTTCTTCTTCGGTTGCGTGGTACATTCTTCGGTTGCGTGGTACCTGCCTTGTCTGAGTAGACGGATCGACTGACATCGGTGTTGGTAATTTTAGCTTTGTTGGTCGTGCAGACGGTATTTCATTTTTATGAAAGGTTCAGGTTTTGAAACTCTTAACATGAAGTATATGCAGTACAGGATCAGTACAGTGAAGAGATAATTATGTTTTTATAGATGCACAATCGTCTCTGAATATATTGTATGGTATTAAGGCTGCATCGGCCCTTTAAAATGTGTTTACGATCCTTTAAAATGTGCCCGATATTGTAAATCCAGATGTACTGCGTCGAATTCCCATCGAACCTTTGCAGTTCCTTCACACAATCCGAGAGCTTGCTGATGTCTGCTAAATCTTGTTCCGTTTTTGATGCAGCCAGTGTTTCTATTTTCGTGATGACCGTGTTTTCGTGTTTAGTTAGCGTTGATCTAGTTTGTTAGGGTTATTTGGGCGTTGATTATTGTTTCTAATATTATTGAAGTATTATTACTTTTATTTTTATTATTTTATTGAAATAAATGTTCATTTGTTTCTTTTAATTGATTTGTGATTTAGTTCTTTACTTACATTAAGGTTTTTAAGATCATCATAGTTTTTTTTCCTGATCGAAAGATTTGCGTTTCTTACGATTTTAAAAGTATTTGTCGAATAAGTACAATTCAGGATCAGTCAATGTGTCATTTGGATGAAAACATATGATTCCCGTTTAGCGTTGAACATTAATAATTGTAAAATACCTACTTGTGGTACATTGATCCACTCAGACTTTCGTCACTCTTTCGCTATGTATGATGGATGATACGTATGGTTCTCGTTTAGCATTGAACGTTAATAATTGTAAAACGCTTACTTGTTGTACGATAATTCACTAACGGGTTTAGTTAACTTTTCACTGCTTTCACTTTAATTTACGTTTTAAAAAATTTTTGATGACTGGTCCCTGTTTCGGCGCCAGTTAACGAATTATACAGCATCGGAATATGATATCAAGAATTCCAATAGTCTATGTTACCCGCAGGGTGTAGTCAAATCCATCTATGGAAATACAAAGAGGTTTGGTTCAGCCGTTTCAAGTGCTCACAACACCGTATATAATTCAAAAACTTAGATTACGGTCATTAATAATTTACCAAGATTCCTTTGAGATTTGTGTTTGTCATTTAGCCTTTATACACTGCGTTTTGCAACAAAACTCAAGCAACACTTGCCTTTGCACGCAAAACCCAAGTGCGGCCCGTGTCGATGTATGTGTAAAATTATTTTTATTTTATATTGGATTCTTGAGCCAACGCCATCTTTACTACTGCCCTATTACCTAAAACAATGACGTAACGCTATGTCGACGATCGTCAGTCTCTCTTAATCGATCGAAGTAGGAGTTCGTTCATTTTCATTGTAATTTGCTATGAAAGTGGATTTTACTTTCTTTCCTGTTTTAATGTGCTCAATATTCAACGACTAAAACCGAGTAGTTATTTGTGTTGTTGTATTAAAAACAATAGTAAAAGAGAAGTCGTTGACGTAAAGCTAATAAGTAATGTCACTAGCGTTGTCACTGGCCAGTAGTAAAGATGCCTTTGCTTGAGCGTATCAGATAGAAAAAATTAAATTTAAAAAATCTAGTAGGTATTGAAACAATATGCAAAATTCTCCACATTTGCTCACACGTTTATTTTTTACCAAAAATCATTTTCATACTAATCGCGTAAAAACAAAACACAAAATTTTGACCCTAATTTTTGTTTGATTTCTCGTTTGTGTGAGAGATACAACACGAGCCGCACTTAAAATTATTCAGAACACGTGCTGCAAAATACCCCGACTTTAAAATTTTGTTTGTAGGCGAAAAGGTATGCCGTATGAGATGAAGAGAAACAAATGGTATTGCCACACTGTCTGGAGCAGCACATTGAGATATTTAGTGGGTGAGAGCAAATTGGCAACCCGAAAATTGCGACAAACAATTGTTAGGAATGAATTCAGAGAAAAATAATTGCAATACAAACTTATGCAAAAGTTTATGGATTTTCAAATACATACTCTTCTCTTTCAAATCCTCGAAAGTTCCTTGGAAGTGACTTGCGATACGAAACTTTAAGGATTTCGCATTTCGATTTTAATAACTGGAAGTGGTTTGGTTAGTTGAAATAATCTTCCTAAGGCGAGAGTTCTCGGATATCCTTAGTATTCGCCATTTCATAACATAAAACTCTCATCACAAGACTCTCAAAACTCTTATCAGATAAAATTGCTTGTGTATGCCGCAGAACAAACACTTCATTTAACCACGAAACTTCCTTTAACTTTCCTTTTTAATAATTTTAAGGTTCTCTTAAAGTCTCTGGTTTGGAATTCCTATATCCAAACCAGAGACTTTCCAGGTCATATCCGCTTATATCAGCCAACATCTTGTAGTAACGATGCTTACCTCTAGACAAGTCGCTATTATGTTTCCGTCAGTATGTCGCGAAAAAGGTAGAAGTAAAAAGTTTTTATATCACTTTTCAGAAGAATGCTGGATCTAAAATTCCCGGGTTTACCTCAGAATATGATTACCAATACCCGTTCGTTCTAAGATCATAATTTTTGTTAATATTTAGCAGCGGTTCTTGTATAAGAACTATATTTTCTCTAGATTTTGCTAGTCTTAGAGGGAGAGCTACCAAAACGGCTTTAATATAATGCTGGATGATCTAAATTAATTGTAGTCTGTTTCAGCCAAAAATTCCCAACTCTGCCCGCTACTGCAGGCTAATTGGCCACACTACCGTCTGTTTGGTTGGTTTCCAATTTTTTCAGTTTAGCCTCCTGTATCATTTTCAGCTCTATCCTTACAATGTACTCCAAGAGTCATTGGCCCAAAGTCAAATATGTAAAGCCGTTTGAATTTGTAAGAGAGACTAGCGATTGGCTATTTATAGTCATAGGGGAAAAGTACATTTTTGTTTCCCCTGTGTTACGGTTTTCTAATTATTGGTCGGAATATAATGATTGCTTGGTTAAATATAATGCCCTCGATTTTATCCTAATTTGGCTGGGTTGAAAGGCAAACGCGTGCTCTTGATTTAATTGGAATTTCTTTCTTGCTACCACTGCAAGCTTCGCACTTGCTACGCATGCAGCCAGTTTAACACGCCTGTCACATTTTCCTGATTCATTTTACGGACTTACTGTGCTTATGAGTTAGTTGTGTCACTATTCAAACACTAATCTAATCATTTATACCGAATTTTTAAAAATTGGGCGATCGAACTGTAGTTTTAGATTTAGATTTTCAAACTAAAGTTGAATCTATTCTACTAAAATATTTAAAAAAAAATTGCTTCTGAAGAAATGGAATATTTGCCCTTAACCATCTAATTAGGTCCAATAATATTCGTGTTTTCATATATTTCAGTACTTGGGGCCAACCACTTGCACCATAATTTCCCGAAATGTTCGAATTATTTATTATAGCAATTCAGTTTGATTAGAATAAATTATGCACCTCATCACAATAATCCACTTCAAAATCTACTCAATTGCGATATAATTTTACTTCGATGAATTGTAAAATCTCCATAGTAAATTCCTTTGGGATCCGAAAAAAGTGCGAAAACGAATTGTGCGAAGATACAATTCATCGAAAAAATTCATAATAACTAAAAGGACTCAACTGATGGCTCAGATTTTCCATGATTTTAGGCAAAAATGAAGTTCTGCGTAATTGCTCAGCATAGCCTGGAGATTTCCCATGTGAATTTTCATGATGATTGGAGCATTTTTAGAACATCGTCATTTGCTTGGGAAATATTTTGTGCAAGAGTATTCATCGATTTTCGAGCATCACACTACGAGAATATTCGTATTTCAACTCCTGCTAAAGAAATGGCCAAGCGGTTTACTGTTTTAGATAGAGGAAGAACTATAGCATATATATGTTAAATAACATATTTATGCGAATTACCTGGAATTAAGTACTGATGTTCAAAAGAAACTTTTAGATGAAAAATTTTGTTTCAATGAATTGTGTTTTCGATGAATAAGTTATTTGCAAAATTCTTTTCACTCACATTTGGTTATTATAAAATTGTATTTTTCATATTTGTTTTTCGATGAATTGTTTGTCGCATAATTGTTTATCGCAGAATTTTCGGGGAACCCTTCTAATTCGAAAACTGACCTCTAATATTTTAATTCTCAATAAAATACATTTTAAATAAATTAGCATATTTTTTTAAACTGTGTCAACTCCACTATTTACGTGTTCTTAGAAGAATGCTTACATTTTTAACTGATCATTTTAAGAATTTTTTTCTTAAAATGAGAAACTGAAATAGAAAATGGATTTAATCGAAAACCAAAATTTTCATTTTTCTGGCAAATTTGTTTTCATATATGAGAAAAAAAAATCTGTCTCTTAAGCAAAATTGCATATTTCACAATGTGATAAATTAAGAAAATGTTTAAATCGAAATAAAATTATGGCTATAAAATTTTATGTTTTCAAGAAAATCTTTCGTTTTTGGAGAAAAGTCCAGCACTGAGCAACACTGTTTCCTTCAAGTTTAGCTAATTTTACTGTGTATGTAACGTAGTCGTATGAAAGTGTATTTAGCGACAATTTAGCACCTACAATAAATTAAATATGTGTAAATTACTCAAATATACAATTTTTATTTATAAACTGATAATAAAATTATACCTTTTGATAATTTCCCGTGTATAATAAATTACATTTTAAACATTTTCGTTTTCTAATTTATTGACTAATTTACTATATTGGTCTTTGAGGTATATTACCGCGCACCTAAAAAAAAATAAAAAAAATTCTCAATTGTCAATCAAAACTTAATCCATATTTATATAGTGCACATCTTATCACATCAATTTTTAACGTAGGTTAACTGCAAAATGTTTAATCGGAGCAAATGGTTTCTGCGTGCATGCAACGCACATTTTATGTGTACACATTTGCTTGACAGTGATCTCAAGAATATTAAATTATATTTGGTAAAAATCAAGATTATTCTGTATACATCATCGTACAAAGATATAAAATTACAGTCAAATTCGCTCTATAAAATTTTATTAAAACACACACACACTCATACACAAAATACTCCTCTAAAATCTTAATTCAATTGTATTGTTGGTTGTCATCAAAAAGAAAATCGAAATAATAAAGATACGAGTACTCACTCTGCACATAACAATACTAATCAATCATATTTTTTGTGATATTTGCAAAATTTAACTCGAGGAATTAAAGAATTTCAAAATCCCAAAAGCTTACAATCGAATATGGTAGTACTTTATGAATGAATGTGTACAATGTACATAGAGTACATAAAACCATAATAATGGTGCTGCCGTCCATAATTTTTCTAAATTAAAATGTTTAATTTCAATTGGGAGAAAAATAATTTTGACAAGTAAACAAATAAAAATGGTCAGATACGTGTTTTTTGCACAGTAGGTAATTTCTCATGAATACGATTACAGACAACTTACACAAATGCAAAAAATAAGTTTAAAGATCAAAATCTTGAGAATAATTTAATGATTAACTATTTTACCATTTCTTACAGCAACACAAACATCCAAATGTGCGTATGTGAACAAAATTTGCATAATGTCATATAATTTAATTGGTTGGTTATTTATTTTCTTGCTAAACATAGCAAATTGATTATGTTGTAAAGGCAAAACGAGAACTTTGAGATATACAAAGATAAAAGATTTTCCATTTAATCGTTTTTAAGTAATTGATTGCAAAATAAAATCATGAAACTAGTTTGACCGAAAATGCCAGCATTTCAATATAATTGCAAAATTTTCATTTGAATATAAATTGTTTCAATATTGTGTTTTAGATGCCGTGTATACTTAAATATTATGTTATTTGCATTTTTACAAGTTTATATAATTGGGGTCACTTCTGCAATTTGTAAATTTAAATGCAAGTAATTTTATGGGGTGCGACCGATTACCAAAATTAAACTACATTGGTTGTTGTTTCGAAAATCCTTAAATTGTCAAATTGGATTAGTCACAAATCTTTGGCCAATGAAATCACTGCCAATAAAATGCTGAAGCTAATAAATTTGTAGAAACAAGCACAAATTTTTAATATTTTCTTTCCTCTACAATAGGGATGGTCTGAATCGATGATTGGTGATTCGGCCTTTCAATTCTATAATTTAAATGTCACTGCAGCTTATTTATTAAAACTAGTATAAAATCGCTCTATAAAAGCGCTTTTTCTATGCTAACAATAATTTATAGCGTTTTCTCTAATTTCTTACATTTTGTACGGGTTAACATGGTACTTGTTTGAACAAACCGTAGAATTAAAAATAACCAGAAAATTATTTTCCAGGCTACGAACATCGATTTTCCCGACATTAATAGGATTTTGTCTTTTGGTTTTCCATTTCACGATATAAATTCGAGGGAAGAGTACCACAAATAAAAGGCTCACTCACTTGCAAAAAATACCATCACATTTAACAAATAAGACACAACGAAAAGTATTCGTCATTTTCAACCAACCCAAATTACGTTATCTACAGTTGACAGCCCTATTTTTTACAAACGCTATGCAGTAAAAATTGAATTTTAGATAAATCAAAAAAAAATTATTTAATGTAAATATTTATTGCTTTGCCACAAATATGCACAAGGACGCGTCAAACGGGGGTTCAAGAGGTGTAAGGAGCGCTTCAACCCCGGCGCCGGTTTAAATGAAGCCATACTTATAATTTGTAAAATTTAACAGTTCTCTCTTCCACCGAATTAGAGTTCGATTATGTAAACATTATTAGTTTCAAGTTAAGATAAACGACGTCAAAAGATTTCTTTATCGAAAGCATTTTGAGTTGTCATAATTGCGACTGTTTGTTCTACTCGTACACATTTATAAGATCGAGATACAACCTCGGAGCGGTTAGTTTCATTGTTTTCATAGAAAGTGTGTGTGTAAAGCAATCTAAATTAGTTCTAAACTTAAAAAGCAGCAATTATTCCGGTTGTTAAATAAATGTGTTTACACTTTGTTTAATCTAATTAATTTTTCTACCTACACAAAACTGGTTTTGTCGTAGTTTCATTCTTAAACTAAAAATGTTTCTGTTTCGCCATTGTTCCTGTTTCAGTTCTTGTTCCTTTTAGTTTAAATTTGAGTTGTTGACACAAAAAAAATATTTTACACATACTTAGAAAATTATGTGTAAAATATTTTTTTACTTAGAAAATTATTGAACAGTAATAAACAGATTAAAGTAAACTAAATGTGTATTACTTAATATTGGGTGTATAACTTAGTTTTTTTGATTTTCTAAAAGATGGCGTAACGTTAGTACTAAACATTATTTTACAATGACACCTACGGCGTGTTAAAGTGTTGACATTCCACATTAAAATTTAGTTTGTCATTATTCGTGAAAGCGTAAACAACATATTTTTTAATTACGTCGAATTTCGTAAAAACAAAACAGCATTAGCGGAAAGCATTACTTTTTTGCTTTAATCAAAAGAAAAAAGCTGCTGAAAGTTTTCAAGATACTTATGGTGAACATGCACGAACTCAACATACTCGCGAAAACCGGTTTAAACGATTCAAAAGTGGTGATTTTGATGTAAGTGACAAAGAACGTTTTGGTCAACCAAAAAAATTTGAAGTTGAAGAATTTAAAGCATTATTGAAGCAAAACTCAGCTCAAACAGAAAAAGAACTTACACGCCATGAAAATGATTCAAAAAGAAGGAAAATGGGTACCACATAAACTGACTGAAGTCAACATTGAAAATCGTTTAATGGTTTGCAATTCTTTGCTTACAAGGCACCGAAGATGGCATTTTTTGTCTCAAAGTGTGACTGGCGATGAAAAAGCGTAAAGTGCTTTTGCTGCGCGACAATGCTCGACCACATGTCGCAAAACAAGTAAAAAATACGCTGGAAGTACTTAAATGGGAAAATCAACCGCATGCCCCTATTCTCCAGATTGTGCCCCATCAGATTACAATTTGTTCCGATCAATGCAAAGCGATCTTCAAGACCAGCTCTTCAGAAAACACGGAGAAATTAAAAAATGGTTCGACGAATGAATCGCATCAAAAGACAAACATTTTTTTTCGATAGAATCCATAAACTGCCAGAACATGGAAAAATATTTTTATTAAAATAAAATTTACCATTTCTTAGAAATAAACGTGTATTTTCTGCAAAAAAATACAAATGAAATAAGTTATACTCCCAATAATAAACCTTATAGAGGTAAACATCCCTATCCAGAATTCAACAATTAATTGTGTTTTGTTTTTACGATAAAAAAATTATAACAATTGAAAATGGATGCCGATTTCAAAAAGGTTTAAGCCGAAAAATCAGACTAATGCCGAGAAAAGAGAGGCAAAAGCCGACTGATGATGATTGGAAGACAGGCTAATGCCAAAGAAATACAAGCGGAAGCCAATAAGCCAATATAAGACAGGATAAATCCGGCAAGAGGACCACGCAGTATTGATGGCGCAATTGTCGCTTGAGCAAAGAGAGCAACAACAGTCAGCAAATGTATCAAATGTGCAAGTAGCCTCGCTGCATAAATATCTATCTGGCCTCATTAAGAAACTTGTATACTGGGCTAAAGATAATTTAACGTTTGAATTGATGTATCAGCGATGCGAAACAACAACTTTCTTGCCGAGGCAGCGACGATGACAGCCCCACAGATAGTGAATATACCAAGAGTTTGCCAATACGATTTTGTCACCTAATAATATTTTCTTCAATAGTCACGTCGATTATAGAAACCGCCGGAGCGAACCGAATATGGATTGGAAAATCCATGTAAATAAAATGGAGAACAATTGCTATAAATCAAAGATGCCAAGAAAATTTGTATTGATTTTCATGCGAATCGTTTCACTTTTCCATGCAAATTTTACTTTACTAAAGGGTGTTTTTAGAGGTTCACAATTATAAATTAAAATAGAACAAAGAAAAACGTTTTGAATATCAGTGAAACTAGCTTTATTGCGGTCGTATCTCGCTAATAACTCGCCGAATGTTGTGTTCCAAGTGTTCAAACTTCTCTGGTTTATCGGCGTAGACAAGTGACTTAACATATTCCCAAAGAAAATAATCTAATGGAGTTATATCACACGATCTCTGTGGCCAATTAACAGGACCATTACGTGAAATTAGTCTTTCAACAAATTTTTCTTTGAGTAAATTGAGTGTATCTCGCGCTGTGTGGCATGTGACACCGTCCTGTTGGAACCACATATCAGCAAGATTTATGCCAGCCAATTTGGGTACAAAAAAGTTAGAAATCATGTCTCTATACCGTTCACCGTTGACTGTGACATACCACCCATCTTCGTTTTCGAAGACTTATGAACCAATGATTCCGCCTGCCCATAAAGCGCACCAAACAGTGATTTTCTCTGGATGTAATGGTGTTTCGGTAAAGGCTTGTGGATTATCATCAATTTGTGATTCAGCCCATTCGCCGAATTGGCGGCGTGTGCGATGGTCGGATGGCTTTAATTCCTGTACCAGTTAAATTTTGTAAGCACGTAAATTAAAATCCTCAGATAAAATCTTCCATAAAGTGGATTGACACATCTCCAGTTGCTATGAGAACGACGTCGGATTGATTGATTTGAGTCTTCCTCAATGCTACGCTGTACAGCGTCTATCGCTTGTTCGGTACGCACAAATTCACGTCTTACTGGATGCGTATTATCATTTAGAGTATACGTGGTGCGAAAACGATCCATATATAGTTAACCGAATTACCCGCTCTGGTGGATGATTATGATGACCATAAAATGGACGTAATGCACGATGAGTTTGGCGAACAGAACCATTATTTTGATTAAAAAATTTCAACAATTTGGAAGCGTTGCTCTGGGTGACTCTATTCATTATGAAATGGCAAATCAAACTGATGACAAAGCAAATCGGTGTCAAATGGGTTGTCAAACAAAACAGTGTTGCCAACTTAAAGATGTGAACCTCTAAAAAACACTCTTTAATTTCAGTGATACTATGATTTAAAATTTTGTTTTATGTTTTTTATATGCATTTTCCAATCTGCATTAGATTCACTCCCGCAGATTCTATAATCGACGTGAATGCAGTAAAAGAACTTAAGCGCTCGTCGTCTGAAAAGAATCACAGTTTTCGCTGAGGTATATGTGTTTGAAGAAGAAAAAAGAAGCTGGAAAAGATTTTTCCGAGTATGTAGTAACAGTGAATCTGAAATACGAAAAGTCTAACATTGCAAATTGCACATCTGACGATATAAAAGTAATGATGATTGTGCAACGATTCAGCGAGACGCTCAAACGTTGGAGAAACTTCTTAACAAGTTAGCCAGCCAAAAATATTGCACACGCAGCAGCTGAAGCAAGTGCTGTAAAAAATGACATTGCAAGACGTCATCAATATTGCGACACGATTAAACAGCCTTCAAGTCGATTTTGAACAGGCCGGCAAAACACAAAAGAAAGAGACACCGAAAGCGAAGTTACCGTATCGAAAGTCACAAGACAGGTTATTGGGAGTCAACTGCATCAATACGTCGCTTCCGAGGAGGGCGACGAAACTATAATCCAGGTCGAAGACCCGAAAGATTATTGAGTCAACAATCGATAGCACGTAATTAAAATTACAACTCTATTCCAAATCTAACTGGATGATGATCTTCGGTCTGCAACTGGAGCACTTTGTGAAGAATTAGCAACGTGTGAAGTGAAAGCAATGAGCGCTTCGGTGGATCCAATTAATAAGCCAAGAAGACATAAATTCACATTTGAACTTGGTCAAAAGTGATTGGGGGTTCTGCAATAAAATTGAGCAATTACAAAAATGGATGAAAAAATTAAACAAAAATGTTTGCCAATATCGATTTGTGAATGGGTTTGTGCAATAAAATGAAGACATCTTGACAACAGTGAAGGTGGGAATAAAACCAATCTTTCGCAATAGGTGCCCGGTGCTAGCCATGTAATCTTTGAATTTTCCCCCATAGAGATCTTTTGGATTGGATGGGAAACACAATGTCAATATGACTGCAAATAACGTGTATATTCGCTGTTGTTGAGAAGTATTCGATGAAAACGCAGCAGCGAGTAAAGTGTCCCAATGTGCATCGTTTTCAAAAAGATTTAATTCTTGGCTAGCTTCACGATATGTGCCACATACTAGACACAGAACATGTATCGAACATTGGCACTTTAGAGTAAAGAAACGTTTTTGCAAACATATCATCCCCGCACAATATAAGAAAAATGCAGTTAACGTCCATTTGCACGAGAAATTTCTGTTGTGAAGTACAGGCGCTGTCCATTTTCAAGATGCACTGCCAAATGAACAACTGTTGGATGTCGTTCATGGTCAGTTGATATAGGTCGGTTTCATCGATAGGTGCAGTTGCATTTCCCACTCCAAAAGTTGCCATATCGCTTTCTTTGTTGACATTTGCTTATATTTAAATGAAATTTGGGTTGTTCTGGTTGATAGCCAGATATTGCTTTTACATCTAGGTGAGGTTACCAAGAAATCGCATGTATGTATTAAATACAATAAAATTCGAGGTTACGAAGGGGTTGACAATTGTGTAGCGATACATAATAATTCGCTAAGGCATTGTGATTATACTTTATACGTAAGTGCAAAGTATTTGCAATATTTTGTAGTTTGTGGTCACTGCAGTCTGATGAGACGACCGAATTTTTTTAATTAAAAAATTCATGTTTCATTAGTTCGAAACCAAGCTCCCATTCCAACGTCTTGGTAACCTCACCTAGTTATATTTAAATCTTAATGACAACATAATTCATTATAAATGAGCTTTCATATTCAAAATAAGTTGTGTTGAATTGCAAACCTCGACATTGATGTGTGCAAACGATTATCGACTTCAACATCATTGTTTCGTAGATATCGTTTTTGCATTTCCCATCAGACATGCATGATGAGTTGTTGTTGAGTAAGCCACATGGACCATGAATCATGTTTTTTGTGACTGCTGAGAAAACTTAGTCAGGTTGATCCGGTGTGACTTTCGATCAACCAAATCAATATGTGTACAAGTGGAAGTTCTGTTTTTTTTTTGCCATTCAATTGAATACATCCAACAGCGTGTATTTCCAAAGACATGATGCTTGACAATGAAATCCATATCCAGACATCTTTAGTCTACTCGAGAACACATGTGCGAAAATATCATGACGATCCCATGATGACTGTCCAGTTAACAAAAGTCTTTTATTTCATTCCACGTAGGGTTGCATGTGAATGTAATAAACAAATCGGAGCGGCCATGTTCACGCACATTTGTCGTTGCATCTTGTGCTTATTTTTAATTCTTTTGCATCAAGTAAATTGTTGTTCTCTTCATTTGTTTGTGAATTTCTCACTTTGATTTTGAAATGATATCCATCTTCTCCTAGCCAAATCGGATACTGCAATCCGTCCTATGTGCAATAAGTTTCGCGACGAGACTTGTTGAACATCACCATTTCTGCGATGAAAAATTATGTCACGCGAATTAAATCCTTTGTCAACTATAACGATTGCCACTTCATCAATTATTGGTGCATTGTACTGTCTTTCGTGTTGGTGGCCGACAAGTATTTCGCCTGCTCTATCTACCACTTTGTAGCCATCAGCTGGCATTTGTTCAATACAGTTCTAAAAAATAGAATTAATTCGTTGTGTTGGTCGTATAAAGTTTGCAATGCAGCGACAATTTCTCGGTTAGTACTCGTATTGAATCGACGACGTTGATCGATTTGTTCAATAGGTTCCTCATTACATAAAGTTTAAGCAATTTGTAATCTTCGATAAATTTGCCCTTTCACTTTGAATGTTGGCATGTAATTCTCGCGCATGACATTTGTTGCACCGAACGATATCATTTGGAAACATGAATTGTGCTTGCGTATGTTTGCGAAGAAATGTTTCGATTAGGCTGTTTCACCTGATACCAACGTTGATAATGAATGATTCGGATAGTGAATGTATTTCTGGTAATTCCTCTTTTCCACCCGCGCAGCACATTCCTGGTGTTTCATTCTTAAATTTGAGAGAACTACCATACATGCATTTTTCCAATAACCAAACTTGGATGAGGGCTGTAATCATTATTAGAATCGTAATGGAATGCACCATTGCGTATTCCGACGATTTACAATCCTACCTTCCGCTGTTCGACTGTTTCAGACGAATAGAATTGAGCAGAGCTTACTCCATTTGATTCCAGTGCTTTTCTACCGCTGCTCTTCTGTTTTTGAAGTTCGTGATGAGTCGTTCGTGAGGCTTTTCCATCGTGCTTGAGGTGAATAACGACCAAATGCTTGTCATTTGGTTGGAAAGCGCTTTATACAATTCCTTGTATCGAGAGTACATTTGCTGTTACGGATTGAAGAGATAATCAAGTCGTTTATTTCGCCAAACTAATAATCACAGACAATCTCTATACGATTTGTTGTCAGAAAACATTCACATTTATTTTGAAATATTACTACCATCAATCACAAATTCTGATTGTTGCCCACTTTGTTCAATACGAATTAAAATGACTGTTGATTGTAAGAGGTTCTACACATTGCAATAAATAAGTTCGTGCAAGTTTTTCTTGATCTTTTTTTCTAGAAACTGGTTGTTCCACTTGCATTAAATACTTCAGCTCCTCAGAATACTCTCTGGCTACGTTTTCTCGGAGATTACTTCAGGTTTGATCTAGAAATACGCCAAAATGGTATAAGCAGAGAGCCGTTGTTTGAAGCGAATTTAATTTTCCTTTCATAATCTGAATATCCAAGCGTCTCTGTTCAAATATTTCGATCTACCGTGGCCATATTCAGGTAATTCCACGGCAATAAAGAATTGGGGAAAAATTTTACATATAATTTCTCTTTAAATTATTTCCTCTGGCATATCAAGGTTAAAAGTTAATGGTAATTCTTTTTAAAAAAAATTAATATTGGGAATAATTGTCCCTACCAATTTCGCTATGGAAAAATTATTCCCAATTTAGTAGGCCAGAAAAAACTGATTTATAGACAAAAGCTATGTAAAAAATTTTCCAGTTCTCTATCCCAGAGTGTTACCAGAACTCAAATTGCTAATGATGAACTCTGGCAAGACGATCATTTATTTTTATGGGGGTTACTAACCTCTTCGGTATTTTCTTATTATTCTCTTATTCTCCCCCCACTTTCAATTTGATTCAGTCGCTATGGCCTGATGAGAAGATTAATTTTTTTCTTTTCTGATCAGGTCGAAACCGGACACTACTTCCGTTACAAAATTTCATTGAAATTTTAACTAAATCACTTGATCAAAATATCATATTTGTATGTAATTCAAGTCGATCGGATTTAGATAACAACAATCGGAATCGACATAACTAAACTGATTTAAATTGATTAACACGCCGTATTTGAATAATCACCAAGGTAATTTTAATCATTGTTGTACCGTGTAAAAACAGGTTTCGTTATTTATGTCCCTCCGTGCTATTTCAAAATCGTTTTAAAAAAGACAGTGTAAAACCAGAGTGAATGAATAAATTGAATAAATTTAAAAAAAATCCAAATTGCCAAAAATACTTGTTGGATTCAGTAGGTCATCTAATAACAATTAACTATCAAAATCTAATATTTTTTTAAAGTTTCTACGGGAGTTGTTAAAACGTTACCCCACAAGATTATAAGATTTATACTCCTAGACCAAAATTTAATACCCTCATTTAAGAGGTTTTCAAATCCAAAGGGAGAAATTAATTGTAAAGATCCGAACAATTTTGGTATTTATTCATTTCATATTGAACAGTAAAAGTTATACACGTAGCTTATTCTTGCTCGACACTGACATAGTTCTTGCCAACAGTTTTTAAGCTGGAAATTAGCAATTAACAGATTTAAATTGGAAACACGAAACAGTTCCGAAATCGAAAATAGATGGGATTATCATAATTGTTTGTATTTCGCCTAGTAGTGCTGATTTAACCGTAAAATTAAAATTGCCAGAAAATATTATGGACATTATATTGAGGTCTATTGGTGGGTCTATATGTGGGTGGAGTAGTGTTGTTAGTTGTGATTTGTGTATTTTGAAAAAATAAAACGTTGATTTGGGTGCTGCTCGTTGATTTCGGTGATTTTTATAATTTGCGTGACTATAATACAGAACCACCTAAAATAAATAAAAATGAAATAAATTTCAATACTTCACCATCAAGATTTCATGTTACACCTGAAGACAACTGTACTCTGAGTTATTTTCGCACGTTTCTTACTGATGATATTTTAGATATCTTAGTTGAAGAAACAACTCGAAATGGACTGCTACAAACCTTGGTGGTACTTAATGAAAATTTCAAAAAAATCAAAACACCAGGTAAATATTACCAGGTAAAGATTTTATTATTGATGAATCTATGATTCCATGATAATCTTCCTCGATACCATTCCGCCGATATCTTCCAGAAAAAGATCACAAATATGGTGTCAAGGTTTTTAAAATAACAGATCCTCAAGGCTCTACTTCCGCTATATTCTGAATTCTTAGTAGCCCATCCGTTTGTGTTTACTTAATGAAAGATTATTTTAATGCTGGGCCATGTTTGGCAACCGATAATTTCCACATATAGCTTGAACTGGCAAATGTACGTTTAGAACAAAATACTCACATCTATACAGGGCATGATTCGCAAGAATCGAAAAGGTATTCGGTTTTTTTTTTTCAAAATTAAAAAAAAACAATCGATTTGCTACAAAAATAGTGGAATTGTAGTAGGAGTATGGCGGGACATACGCAAAGTATATTTCTAATCAACTAAAGAATTCGGAACAATGGAAGTGGCAAATAAGATAGAAATAAGCAAGATATTTAAAAACCTAACATTATTCTTTCATAAAGTAAGATTAAGCAAGGCGGGGACGTGTCGGATCAATTATTCAGTTATTTTTGTTTCTTTTCTTCGAAAAAGCGTAAAATGGTATCATAAAGTAGCGTTTGAATTGTTGTTAAATCCAGCAATAGTTAACACTTTAATACTTTATAACAGTTATCACAAAATAGTCTTAAGAAAATAAATGACTCCAACATATAATGACATATATTGTTAGTTGTCTGTTCCTTTTATATTTTATGGATGAATTGTGAAAAACCATGGTGTGCAAGTGCACATGTGGCTTGGTATAATACAAAAATTGCATGATGTGAAGGTGCCACAGTGCCGTGGTATATGGAAAAAGTGCATGATGTATAGGAGCATATGTGGTAGCGAAAGTGTTAAACGGAAAGGGGTTCTAATTTGATTATCTATATTAATATTGTGATAATTATTTTTATGAGTGTTTGCCAAATTGGACACAAAATTTGCAAGTTAATAATTGTATGTAATATGTACAAAGTACATAAAGCATATTTTCCCAGGATTTGATGTTTATTGCTTTATAATTTGATTAATTGTATTATGTATAACAACAACCCATCAGCAATGTTTTTCCCAGTCCCAAACCATAAAACACCAATTACAATCCCCAATATATAAATATGTTGCCAAAAAATTTGGGTTAGGGAATTGCGCCGCACACAAATTTGTATATTTTTTTTAGGAAAAGTGATTAATCCACGCGTCTCCTCGCCTATTTAAAAATTATTAAGTTAATGTTGTAAAGCAGCGCGTATGATGCTAATAAAAGATAATGTTTTATATTTTTCTAATACTCGTATTTGTTGTATTATTGTTGTTGTAAATTTTCATGTTCAAGTGAAAAACAAATATTTATATGTTGATACAGAAATAAACAAATTTTTATAATTAGCATAGCTGTGATTTTCTCACGTAATTTACCACCGCATCGCAAACCCACCAACTATATATATTATTTTATTTGGTGCTTCTGCGGTAATAAAAATTACATATTTTTTATAGATTTGGCAAATAATTACGTAATTGGCTGTGGGTGTGGGAAAATTTGTATTTTTGGGTATACATGTTTTTCGATACCCCGCCACAGAAGTTTGTATACATTTCGGGTGCTATTCAACACTGACGAGAGTTTCATCATCTTCACTTTGAAAAGGGTGACTTTGTTGTCTGCTAATTGTTGTTATTACCTATAGATGCAATTTATAAATGATCAAAGTAAATGAAATGATATAAACATAAAAGCCCAATGTTGGTTGTAATGTACAGAATATAAATAAGCATTCCGGAAGGGCGATAAATAACTAAATACTATTTTATGTAAAAGGAAAAATTTTAAAACCGTTAGTAAATTTTGCAACTATATGCTCGAAATACAAAAACATTCGTCCAGACGGTTGACCCTTTATATATATATGACATATATATGTATGTCATATTTTTAGGAAGCTAAAACATTTTATTGCTTTATTTCCATATCTTTAAAAATTTCGCGGCAATACACTAACAATACATACAATATAAACTATTACTTACTGAACTAGAGTCCTTATCCTAAAAGTGTTTGTCTTTTGGGTCTGTGATCAATTTAATTCAAATTAATTGAGAAATAAATCGAAAAAATAGTTTTTAGTTTTTTTCGTTTAATTACATATGTTGGATCATAGATGTCACTTGAATGAACTTTGAAAAAAACATCAGACTTATTTTAACTATATAACAATTTCATGGCTTCATCCAACATGAATATGGCCAGATTGTTTCAGTTTAAGCTTTCGTGGAAATTATAGACAATATCCATTTGGCGCAAAAAGAGAATAAGGTACGCTAAATAGTATGGGCGCAAAATGCGCTGGGAACAATCATTTCGTAAGAGTTTCCTATTTAAGAGGATTTTTGCATAGGTATGACTACGGGTATATAGGCGAACTGAGTGATAACTTATTAGTTAGAATTATTAGGTTCTAGTTAAAATATGACATAATTAAATAAATTCCAGTCTTACAGGCAAATATGGTATTTTTTAAACATTAGTTAATTTTACCGAATCAAGTTATTTATGGATGGTAAAGTATTTCAATTTATAATTGCATAGAAACAGTCACTTACAATTATTTTATTGTAAGGTAAAAATTAAATTTTTCTTTAAAATTGTATTTCTATTCGTTTTTAGCATATACAGGGTGTCCGCCGGGAAGGTAATTTTTAAGATATTGGCCAGAAACCGGAAAAAAATTATTTGACTGCAGAATCTCAAAAATTATAGTGAAAATTCTGATTTATAAATTTTCCCCAATTTTCCCATGTAGATTCAGTATAACAAAAATGACGAGACGCGCCTTAAAATCAAATTTAATCGTGTAGAATGGGCAGATACCAAAACTTATGTTTCAATCCTAAATCAATCCTAGAACTGGCAAATTTTAACAAATTCTAGAATCTTTTTCAAAAGTCTTTCTTTACTTCGCAGGTCAATCCTCAATCAATTGTGGAATCGAATAAACGACTTCCTTTTACCACGAAAATATACATAGATCTCGAATGCATCACACTCGATTTCTAAAGCAAAAAATTGAACTACCAGCCTTTTGGCAACACTGTCTTGTGTAATAAAAAAAACATTATTCCTGCTTAAGGCTGTATGATACTCAATTTATCAAAAACGATGTGCACTTGAAATCAATTTTTGACCACAGCAAATTCCCAATCGACCTAATTATTTCTTAAAGACGAAGTTAAATGTATAATTGAGGTATAAATAAACGTTTATCGAAATAAAATGAGTGCTTTAAACCTGCACGGCCCAAATATGTTACAGTTTATTACAACAAATCCTGATTTTGTTACAGTTACCGTTTTTGAGGAACGAGTTTTCGGTTTAGCTTACAAGATATCGAGATGTTATGATATCGGAATGGTTTTTGAACCAGAACTCATTACAAATTAATTACATTAATTTGGTTAGTTCAAGCCCACCCCTATAACCCCCTAAATAATAAGGAAAATTTCCCCAAAACTATTATTTATTTCAAAAACGTCAATTTAAGCAACTTTATTAATTTATTACACCAGACCGTTACCAGTTATTGGACCAAATGATACTTCATGGCCCTTGAAGAGAGCAGGTCGACCTTATCCAGGTGGGTAATATATTATTTTTGTGTGAGAGACGCAATTGACTTCAGACTGTAAAGGGTTCAAACATGTAATTTAAACGCCGTTTAAAATAATCGTTACGCGATTTTACCACATTTAATAATTTATTACACCAGACTGACACCAGATATTTGGTCAAATGTGACTCTGATGTAATAATTTATTAATGGTGGTATAATCGACCTTTAAATTACATGTTTGACGCCATTACCGTCTGAAACCAATTCCTTCTAACATGAGACAAAAATAATTTATTAATTTAAATAATTTTAGCCCATGTAGTACCACTTGACCCAATATCAATCTGGTGTAATGAAATATTAAAAGTGGTAAAATCGACCATTAAATTACATATTTGAACTCTTTACCGTTTAAAGCAAATTCCGTCTAACCTGACACAAATATAATTTATTACCCACGTGAGTAAGGTTTATTTTCCCTCTACAAGGCCCTTGGAGTAACATTTAACTCGATATCTGGTTTTAGTCCAGTGTTATAAATTATTGCAGGTGGTAAAATCGGCTTTTAAATTACATATGTGAAGCCAACTCCGTCTAACCTGTCACAAAAGTAATTTATGACCCAGGCCGGTAAGGTTGATTTTCTTTTCACAAGGCTCATTGAGTACCATTTGACCCTATATCTGGCGGCGGTCTAGTGTAATAAATGATTAAAGGTAGTAAAACTGACCTGTATATTACAATTTGAAACTTACATCTTCTGATGCCAATTCCGTCTAATAAAAAACAAAAATTATTTATTACTCACCTCGATAAGGTTGACCTACGCTCTAAAAAACTTGTAGAGCAACATTTGGTTCAAAATCTAGTGGCAGTTTTGTGTAATGAATTATTAAAATTGGTTAAATTGACGTTTTTGAAACAAATAATCGTTTTGGGGTGAAATTTACCATTAGGCAAGTTATAGCGGTTATCTTGAACTAACCAATTTAATGTAATTAATTTGTAATAAATTCTGGTTCACGAACCATCCCGATGTCTTAGCTACATAAACAATTACAATTTTGGCTGTGCATGTTTAATTGTAAGCTAATCCGGCCACACGTTCCTCAAAAATGGTAACTGTAACAAAATCGCGATTTGTTGTAATAAACTGTATTAACGTGTAACAAATTATGGTGCAGGTTTCATTGAGGCAAATGGATTTTCTTAATAGTTTCCTCTAAACATCGAAAATTGACCGAGAAATAATGCACAAAATATAAAATTTAGTTTAAAAATATTCTGATCGATTGGAAAATTACGTCAAACAATAAATTTTGTATTTTTACGCCGCAATGATGATTATTTAGAACAATTTGTACTGTCCCTAGATGGCAAATTATAATGAATATTTCCAAGATTTGGTTATTAATTACGGAGTGTTTAGAAACAAAAATAATAAAATGTAAGAAATTATTTTTCTTAATTTTACCCATAAGAACAATATCAGTAAGGCAAATTAATTGCGTTGATTGAAATTTGAGTATTCAAATTTATTAAAGAAACAAACCAGTTTAGACACATTATTAAGGACACATTTTGAAATTACATATTTAAATCTTTTAATTCTTTAACGTTTTTTTATAAATGCTAAACTTTTCGACCAGATTGCAAAAATTGTAAATCTCCCATGGAAGCTGCATCTTCCGGTACATACATTCCCATCAAATTACGGAGGGAGAATGTTTAAGTAGTTTCAATCCGAATAGACAATCCTCCTGGACTGTAGAGATGCCGATGATGAAATTGATTGATATTGATGAAATAAAGTATTTTTGTTCAAAACTCGTCATTTCCAGTAAAATTTAAAAAATATGATTGAACTACATAATTTAATTTACAATCTTTTTGTTTTGAGTATTTTTGCGTAAATGCTATATATGCTTTTCAAAATATTTGCAAAAACCGAAATAGCTTCTATGGAAGCTGCTTTCGATGGACCGATTTCGATCAAATATCAATGAGATCTCCTAATTTATTCCGCTATTACAAAGTTCTGCTATATTATACAGCATAATTTTCTTATGGTTACGTAAATGAATTGTAAACCTAGAGGATTAGTTACATATTATATGGATAACATCCAGCCTTGAAAAAATAGATTCATGGAAAACCAGCATTGTGCCGTATTATCTACACCGTGTATATAATTAATATTCTACACGTGTAGAGAATGTATGTAGAAAAGTAAAAAATAATGTCGAAAATGTAGGGAGTAGACAATGTCGAGAATTATTATTTCTGTAATTATTGTTTCAATAAGCAAATTTTGCTGAATTCTTTTGTTAATGAAAACATTTGGCTTCATTCCTTCCTCACAAAACAAATAATTCTTGCATAAACCTTAGCTGTGTTTGTACAATTTTAAAATATTCAAAAAAGCCAATTAACTATATTAAAAATTAGAACTTTACCAACTTAACTTTAATATTTAAATCAAATACAGAGCTTTTCAATTAAATTTCTTCGAACAACGAAACTTCATTGAACAAAATCATCGCTACGCAATAAAATGTCAAAGCACAAATTTAGTGAAGAATTAATGTGAGCTATCTCATCAATCACACAATATAAATTTTATTCCAAAACATCTGTCGAATATCCTAATATTTATATGTAAGTTGTAAATCCAACAGGCAATGAAATTCGATTGAACACAGAACCCATTCGTGTGGCGGCCAAATCTGAATGTCGCCCTTTTGCTTAGGAAATGGATGAAACTTGAGTAATGAACTTGAGTATAGTATTCGTTTCGAATATGGACACGCGACTCGACATTGTACAGAGAATTTATTTCATAGCCGCGAATTTAGAATCGTACGGCTTTATGATTATGGATGAACATTTTATTCGACCACGCTAAAATATCTTCTGGGTTCTTTTACTATACTCGAAGTGGATTACATCGACCATTTTGTAGTATCCATACTACAAATAGCATATCAACAAATGTTACAGGATCGTGTACCGATGTACGCTTATTTACCAATATGTAAATCATTAGAGTTGCTGATTGATCTTGCTAACACACGAGAAATAATTATTGAGTCAAATTCAACAAAACAAACATTTAATAATTGTATAATTCACGTTTGGACCCTAGGTATGAAAAACTAAAACTGTTTAATTTACGAATAGAAATGAAACCGATTATGGCGTGATCATTACAGCTTATTGCAAGTGTATTTTCAATGAGTAGAAACACATTTTATTACACTGTTGTAAATGAAAATGTCGTGCAAATTGTGCGCAGAAGCGCGACATCGAAGCGTACCGAAATAATGAGAAAATTAGGTGAACAGGAAAATTCCGCAAATTCTAGACAGATCTAAGCCGAACAGTCCAATAAATAAATTTTTCCGCAAAAAATGTGAAGCTAAAGTGGTTTTTGAATAGCTAGTATTTCTGATTTTGCAAGTGACAATTTCAAAATTAACTTTTTAACAGATAAGTTTAGTTCGAGTATTTTTTCGAAATTATTATGTTTTCGAAAAGAAATGTCCAAATGTTGACATCTAAAAGCGGTAAAAATATAATTATTCTGATAAGAGAAAAAAGCTGCTCGTTATAGCCGCGATTTTACTCAACGTGTTCTTTACTATTGGTCAGGATTTGGTACAAGGGCGTCGGGATATGTTTTTCAACACTATTGGCCTAGGTCTATTTATCATGGGTTAAGGAAAGTCCATACAGAATGAATGATTCCAAATTCGGGAAAAACCAAAAACGCAAACTCAGAGACCCTCACGTCAAATATTTTCGTTGAGAAAAAGAGTTCGTGATCAAATTTTTGGTCAATTTGCCAAAATAACTTGTCAGAAATGACACAAACAAATTGAACCTGGATCAACATTTCGTACCTTTAAATCAATTATATGGATTTAATAAAAAAATGTACAATAAGCAATGAGCAAGGTTCGGTACAAAATATGTGTATGAAAATAAAATATCGACGAGGGTAAGTGTAAGGATTTAGGTATTCAAATGATAAGGCCAAAGCATTGCAGAATCAATGTATTATGATGCACAAATGCGTTAAATGCTACACAAATTTATTTGAAAACGAATGTTGATGCCATAACCTCACAATTTACAACTGTGTTAGGCATCAATCGACCTTTTACTGGTTCACTGAAATTGATTGTCAACTATCAGCCTCCACATTTGTTTCCTGTGTTATACAATATCTAGGAAGGCAATATTTCAGATGGCTGTTTATTTCAAAATCGCAATATATACTTTCGCAATATATAACACTTTGTCAAGTGGTCTCCTAAACTTTGCTAACATGCACTCCATTCCAATAACACAAATATGTTTTGCAAAAGAGGAAACCCAAATGGAATGCGGTTCCGTACATAGTTGCATTGAAAGGAACTTTATAAATAAGCGATTAAGTTAAAGCATCCAATGAAGCTGTATACAAGCATGAGCTGTATACAAGGATATGTAGAAGCATAGAAGCCATAAATGCTTGGCTAGCAAAGCAAGGACGTGATCTAGTAGCTTTATATAAGCGTCTAGAAAAGCAATAAAGCACGACTGGTGCAACAGCCCTCTTATATTAAAATGAGCAAAACATTAAGAATAGTCACCTGGAACGCGAATGGACTAGCGCAGCATATTCCAGAGTTGGAAATATTTCTAAATTTAGAAAAAATAGATATAAGTCTTATATCGGAAAGCCATTTGACAGAAACAACATTTATTAAAATACGTGATTATGAACGTTATCATGCTGTTCACCAAGGAGGAAAAGCGATGGGAAGATCATCAGTAATAGTGAAAATGAATGTCAAACACTATGAAGGTGGTATCGAAGAAGAAAGTATGCAAGTTAAAATCATAAAAGTTGAAACTAATAATAATAATGAATACAGTACTTCCTCCATCTACGGTCCTCCACACTATAATCTAACCAAAGAAGATTATAGCAGACTCGTTAGATCATTAGAATCCAATTTTATTATTGCTGGTAACTTTAATGCAAAAAAACACCTATTGGGAATCAAGTCTTACAACCCGTAAAGGAAAAGAGCGTTTCGAATCAGCTAGGGTAAGCAACTGCGAGTTCCATTCTGGAGGTTAACCAACATATTGGTCTGCTGATATAAATAAAATACCAGATCTCATTGATTTCTATGTAACGAAAGGCATTTTCGAGGATTATAGGTGTCTCGAAAATAGCGAGGAGATATATTCTAACCATTCACCTATTACCATGACACTCAGCACAATAATAATTAATAAGGATAACTTTCCTAAGCTAATAAATAATAAAACTGACTCGGATCTATTCCAAGAACTAATTGAAGAGCAAACAAACCTCCAAGTGCCAATTAAAACATCGGTTCAATTGGAGGGCGAACTGTAGGTACTTAACAGTACTATTCAACAAGCAGCATGGAAAAGTTCTCCTACTAATCAAACCGAATCCCGTAGAAATCAAAATTATCCTCTTGAGGTCAGGGAATTAGTTTGAGAGAAACGGAAGGCACGAAAGACCTGGCAAAGGACCCGCGCCCCGGAAAACAAAAAAACCGTCAATTATCTGCAATAAACTGAAACAACTTATAAAAGAAATTAAGAACGGAACTGGAATTAAAAAGGACATAAATGCATGTGACGCCTATTAAAAAAGAGCAAGGAACCTGGGCCAAAAGTGACAAGCAACTTTAATTGAGGTTCACTTGGAAGAAACCTTTCAACCGTTACCTATGCAAACTGCAGATGAAAACATAACAACAATTAGCAAAATTAATGACATAGGGATAGGAATTGAAAGATGAGATCAAGTGCAATTTGAATGAGAAAAAAGCTCCAGGTTATGATTTAATTACCGGCCAAGTCGTAAAATCCATTCCCGAGAAGGGATTACGACTAAAACATGTCCCACGACAGTGGAATGTTGCTGAAGTAATTATGATTCCTAAACCAGGCAAACCAGCAAACGATAAAAAGTCGTACAGGCCGATTTCACTACTTCCTGTCATTTCAAAATTGTTTCAAAAATTACTGCTCAAGAGGCTCAAGCCAATAATAGAAGAAGGAAATTTAATTCCACCACACCAATTTGGATTTAGGGAAAATCACTCTACGATAGAACAAGTTCACAGAATAATTCTTAGATGTAGCACAAGCTATCGTCTAAGTTTAGCACCAAGGACTTGAATTTAAATTGCATCGAGATCTACCTAAGCAATTCTATCAAATTTTTAAATCTTAAATTGCAGATCGGCACTTCCATGTAAAATATAACGGAGAGTATTCTAAACTAAAGACAACAGCAGCGGGCATACCGCAAGGTAGCGTACTGGGTGATATATTGTTTATCATGTACACCAGAGATATGCCAATTACAGAAGGTGCTACCATAGCAACATTTGCAGACGATATACAGCTGTTCTGCCAACTGGAAAGTGTATATCAGAAACAACGACAAAACTTCATCAAGCAACCAACTCAGTGAGTAGCTGGAAAGAGTAATTGCGCATTAGCCTAAACGAATCAAAATCGGTTCACGTAAACTTCACAAACCAGAAAGTTAACCGGATTCCAGTGGAACTTAATTCATGGCAGGTTCCAAATGCAAATACCTTGCATGACTCTCGATTGCAAGCTTAGGCGGAAAGGGCACGTTAGAAAGTAAAAAGAAGAATTGACCATCAAATATAGGAAAATGTATTGGCTAATAGGGAGGAATTCTCAAATACACAAATGATAAAAAATTTTCAAAACAAAGTGCTGGGTGGCATGGACAACGCACCATGGTACATCAGAAGTGATAACCTACATAGGAGTTAAACATGGAACATGTCAGTGAAGTAATAAAAAATCATGCAAAGAAACACATTCAGCGGATATCTAGGCACCAAAATGCAGACATACGAAGTTTGTTGGACACCACCAATGCAGTAAGAAGACTTCAAAGGCAGAAACCTTTACAAATGTACAGTTGTATTTAATTAGGACAGTTAATTCCGTTAAATATAATAAATTATGTAAATTCAAACGGGAGTAACTATTGGGGTACTGCCTGTCAAATCTGAATCTATTTAAGAAAGATAAATTACTAAATTATTTCTAGATCAGTTTTAATATAAAAATATAAATATAAATAAAAATAAAAAAAGATTTCACTGGCTCAGAATCTCAACGGTATACCAGAATACGACCAACCAGAGATATTCATGTAACAGACATAAAAGCAATTTTGTATAATCCTTTTGGCCACATACCGGTTCAATTAAATTTGAATGATTCATTTCAAGGCCTCCCAACGATATGCAAAAACGTGTCCCCTATTTTAAATTATCCACAGTTGAACAAACATCCACAAGTACATGTTGTACTTACGGGTTATCCAAACAAATATAACCATATCCACGATTTAAAATCTGTAATATCACAGGGTTTCTCCTGAATTAGGCAATTATTGTCAAATTATTGTGAAAAACTGTGAGTTGGCAACCTCGTACTGAAAAAATGGAGAAATCCAAAAAAAGCAATAATCTACATTGTCTACGAATATTCTTCATACTCTACGAATTGTCGATAGTCTCTACGCCTAAAATGAATTGCCTACACTATTTTCGATACCAACATGTCGACAATTCCGAATTACGCTGAGACGCACAACACTGTGGAAAACCAATATGATAAATAGATAAATGAAAAAATTATATAATATTACGAGTATTATATTTAAGACTAAATAATATTTGCAGATCTGATTTCATGTGTAAAACAAATATTCGGCTCAACAAAAATACTTGTGAAGGGGAGGGTGAGTTCAAGAAATTTGATAAAATTACGTATTTCATTGTCGTTGCTCTATTTTATGTATATCTTATGACCTCTTTAAATATATACTGTTTGATCTTATTGTTTGTTTTGGGTAAAACCGAAAAATATACATATCACCCATAACTTGATAACAAAAAATAAATCGAAACCATACGAGTATACTCGTATATGTTCTTTCTAATCAGATTGTATCTAGTTTGGTTTATTGTTTTGAAATAAATCAATTTTTGAAACCAATACTTTTCTATTTTGATTCGATTATGTGAAATGGTCAAATAGGCGCCACTTTATGTGATATAAGGTTACACAAAAACTCTCGCAACAATAGTCGTGTGTATCGAAAAAAGGGTGAAAGGTATCTACATGATATAGAGCAACTTGTGCGTATTTTAGAATATTTTCACATTTGGATATTCAATAAAATAATTTTTCAATATTTTAGTATTATAGACAATATTTTTGATATTATAAACCGGCGACAATAATCTAAACCGCTGTAATTTAATATCGACCAAACCAAGAATCTAAAATGTATGCGTACACAAAAATGTAAATTGAATCATTTTCTAGTTACGTACAGATCGGTCGGTCGTCGACGACAACTCTTGGTTTGTTTTATATTTTTTGTATTTATTTCAAAAATTATAAAAATCAAATAAAAAATGCTGTTCCTTCAGCTTTATGTATGGTATATCCATTACACCGAATTTGAAATTAAATGATGGATAAAAACGAACTTCCTCAATATACTCATGTACTTGTTTGGGGGTTCGTCACAAGCAACACTAAAACTATACTACTTCAGCATTCATTGATCTCGTTTTGATTATTTGAAATTGATCTGCATCGGCGGATTGAGTGAGAATAAAATTAAAAAACCAGAAAGTAAACCGAAATGTTTTGTATTCTTAATTTTTTATTCCTGTCCAAAAATCCGGTTTTTATATAACGTAAGAAGTATAAATTACTTATAGATTAAGACGTTTGGATATAAGTATATATAATTTTAATTAGATATTAAATTAAAAATTGGATGAATCATTTCTCATGATATTATCTCTCGTTTATACAGACATCTGAGTTTTTTTTTTTTGATTGTCTATACGAATTTATAAGTCTGTCCTTGGCCAAATTGTCTACCTGACTTTAAAATATTAAACAGCAACGATATATAAATTGCAGTCTGAATATTTTCAAATACAAGATATGCAATATTCGATGAACCAAGCAATATTTTTATTTAATTCTTACATATTTTATCAACTCTATCAATCTTAAATTAATTTTATAAAATTGTATTGTTATTTACCAAAATGTGCACACGTTGTGGAAGATACTAATATACTGAATTGAAAGTGATTTAAGGGAGAGATCCGAAAAGTCGATTTGTCCTTATATCTATCCTTATCATCTGCAAGACTCTTATCTTATACGAAAATGATATGCGCATTGCAAATTTATATAAAACTCCGCCTTTAATTTACTGTACTGTTATTTTTATCATAAAAGCTCTTTAAAAGCTTTGTTATTGTTAACCAACGTTTTTGTTGTATTATTATAAAAAATAGGCAGCAAAGGATTAATAAAATATTACTTATTTGATTGCGTGCAGCAGTACCTTACAACACATGATTGCGTTGCCAAAAACAATCAATGTAACTAACTGGTGTGTACTTTTTATATGTACCAATATAAAAATACCGGATTATGTCAAAAATTAAAGCTAATAATTGCTTTATTAATTATGAAATGAACATAAAAATATTTTATGGTTGATGGAAGAAAAACCAATTCGTGTGTTTTGAAAATTTCAAATTTTCATTTACACTAAGTTTCTAATATGAAACAGCACATAACTTTATAAGTGTTCGGGAACTACTTATCAATGTGACTGAAGACACTGGTGATCGTACCGATGATAGCGTATTTATTTCGTACATTAGGTACTCCAATATATTTATTTATTTACAGTATTTATATTGAAATAAGTATACAAAGTTGACTTGAAAAAGTATAAAATAAAATAAATCCGCGTCGAATTTGAAAATTTGAAATATAAAAGTAGTAACAAGAAAAATCACTGAGGGACATAAGATTGCCTTAACCTACTTTTTTTAAATTTTTTTTAGTTAAACAAAAATCATATAAAAAGTTAATTCCATTGAAACTCTTACAATCATCTTCACTGGTTCATTATCGCCATAGTTGGATCTGTGTCTATCTAAGCGGAGGAAGTCATGATCTCTTAGTTATCTACCAGGAACCTTTATTTTAATTGACTCTAGCACATCCGGTGCGTCGATTAGGCCTAGTAAGAGATTACCAATAAATGTACTTTTTAGAAATTCGCGTCTATTTTCTAGAGTTGTCAGTTGCATGTCGTGCATCCGGTTAAATATGGTGGTTGTCGCTGTATGTTTACGTAGTATGGTAGCGTATAAACTTCTTTTGAATTTTCTCAATACTTTGGATATAATCTTCGTAGAACGGATACCAGACATTTACAGCATATTCCAGCTTTTGACTCAGAGAATTAAACTCGCACTACACCGCTAGGTTGTCAATATCTTTCTGTAGTTTATTGGCATCATCGTCTGACGCTTCAGGCTACAAACTCGCTGGAAAATCCGAACTTGAAAATGTGTTCCAAACTTTTACAATGGCTAATGGAGTCGAAAGCTTTCGCAAAGTCGGTGTATATTACGTCAACTTGTTTGTTCTTCTCAATTTCTTTAATAGAATAGCTCTAGTAAATTCTATGAGATTTGTAGATACTGATCTTTTAGGCATAAAACCATGTTGATATTGTGAGATATACCGCGGAAACACTGCTTTGAATGAGTTGCATATTACTAGTTCAAATAATTTAGGCATAGCAGATACAGATGTAATACCTCTGTAGCAATAAATATCATTTCTAGATCCAGTTTTGAAAATAGGCGTCACTCTAGTTATTTTCCACTTTTGTGGAAAAGTTACCAAATTTAATGACTGATTGAACAAAATGCTTAGAGGGATTGCCAAATTTTTAGAATGTTTTAAAAATAAAGAGGGATTACCATCAGGACCACATCCTTCTCCGAATCCTACCAATGCTCGCTGGATGTCTTCTGGCTCGATGAGTAAATATGAATGTACTATATTCACTAGTGGTTGGATCTTTATAATTATGAATGTCCTCTGCTTTATGGAAAAACTCAGCAAACATGTTGGTTATGATCTGTGGATCACAAAACTTTTGATCATTAAATTCCATCCAGGCTGGATAACCATCAGTTTCGCGTTTGGAGTTAAAAAATTTCCAAAAATGTCTGGGATCGCCTTTTATTTTATCCTTTAGGTTACGAATATAGCTTCTGTATCTTAGTTCAAAATAAGATTTAAAATTTCGGTTAAAAGCAGTAAATTTCTGTTTACTAGAGGATATTTGTTCGGTTTGCTCATAGTCACGGGAATGAATAAATAAATTCCTTTAAATAGTTACATCTATGTCGTTGCTGTTAAACTCGGCATTCCAATTTATTCGATCAAAATATATGTTGTAAGTTATTCTAATTGGCCTTTCTGAAGATGTGATACGGTGTTCGGTTTTGGTAATGTTGGAATCTGTTATTCACATTGGTTTCCAATATTATTTCTATTGCTTTGTGGTCAATATCATTAATTACGGAAGGTGTTGTTGATTCTTCTGTTTTTAATAAAACTGGTTCAATAGTAAAAATAAGGTCCAAGGTTCGGTCTCATCCATTTTTAATTCGCAGATTTGGCCCAAATTTGAGTCAAATATAGTGTCGACGAGTAGGTACTCATTATCCGAATTCATGTTGACAGGCATAATCTCGTTGGTTTCTTCATCATAAGGCCAATTAATATTTGAGCGATTGAAATCCCCAGTTATTAAAATTATGTCTGATTGATCGGCCGCATTGGTAATTTCCATAATTGTGTCGCAGTACTTGGTATACGATGATGTAGGCGAATCAGGTGGAATATACGCTACGTAAATTCGTACTGACTTATTATTGATGACAATATTTTACCACATAATTGCTCGATCGATGGATTCGTTAAATCTGCCAATTCAATAGGTAGTGATGTATCGACGGCTAGGAGTACTTCGCCACACGAATTTTTTAGGCTTGTTTGGGGGAGCGATCACATCTATAAGCCACATATTGACTAGTGAAGAATTCCGAACTCAAGATTTTATCGTTGAATGTTGTTTCACAGCTGATATAAACCGGAAAGAGTGTTTTTAAAACAAAATTATGAAATTGAGCTGCCTAGACATTTTATTTACATTTTGAATGTGACAATGTGTTTTGGATGTGACAAGGTTCGGGTGCCATAATTACACTCCGATTCTGTGGCGCTACTTTTCCCAGCAAATGCCTCTAATGCCATTTTATTTACGTTTTGATAGTTAAAGGTTGGAGATTTCATTAAAAGTGGGTGTAGTCTTTCGTTAGCCACTTGTGAAAAATATTAAATGAAACCTTGAATATTTGTAACGTCCGGCATCTTTATGTTTTTCTTATAAGATAGATGTTGTTTATCGAGTTGTAAGTGTGGTGATGCAATATAATTTCCGTACCTGATGAACAAAAAATATATCTGTTTGGGGTAATAAATATATTAGTGAATTCACACAGTAGCACCAGATTATTTCCGTCAAAGCCTGATGCTGATGTTTAGTGAAGGGTTCTTAAAGATATTGTTTGATAACTTTATCAAATATTAATATCTTCAATTGTCATAACGAAGAAGCAGAGAGAGGCAGTAGATGGATGTTCTTGATGTAGTGGTCCTTTAAGTAGTTTTTAGGCTGCTTGAGAGTTTAATGTAAAACATTATTTCCATGATCGAATTTTTATAGCTTAACTCTACAGACAACTCTTTGTAAAATGTCGGAGATGTAGTTGGAAAATCCATACAGTTACTATGTGAAAACTTTGAGGGATCACCAGTAATCCAACGGGAAGATAGCTCTTTCATACTGAGTTGGCATATTGAATGGAATATTTAAAACCCATTTGATGTTGTTAGATGGACATTTGTAATATAATCCAAAGCAGACCTAAGTCTGTTGACATGATGGTTAGCATCCAAAGTAATTGTGAAATGCTCATCTTTCCATTGTTGCAGGTAACCTGTTAAAGTTTCTAGCTGCAATCCGCTTTAGATTGTTGAGTAACCACAATAACGTATTTACACTCACTTTTATAAACTTTTGTAACTGCATTGACGGATTTAATGTAGAAGTTTTGTAGTATAAGTCCGTTCCGCGACATATTTTTTTAAGATTAAGGCAACACAAATTAAAATAGATGAAGTTACTAAGGGTTTACAATTTATCCAGGTTAAAAGCAGAGGTTCAGCAAGCCGGAATTTTTGAGATGGAATATTATTAACAAACTCATATCCGTTAATATAGTCTTCATGGTAGTTGTGTGTTGGTTTCATATAAATGTCAGTTTGAGTATCGCAATATTTAAGTGCGTAGATATTACTCAGCATTGGAGTCTTAGAGTAGTTTTCTGAAAATGAAAAATACAATAAGCCACCGTTTGAATCGCATATTACATCTCTGACTTTAATGGTTTTTGCTCTCTCTGTCTTGATAAGGTTTTCAGGACGCGAAACAGCGGTTGTGGCACTATTTTTCCCAGCATTACCATTTGCTGCTGGATTAAGTGGCGCGTATGCACTGATCGAAGAAACTCCTTTCTTTGACCCCAATTTCTTTGACAAACAGTCCCGCTGGCCACAAAGGAGAGTTGATGGTGCTTTGAAAAACTTCACCTGGGATATTGATTTTATATGATACGTAGTCATATTTCATACCAAAGCTTGCTCTCGGCACCATGCAAACAGATCGTCAGTATTTGCGATCTTTGTCACTAGTTTACGGAACTGTTCATCCGGTACAGAATTATGTATACGGCTAACGAAAAGCCACTTTGTTGCGCCACTCTAGAGGAAAATTTGGTTAATTATAATCTTAAAAAATATCTATCGCGGAACGGACTTATACAACAAAACTTCTACATTAAATCAGTCAAAGCAGTTACAAAAGTTTATAAAATTGAGTGTAAATACGTTATTGTGATTACTCATGAATCTAAAACTGATTGCTGCGATCTAATCTACGCTACGAAACTTTAACAGGTTACTTGCAACAACGGAAAGATGAGACTTTCACAATTACTTTGGATGCTAACCACCATGTCAACAGACTTAGGCCTGATTTGGATTATATTACAAACTGTCCATCTAA
This sequence comes from Nephrotoma guestfalica, assembly GCA_963691935.1. Classification (NCBI taxonomy): domain Eukaryota; kingdom Metazoa; phylum Arthropoda; class Insecta; order Diptera; family Tipulidae; genus Nephrotoma; species Nephrotoma guestfalica. The sequence goes on along the minus strand of OY829913.1, from coordinate 215,235,166 downwards.
CAACATCAAATGAGTTTTAAATATTCCATACAATATGTCAACTCAGTATGAAAGAGCGCTATCTTCCCGTTGGATTACGGTGATCTCTCAAAGTTTTCACATAGTAACTGTGTGGATTTTCCAACTACATCACCGACATTTTAGAAAGAGTTGTCTGCAGAGTCAAGCTATAAAAAGTAGATCACGGAAATAATGTTTTACATTAAACACTCAAGCAGCCTAATTAAAAGCCACTTAAAGGACCACTACATCAAGAACATCCATCTACTGCCTTTCCTGCGTCTTCGCTACTACAATTGATGATATTTATATGGAAGTTACATTTTGGATTTGTGTCTCAATACCTCTTGGCTGAGCCTTGATACTTTGGTCCCTCTGTCGGCTCTTTCGTGTTCTTTGATTATTATGGACGGTTTTTGTTTGTGACGTCTTCAACCAATTTTCTATTAACAAAATTACTTTTCTGTAAAAAGTTTGGACTAAATTTGTACAACTGAATTTTATGGAATAAATTCTATGGCGCTAGAACAGCAGATTGCTTACCATTATGGTACGTCTTCATGCAACTAGTTATCTCATCCTGTGAAAAGAATTTACGAGCGGTAATAACTTTTAAAATTTTGGAAAATGTTTTCTGAAATGATCTTTTCGATGTTAGAAGTCAACTGATGTGCTTTCTGAGTGTATTGTTTCTATTTCATCGGACTTATTCTTCCACGTCCCTTCAGATTCACGTGAACTTCGTTTGTATTTAACTCTTTTGGTTCGTTTGAAGAACAATGTTTTTAGATTTTTACCTAAACATAGTATAGTGATAGTATACGAGATACACATTCTGTCAAAAAAAAAACTGACGGTAAATATAAATGATCATAGCCCGCTTAAAGGGATTGTAAAAATTGTATCTGTCGCTAGTTTGTTTACAGTGCTCTATTTTATCAGTTGATCGGATATGTGTTTGCCATTTTTATAATGAATTTAAATATCGAACAAAGAATTTTTCTCAAATTTTGTATTGCAAATGGAATTTTGTGAGCCGAATCACTAAAAATGTTACAGAAGGCTAACGGTGAATCGACTTTATCACAAACATGTGCATATGAGTGGAACAGTGCATTCAAAAGCGGTCGAGATGCGATGCAAGATTTGCCTCGCTCTGGTCGGCCATCAATGTCTTCAACTGTAAATTACTGTATCTCTCGTATCAATTCGACTAGTTCCGTAAGATCTGAATTTTCTTCCAAAACTCAATCGCGTAAAGCTCACTGAAAACATGCTAGAACGAGACAATTCCGACCCCACATTCATAAAACATGCAAACCAGTCAAGATGCTTCGGAATAGTGTCTTCCAACTCGACAGAAACGGAATAAACCACGTCAAAGTCGATCAAAAGTCGAGATACTGTTGACTGTTAAATAAATAAATAAGTAAATTTTTATTAAGAAAAAGAAAATGAATTTAATATTAAAAATTAGCCATATTAATAGTGGTTCTACAATGCCATAACCCAAAAAAATTAGAAATTTGAAATTTAAACAAAGAAGTAATATTAAAGACAAATGAATATAAAATTCAATTTGGAAATGTTCACCCTGTTAATCTAACAAATTTAGAAATAATTGTAAGTACGATAAATCAATTTATTACTAACAAAATAAATGATAAGGAAGATAAATGGGAATTGTATAAAATTTTGAAAGCAAAATGTAATTAAGTAATAATTTGTGGGATGCCATAGGCACAGCACGGAAGTGGCTGGCGGGTAGCCTGGACGCAACAATATTTTTGAGAATGCTATTAAAAACCGCGAACGATCTAAAAGATGGAAACAATGAGCAATTTCGAATCAACAAACAGATAAACGAAAGGATACAAATGATTACAGATACCGTGAACAGAGCTATGACAGGCACCAATAAGGTCAACAAAAGCATAATCACCGAAATGGAAATGATAGCCACAATCATCAATATGAACACGCCCAGTATTGTGCATTTCCGCGTATTTCGGAATTGTTTACATATTGACGTCGAAAATAACGTAGACAATTGATTTTTGTGTAGACAATGTGGAAAATTTGTAGACCGAAATCTGTGGCCGAATTGTGTGATAAATATTTTTAGTACTAAATTTGAGAAAATACCGAACGCACCCGGATTATCACAGTCTTTAGTTATAATAATTTTTGGCAATTATGTAATAATTTAATCGGATTAGAAATTGTCGAATATACTTGTTTTAATGAATTAATATGATTAGAAGCTATTTAAAGTAAAGGATCTGAACTCAAGGATTTAATACTCAACAGCAATATTGTATTTTAATTTATAAAATTAAGTCAATACAAAGTTAAACTATAATAAATAAAGTTGTGCTTATTGGAATTTTAAATCTTTAAATGATAACAATCTCAATTTTTCACTCAAAATTAAATTGCATGGCAGGAGATTTTAGCAAAGAAATTATCTCAAAATTCGGGCAAAACTATATAAAAATTTCACAAAAGGAAAAATTTTTCAAGTTAGTGTCAAATATTTGTACTAGAAAATATTTACCACACAATTCGGACACAGTCTAAGTAGACAATTCGTAGAAAATGTAGATTATTGATTATTCATTGTTTTTCATTGGTTTTTCATGACGAGGCGCCATCTTATAGTTTTCCAGTTTAAATTTAACTTTTATTTACCGTATTACGTATTTTTTAATCTTACCAGAGAAATTAAATTGATGGCCTCAGAAGACCCAATTTGGTAATTTCTTATCGAAAATATGATATTTTTGAAAAGTGATTCTAACTAAACGAAACTGTCAAGAAGTTTATTATTGAAATTGCTAATATCAGTGTGCAACAAACAGAAATACCGATAGATGAAAAACAACCAACTCACCTTTCGAACCTATAAATTATTCGGTCGATTGTGGCGCCCTCCTCATAACAATTACTTTCGGTTTCCTAGAAATTTAATAATTTTAAGTCATTACACAATGATCTGCTATGTTCTAAAATTGATTTCTGCCATTGTACATATACAACAAGCTGAAATAATAATCGTTGATTTGATTAAAATTTTCTCCAGGGATATCGAGCGGTTACTAAGAGTATCGTCACTATTGTGAAAATTTCGTCAGTATATTTTTTATTTTCACAGACCGCGATCAATCTAATGATTTTGAATATCTAATGATTTTGAAGTGATTGTATTCCCCAAGTTTATTGGGTAGCACACACGACCTGAAATATTTGCCAGGTTCTGGTACAGACTCGACCGGCCCTTTGGCCAATCGAATATTGGCACAATCATAAGCAGTTCCATTCTCATTCGTGAAATAAAATTATTTTGGTTTATAAATTAAGTAACGATAAACCTATTTCCAAAAGCTTTAAAAGATTTTCATGTGTGGTATTTGTAGTTTTTTAAAAAGCTTGAATAATTCTAACCATTTTATATCGGTACTTGTTTTTTCATTGATTCAATTTTATATAATATCTTCAGTAAGATAGATGTTGACGCGACTAATTTCATCGAACAATTTATTATCGATATGAATAATGTCGAATCGTTCCATTAATATTCCAAGAGAATATATTACCTCAGTTGGTTTCAGTTTAGTTTTTAGCAATATCCAATGAAAACGTAGAACTTCTTCCAGCGGTTTGGTCCATTCGTTTAAATAATCATAACAAGTTTTGCAAAACTTTTGGGCAAGTTTCATGAAGTTGTCACGTACTTTAGGATTTGGGTGCTCCAATTTAGAAATAATAGATCTAATAATAAGTGGAATGAAAACTTCTGGGGCCCTATTTTCTGTCTGGAGTTAAATTTCATTTAAAATGGCATACGCTTCTATAACCGTTAAATTATTTTTTTCCATTTTTAAAATTGAATCGTGAAAAACAGAAGCTTGTTGGTGTAGGAATTGAATATATAAAGGAGTTCTTCACTTTCAAAAAATGATTTGATGGCCTTAGAAACTTTATCTTCAGTCTTTCAAGAGCTGGCCTTAACGCTCACCATCTGGTTTTCGAATACCCCAATAAATTCGAATATTCGTGTGATGCCTCTTCACAGTATACTTTCAATGCCTTTATTCGGACAGTAAATCGCTTGAAATATAAATAAATTTGAATTAAACGGCTCTCTATATCGTGTTGTAAAACACTAGCCGCTGTATCGATGGCGTTATTCATTATATGTCCATTGCACCCAATTCCAAAAACATTGTGTTTTAAGATGAGCTTCAACTTTAAAATGTCGGTCACTCTTTCTATTTAAGCCACCGAAATTCGTATTGGTGTTATCAGCACATAACCCTATTACTTTATGTATAATGTTATGTTTGATCATTGTATCCACTATGTTCTCGATAATAATATCAGAGGTTTCACCAGGAAGTGCCGCTAAATTTAAAACTTTGGTTTCAATACCAACGTCCACAACAAAATATTGAACCATAAGTGTGAAAAGCTTAGTGGCGTTATGATTTGATGCATCAGACATAATAGTCAAAATATTAATTTTCGTTAATGTCTCTAAAAGAACATAATATGGAGAAATTACGTTTTTAATGATGGCCTGACATTTTGTTTTACCACAGAACTTTTTATTAAACATAGTTTGTATCACTTTCGAGGTACAGCTCATGCTACTGAAGCTATGGTTATGATTGACCGTGTGGTAGGCAAAAACTAGTTCCTGTAGTGCTAAATTTTTCTCTAATTCTGTAAAATGTTTACTTTGAAAGAAGCTTGTTACCTTTTGTGAGCACGTAGATTGCTAACCTCATTCAAATCTCTTGTTATATGCGGAAATTCAATTTTATGCTTTTGATTAAAAGTAGTTTTTATTTTCTTGGAAAAGTTGGGTTTCATCTCAATCAACAAGAATTTTCTTATATTATTTTAAATTGAACATTAAAAATAAAAAAATTCAATACTATTTTCTAAATGACGTTTCAATTAAAATTCGCCCTGACAATGAGTTGTAAATTGTCAAAAGAAAACAAAAAATGTAGTGGTACTCACCACTGAACTCTAAACGCTGAAATAGTTTTGAGACAAATTGAAATGATAATTGGTATAATAAATATGAATGAAGTTAGATTTTCACAATTCAATCAACTTTAAAATTTGTAATAAATAAAATAATTGAAAATATTTTATAGAAAATCTTAAAAAGAGACAGAGAGGAACGCAATTTTAGGGAGGGCTCAAATTCTTCCAAAACAGGACAGTCCCTCCAAAAACCGGACATCTGGCAGCCTTAGTAATATTGAATAAGGAAAATAGAAGCATCCTCAAAGAGCGTTTTTTGAACGCAGCGGCACTCTATAGTAATTAATAATTTTCATTCTGGTTAAAATCGAATTACATCCGTAACCATATCGAATAAAATGTCCATATATAATGTGCTTTCATGGACTTGATAAATAATCATAATAACACCGTATAGGAGGCTAAAGCAGGCCAAATGTTTTAAAAGAAGTCTCGTGTCTCTGAGAGATTCACCAAGTGATCATCAGTCGACGATTGTTTTTCTAGTCCTTATAATGGACTTATAGGCTTCAAGTATCCAAGTCTATAATTTGCCTTCGGTCATATTTTGCCATTTGTTAGGATTATAAGCCGATTAATTTCAATGGTCATTTGACAGCGCTGTGTTTGGTTTAAAAATTTCACAGTACTCGAGATCTGTTAATTTTATTGGAATAGTACTAAAACAGCTAATTTTAAACGATCATTCGTCATCTTAAAATAGTTCAATTGACAAAGAAAACATATCACTTTGCTGATTGCTAACAGAAACAATCATTTACGGCCTTGTCTCCACATGTAGAATATTAATTAATTACGTGGTATAGACAATACGGCACAACAGTGATATTGCCACAATAAACACTATACTAGGAGATATCCAAATGCAAACATCAGGACAAAAGTTGGATGTGTGGAGGAACATATGTTTTAGAAAAAAACGAAAAGGTTTGGCGACTTGAACAAGATGAGTTAATTAAATTTTAGAAACACGTATTATACTAATTAATTGATTTATCGCATGTATATCGTATAAAAATATATCCATTAAGTTCAAATCTCATTAATTTCATGTTCGTATAATTAAATTTAAAACACATTAATTGCCAAAGTGTAAAAAAATGTGTTTACGAACAGAACAAATTGTGTTAATTACCGTCTAATCTGATTTCCAACTAATATAAGATTATGAAATAAATCGTGTTAAGTAATTAAACAAGAACTAAACCCTTTTTTATGAGACATAGAATTAATTAATTTCCGGAACAATTGATTATATCGTTTGAAGTTAAATTCGATGTTTATTGGTTTTTGATACCTTGTTAAATCCTATTTTGTATATCGAACACATATACATTTATAACAGGCTAAAACAACATGTATTCGTTGACAGATAATTAATATAAATTGTTAGCGGATTAATGATTATGGAATGACTTGCAAAAATTTTCAGTCAGTCATACTTTACATATTGCATTACACCTGTATATATATGTGTGTGTGTGTGTGTGTGTGTGTGTGTGTGTGTGTGTGTGTGTGTGTGTGTGTGTGTGTGTGTGTGTGTGTGTGTGTGTGTGTGTGTGTGTGTGTGTGTGTGTGTGTGTGTGTGTGTGTGTGTGTGTGTGTCTGAAGCTAACCCGATACTCAGCCCGAAAAAACGCGATGGCAACACTAAACTACCCCTATCGTGAGAGTTTACTATCCCATCCCGAAAAAATGTCACTATCGTGACATTAAACAGTATCATGATAGAATGTCATGACAGTTATAACATTCTTCAGCCCGAAATTTTAAAATTACTTTTATGTATTTTTAAGATATATTACTATGCTTGGTGCCATAGTCAGACTCTTCATTTGTATGAAGCTAGCCCCATGTTCAGTTGAAAAGCCCATTAACAATACTAAACTATAATTATCGAGAACACTTTATATCCCAGCTCGAAAAAATACCACGGTCGCGACAGTAAAATTTGACATGTTAATCTGTAATGATATTTAGAGCATTCAGCCCGAAATTATAAATATAACTTTTAAGTATTTTTAAATCATCTCTTCAATTGTTGGAAAACCTAGGCAGCTCAAACCTAACCTGAAAGCGAAAATGCTTAAACTTAATAAGCATTAAGTGACTGACCACTATCAGTCTAGCAAGAACTTTCAGCTCGAAATGAATCTTGACTCACAGGCGATTCACGAGCACTTGGCATATGCCACCGGATTCGTTGAACTTTTGACTACACACGACGAGATATGTAGAGAAATGCTATCCGGAATTATCTGGATATAGTAGGTATAGTCTTTATATGCCAAGTGCTCGTGAATCGTCTGTGAGTTGAGATTCAAACAACTATATCTAGATAATTTCAGAAAGAATTTGTCTACAGTTGTTGACAGAAGTTGACAGAAAATTCGGGCTAGCTTCACGGAAGTTATATCTATCTATATTCTTCTATATATTGGGAATACAAATTAATTCGCTACGTTTTCAGAAAGTGGCTCTGACTATAATAAATTTTTTATAGTGACAGCTGATTTCCGTTTTTTCAGACAGATTAGACATCTGTCGTTAACATTCAGTCTGTATTGCTTTGAGTTGTGTTAATTTTTTGTTTTAATTGGAAAAAACTGCAGCTGAAGCAAATCGAATGTTTGTGAAAGTTTACGGTGACAATTCTCCAACCGATACATCATGTAGAAAATGGTTTCGACGCTTCAAAAATGGCGATGAATTAGAGGCATCGCTCGATAAAGATCCCACTCAATTGCAAGAGAAGGTTGTTGGTACATCGGCGTGACCCAACAAACAGTATGGGCATGATTCAAAAGCAAAGCAATTGGGTCAAACAAGACAAGGTTTTTACATTGGATAGTGACTGGTGACGAGAAGTGGATCTTCTACGATAAACCCAAGAGGAAAAAGTACTACGCTTTGCCCGGCCAATCGTTGTCATCGACCTCAACATCAACACCAAAGACGAACATTCATGGTTCGAAGGTTATGCTGTGTATCTGATGGGACCAAAGAGGTGTTGTGTGTACTACGAGCTGCTACAACCTGGCTATTACATTACGCACCAGCGGTACAGACTACAATTAATTCGTTTGAGCCGTGCATTACGCGAAAAACTACCGGAATATGAGGAAAGAGACATTATAATGTTATTCTTCTGCATGACAACGTTCAGCCTCACGTTGCAAAAGTCGTAAATAAATATTTGGAAACACTCATTTTACCACACTCGCCGTATTCTCCGGATAATGCTCCTGATTTGGTAGCTCACTTCTTTCGAAGAAGTTGAAAATTGGCTTCAAACGTGGATCGCCTCAAAAGGCGAAACTTTCTTCCGAGATGGGATTCAAAAATTGTCTAAGAAGTGGGAAAAAGTCGTAAGCAGCGATGGACAATATTTTAAAAACGGACCGAATTAATTTGTACTCCCAATATAAAAGGGAGAGTGATATGTATGATATGTACACAAATCCACACGTCTTAACTGATTTGAACCAAACTTTACATAAATGTTGTTTGAGACCTAAGGAAGGTCACAGTTGCTTCTTCATCTTTGGGAGGGAGGGGTGCTATTTACTATGGAGGAAGTTCTAACGATTGAGCTTATTTTTGAATATTTAGCACAAAATAAAAAAAATCGACACTTGTATCATTATTTTTTACGATGGATTTCCTTCGAGTATCTCCCGAAGAAAAGTTCGTCAAATTTTTGGATTTTTCATAATAACTTGGACAAATATTGGCCGATTTGATTTATATTTAGTCCATTTTAGTTTAATAACACTACCAATAATTGTGGATATAGTTAACATGATTCCTCGGAAGCCTTCGAGTAGCTCCCAAGCAAAATTTTGTTAAATTTTTTAGGTTTTATAATAACTCGGACCAATTCTCTCCGATTTGATTCATATTTGATGATGGTAAAATAGCATGATGGTATGATAACATAATTTCAATACCGGGAATATGTTCATATATTAAACATATATTAAAAGTAATAATAAAGCTGAAGTTAAAGATAATGGTAACAGTAACGATAACGGTAAAGGCAAAATAAAGAAATCACTGCTCCTAGAACCTATATACCTACTTATTTTTGTTCCTACTTTTCATAAACGCTTTTACCGTGAATTATATAGCGGGCGAAGGGGAGCTCATTTCCAATAAAAACACCCAAGTAAAGTTTTTCAAATTGTTGATGGTGCAAAAGTTATTCCACTTTTAGTGTAATTTAGAGAAATCGCATGCGCACCCACCAAAAATATATTTTAAAAAACAAGACTTTTTTTGTTTAACTCTCTTTTCTAATACGATCTCGAAGAGTGTGCTTTTCCAATAACATAATTTTTGTAAGCAATATTATCTTCTGTCAAATAAAACAATGGTTTTGTAAAGTCTCTTTGTTTCTCAAAAAAAATTTGTTCATGTTTAAGAGACGCCAGCGGGAAAATAATGTACTACACAAAGTTGGCCCACTATCAGAAAAATATGCGACACTAATGCAGATTTTAAAACGGTATCACACACCGGGCTAGTCACAACAGAAAGTTTATTAGCAATTTTTTCACAAAGTAAATCGTGTTTATTAAAAACTGTACTTAACAAAATTTCGATTTCTAAAATCGATGCTTTAGAAGTGCTCAAAATTCAAAGTGTCCTTTATTTACCAAAATAAATAATCGGGATCGCCGTATAAAATTTTGCTTAATTCGTCGAAATACACGTTCGTTATTTTTAACAATATTCGACGCTGCGATTGCCGCATCTCCTGATTGGTCTGGTTTATTCCTTGATAAATCAGCTCTTTGCAATAACGCGGTGGCCATGCAATGGACTCTCCCCTTCCAAGATAGTCTACGTTCAGGGGTTGCTTCACTACTTGTGCGTAGTGAGGGGACGCTCCATCATGCTGCAGCCAGATATTTCCACATGTCTGTAGAGAAACATCTTCAAGTAATTCATCATAGACTTTCCCGTTTCCCGTTCCCGACTATTCCCGCCCACTTGTTCACTCCAAATTGGTGTTGAAACCGACTATGCCGCACTTTTTGGATTTGCGCGGGCCCAATAGTGCAAATTATGGATATTGAATATCCCCTCCCTTTTAAAACATATTTCGTCACTCCAAAAAATTATGTTATAAACTGCGTACTTTCTTTTCATTAACGCAGCATTTCTTAACAAAATTGCACCCTTTTTTCATTGTCAGCAGGTAAGGGGTCTTGTACACGTTGCACATAGTAAGGGTGCAACTGATTTTTTTTCAAATACGATGCAACGTGAACCGTCGTGGTACTCCCAAACGTCTTGATAAGCAACGATCGTGAGAATTCTCTTGCTGCTGTCGGGCGTTGCCATTGCATAAGCCATAAATGAAACGCATTTCTGCATATTCGCGGTGGAAATAAGCCATATACCTTATTGACATTTTAATTATAAACAACTTTCTGTAGTACATTATTTTCCCGCTGGCGTCACTTAAACATCAATAAAAATGTATTGAGAAACATAGAGACTTTACAAAACCATTGTTTTTAAGAAACAGAGAAGAAAGAAAATTAAGCAAAATATCTCTTGTTTTTTTTAATAAATTTTTTGGTGGGTGAGCATGCAATTTCTCTAAAAATCACTAAAAGTGTGTTATAACTTTTGCCCCATCAACAATTTGAATAAAAAGATTTTACTTGGTTGTTTTTATTGAAAATGAGCTCCCCTATCACTCTGCTTCGTTTGATCGTCTAATTCTGGGACACCCTGTATATTGTTGGCTATTTAGGATAATATGCATTTTTGAAATACTCGTAGTTCGTAATTAGTAAGTAACCAACTTTGTTTTCATTTTCCGGTGATTTTGTAAACTCCAAGTTTTCTTGGTGCCACTTGAAAATGGTGCCAAAGCTCTGATTTATTTTTAAAACGAAAATAAAACTTACATCCCCGACTTTTTATATTTCTGTAAAGCTGACTTCAATGTCTGGTCTAAAGATTTTAATTTGTCTATTCTGTTAGAATGCCTCCCAAAAAAATGGGCTTTTAATGGACAAAGTAATCCAACGATAAAGCGAAATCATATACCAAGAGAGAGTGAGTCACAAGGACAGCGACCGGCTCGATTGGAGAACAATCGAATAAGGATTGCTGCAATAAAAATTAGAGGCGTTTAAATAATGAATATTGTGTGTGATTACTGCCAAGCAAAACAGTATAGAGCAGAACCTTCTGGTGCTGCTCAAACGGAAGGGTAAAATTAACACCACTTGACGCGCCCCCAATCCACTTGAGTCATACTTCGCAGGAAATTCTCTAGAGTCAAAGCACTTCTTACGAAACATAAGAAGATATAACCAGTTTCCAAATGGCATGCCAACAATTAAAAATCCGAGGTCAAATTTACCACAGGTTTGGTTGTATTTTTCCCATGCCTAATCAAAATCCCAAGTTCTTGCAAATATATTTTATGGGGGATGAAGAGAAACAGATAAACCAGCGTTGCGAGTATATTCCAGAAACGAGTCATAATATTGTAGCTAATCTGCAACGTTTTTTCATCAGCACAATATTTTATTAAACGTGTTTAAAACAGCATTAGACTTAATGCCTACGGATGAGTACAAATTTGTTATTAAAAAAAAGAGGCCTTTCACATGCTCATATATTACTTTGGTTGAAAGAAAAAATACGCCCAAATTAGATAGACTTCGTTATATCAGCCGAGATTCCAAATAAAGAAGAAGATCCTTTGCTCATAATATTGTAAAGAAAAATATGGTTCATTGGCCCTGCGGTCCATTCAACCCTAATCGGCATGCATGAAGGACGGAAAGTGTAAATGGCAATATCCGCGAGAACTAAGATAGGAAACACAGACTGGAAATAATGGCTACTCCCTTTACCGAAGGTGAAACCAAGAAGATGGAGAGTACATGCCACAATCGAAATAAAAGTAGATGGTTAAATTAGGCCTTTTGGAGGTGTCAATTGGTGGATTGGCTCTTACTCGCCCTTTCTTTCAAAAATGTTCGAGGTCCATATTAATGTAGAGTACTGCAGCTCTATAAAAGCTATAAAGTACATCTGCAAATATATATTGTAAATAAAGGCAGCGATATGGCATTTTTTGGTCTGGTGAACCCAAATTCACCAACCGATGAAGCGTAAGCAACGAATCAGTTTGGAGAATTCTTAATCTCATCCATTACATTATCCAGCTGTAGTTCACCTCAGTGTGCATTTAGAAAATTTACAAAACTTGTTTACTTCAGGTCTGACAATGGCCAAAAAAGAGCTGAACCACACACAACTCTAACTGCTTTTTTTCTTTTATGCCAACCAGACGAATTTGCTAAAACTTTATTGTACTCCCAAAGTAAACTCACTTGGAATACATCTAGGAAAGTTTTATTTAAACCAGAGTTCCTGGTTTTAGTGATGTATGTAAAACTGCCACAATATAGGAAGCGTGTATACAATCCATCCAAATAACGCTGAATGTTATTACTTGAGATTATTACTGCATACAGTAAGGGGACCAATATAGTTTATTGCTCTTAAAACCGTCGATGGAGAATTGTGCGAAACTTTCAGAGAAGCTTGCCTGAAGCTTGGCACTCTAAAATGATGGGATTGTACTTTATCAAAGGCCGCTATCAGGAGTTTTCCATCAGAGCTTACTGTTATATTAACAACATCTGGGCCGTCAAAACATCAGGTTTATGGAACACATATAAAGAAAGCTTACGCGAAGATATCCTTAGAGAAACACTACCAATTAATACAACTTTACAAGACTCAAAAGAAATCTTCAATCAAGCTCCCATCCTGGAAGATAAATGTATTTTAATAAACGGAAAACCTCTACAAGAATTTGGCTTAGAGGGTCGAAATCGAAATACGCCTATTGTACTAAAGAGATATGTTCTTAGAGAGAGGAATTATAGCTCTAATATGTTACAAACATTTATAGAAACTAATTAGCCGCTCTTAGTAAGGACGCATATTTTTCTAGATCCATCAGGTGAAACAGGAAAAACATTCCTAATCAATGTACTGTTAGCTGAAATTCGTAAACACAATGAAATCCCACTGGCAGTTGCGTCCTCTGGAATAGCGTCTATACACTGTTGGAAGGAGGCACAACTGCTCATTCAGCGTTGAAGCTACCATTAGACCTTACACATTTTGAAACTCTGATTTGCAATAATTGCAAAGGAGTTGGACAGACAGAAGTACTAAAAACGTGCAAAGTTATTGTGTGGGATGAGTGCACAATGGCACACAAATGAGCCCTTGCCGCTCTTGAAAGAACTCTGCAAAATTTGAGAGGAACTAATAGGTTAATGCTAGGAGCTGTCGTACTTCTAGCAGGAGACTTTCGACAAACCTTGCCAGTTGTACCACATTCATCACCAGCAGATGCATGTCTTAAGCCATCGTACAACTAGATGCATGTCTTAAGCCATCGTATATTTGGAGACATGTTTAGAAACTGAATTTATCAACAAATATGAGGACTCGTTTGGCTGGAGATTTAAATGCTAATAGATTTTTCAAATCTTTAGGAACCACAAATGGTCTGTGAACGAGCAATTTTGTCTCCAATGACAATGTAAATAAAATAAACTTATATAATCAAGATCAAATTACGGGCTCATCTGTAACTTATAACTCTATCGAAACCGATATAAAAGTAGAGCAAGCTGTGTTTTATCCTACAGAGATTTTAAATTCCTTAGGTCTCGGCTGATTCTGAAACTTGGATCAGTAATTATTCTGTTAAGAAACATAGACCCTTCCAGGTAATGCAATGGTACTAGATTGGTTGTGAAAAAGTTATTGGGTAAAGTAATAGATTCTCCCGTACTAACTGGTAAGGCAAAGGGGGAAGATGTTGTTTTACCACATATTCCATTAATAACCTATTATATGTCTTTTGAATCGAAAAGGCTCTACAGATGCTGGTTTATTCACTACAGTTGCTGGTTTAAATTCGATAACTCTGTCTCTTGATATCTTAATAACTTTTATATTTTTGCTCCCAATGGGAAGGCCATAAACGGTTTTCTAGCAGTGACTTAATTGAGCAAATAAACTTTCTGGAAAATAACAAAAACTTTAGTCGGTATTTTGGTAATCCCAGATATCTTTAGTATTAAAAGGTGTTTTTAGAGGTACCAACACTGTTTTGTTTGACAGCTGACATTTGCTTTGTCATTAGTTTGATTTGTCATTTCATAATGAATAGACTCACGGCAGAGCAACGTTGCAAATTGTTGAAATTTTTTATCAAAATAATGGTTCTGTTCGCCAAACTCATCGTGCATGACGTCCATGTTACGGTCATCATAATCGTCCATCGGAGCGGAAATTCGGTTAACTATATGGATCGCTTTTGCACCACGTATACTCTAAATGATAATACGCATCCAGTAAGATACTAAACAGTGCGTAGCGAACAAGCGATAGACGCTGTACAGCGTAGCATTGGGGAAGACCCAAATCAATCAATTCGACGTCGGTCTCAGCAGCTGGAGATGTATTCATCCACTTTATGCAAGATTTTATCTAAGAATCTTGGTTTACTCGTACGTGCTTAAACCGGCTGAAGCACAAATTGATATTGATGTTGATTTTCTAAACAAAATTTTGTTCAACGATGAAGCTCACTTTTAGTTGGTACGTTAATAAAAAGAATTGTCGAATTCCATAATCCACAAGCCTTTGCCGCAAAACCATTACATCCAGCGAAAATCACTGTTTGGTGCGCTTTAAGAGCCAGCGGAATCATTGGTCCATATGGCTTCAAAAACAATGATGGGCGGAATATTATAGACAACGATGAACGGTATAGAGACATGATTTCTAACTTGTTTGTACCCCAATTGGCTGGCATAAATCATGCTGGTATGTCGTTTCAACAGGACGGTGCCACATGTCACACAGCGCGGGATAGAATTAATTTACTCAAAGAAACATTTGATTTTGAAAGACTAATTTCACGCAATGGTCATGTTAATTGGCCACCGAGATCGTGTGATTTAGCTCCATTCGATTATTTTCTTTGGGGATATGTTAAGTCACTTGTCTACGCCGATAAATCAGAGACGATTGAACACTTGAAACACAACATTCGGCGAGTTATTAGCGAGATACGGCCGTAATTACTTTAGCTGCGAAGGGTGATGGAAAATCGGACCTCCAGATTTCGCCATGTACGTGGCAGCAGCGGCGGCCCCATCACGGCCTCATCATATTCAAGCATTAATGGCATATATGTCCATAATAAAACTAGTTTCACTATCAGAGTGAAGTTTATGCCAAAATAACAAAATATACACTGTGTCCTATAAGTACTTAGAATAATTTGGAAATTTTTAATAAACACAAATATTTCTGCAAAATAAGTAGAAAATATTTAATTTTTGTGAAAAGTTTTGAGTGGCTATAATATAAGATTTTATTTATTATTTATTTAATATAAGATATTATTATAATAAGAAAGTTTTACAACAAAACACACAACGAATCGCACTAAGGTGATCGTAGTGGTTCTGAAGTTGTATTTGGTCTAAAAAAAACCAATCTTATTTAGCCACATGCTCGGAAATCTCTGAAATTTATGTTATTTGACAGGGAACACCATTGACTGTAATACCAAAACACTTAAACATTTGGAACTATTTAACTCCGTCCCTACGGATAGCACAGAGTTGATCGAGGTGGTTCTGAAGTACTATTTGCTGTAAGAAACAAATCTTATTTAGCCACAACATGCCCAGAAATCTCTGAGACTTTTGTTATTCGACAGAGAACATCATTGAGTGTAATACGAAAATTTTTAAACATTTGGAATTATTTAACTCGGCTCTACGGATCGCACAGAGGTGATCGATGTGGTTCTAAACTAATTCTTGATGTAAGAAACAAATATTATTTATTGCACAAATATTACACAATGATGATTTCTTTCTTAACATCAAGTATTAGTTCGGAACTACTTCGATCATCTCTATGCGATCAGTAGGGGCCGAGATAAATAATTCAAATGTTTAAGAATTTTCACATTACACTCATTGATGTTCTCTATCAAATAATAAAAATCTCAGAGATTTCCAAGCATGTGGATAAATAAGATTGGTTTCTTACAACAAATACTAATTCAGAATCTCTTCGATCACCTCTGTGCGATCCGTAGGGGATACGCTAAATAATTGTAAATGTTTAGGAGTTTTCATATTACACTCATTGATGTTCTCGGTCGAATAACAAAAATCTCAGAGATTTCCGAGCATGTGGACAAATAAGCTTTGTTTTGCATTAAGTATTAGATTAGAACCACTTTGATCATCTCTGTGCGATCCGTATGGACGGAGTTAAATCGTTTCAAATGTTTAAGAATTTTCGTATTACACTCAATGATGTTCTCTGTTAAATAACAAACATTTCAGAGATTTCCGAGCACGTGGCTAAATAAGATTGGTTTCTTACATCAAATACTAGTTCAGAACCACATCGATCATCTCAGTGCGATTCGTAGTGTGTTTTGTTGTAAAAATTTCTTATTATAAAATTCACTCAAAACTTTTCACAAAAGCTAAATATTTTCTACTTATTGTGCAGAAATACTACTTATTTGTGTTTATTAAAAATTTTTGAATATTATTGTGAAAGTTCAATTTTTAAGTGTTTTTTTAATTCAAAGTACTTGTAGGCCACAGTGTATATTTTGTTATTATGGCGTAAACTTCACTCAGATAGTTTCACTGATATTCAAAATGTTTTTCTTTGTTCTATTTTAATTCTAAATTGTGAAACTCTAAAAAAACCTCTTTATTTCCCTTTTATTAATTTTTCAGGTAAATTTTGGATTAGATCTCATCTATATGTCTGCGAGTTAACACGAAAGTGTTGTTGTGGCACCACTACATCATAATCGGTATCCCCCATCCCCAATTAAATAATTCTGCATTTTATATTCTAAATGTGTAGGTACTTTCTTTGCTTCTTAAATGAAAAGTAAAAAATAAAAACAATTTTATTCAAAAAATCTTACAAACAGCAGAAATATCAGGTGGCTGGGTCACTGATATTTTATGAAAGCAAACTAAAAAAAATATTTTTTTTTACAGAAAGAAACAAAAAGTTTTACACTCAATTAAAAGCTTCTCGAAATTCTATTACACTTTTCAATTCAGTTGTGCGCTAAGAGATCTTAATCCGATACATATAATACAGCCAATTGTTGTTTTATGAATAAGACATAAAATAAAAACGAAACAAAGATATAAAAAAATGTAAAAACCAACAGAGAAAGGTAGGTTCAAAAGGTGAATAAAAATAAGATGTTTCTGCGTTTTGTTGGTTCGTTAAGTTGTAGAATTTGTTTCGTTTCGTTTAGTTATCTTACTTCAATTTTGGATCAAAGAAAATACCAAAGTAAACTTCAAGAGTAAAAAAAAACATTGTTGTTGTTGTTGTTATTTTTTCAATGTCATATGTCAAGTAATTTTTGACAAACATCATGATTTTGAATATGCTGTTTGCTTTACTGAAATTGATTGTTATGTTAGAATTGGTTGAAGGGTGGGAAATTATTAATGTTTCTTTTTTTCTTGTGTCTGTTGGTTTTATTAAGATGTTGTAGCTCGCAGGTACAAGCTGAATAAGAAGTTTATTTGGAATTTCGATAAAAGCTTTATGGTATTTAATGTGGTGGATGATTCTTGGTTTTTCTTTATGATCATGTTTCTGTATTTTAAATTGTTTATGTTTTTGATGTTTTTATTTATTTATGTATGTATCGTAAGGCTTAGATATGTAATCCTAACTTGTAAACACGGACGAACAACAGTGTTTAAAATATGCATTCGCCTAGGCTGTGAATTTTCCAACCCCAAAATTTTACCAATGTTAGATGTCTTACTGTATCGGTGTTTATATACATATTGCTTATACAACTTTATCTCAAATTCGAATCAACATTTTATATTTGCCTAAACATCAAAATTACCATTACAAGTGATTTTTTATTATTTTTGCTTTTTTCTTGAATTCAATCTGTGATTATTCATTGAATTTTTTAGAATTACTTTTGTGGGTTTAAAAATCTGTGTTCTTATTTTTATTTTTTAAATCAAGTCTCAAATGTGCAATTGTCAGACATGTCTGGTTAAATTTAAATTGATATCTCATGTGGAATATACATTTATATAATTTTTAGTACATTGTAATTCTTTTGTGTGTGTGTGTGTGTGTGTGTGTGTTATCTCTTATTCGTGTAAACACATACTTACACAAAAACGACGAATATATGTAAATATATTTAAGAAAGGAATTGATTGAATGTCAATTGAACTAAATTATACAATTAATTTGTTCTTCTTTTATTTTTTTTTTTGTTGTTGAATGTGTGTAATATGACGGTTGGTGGAAGTGTTTCAATGTCAAATATTAAAAATGATTAGAACTTTAAGATTGAATGAAAGATGGAAGCGATATTGATTAAATAAATATACACGATACATTTCTCTTAATGTCAAGAAAAATAAAAAAATAATAAATCAAATAATTAAGTAATTACAATTATTAACTAAATGTTAAATAATAATAACAGATACAGATAAATGAATAAAATGAAACAAAGTTACTGCGGATAATAAACGTGTTGTTAGTGATTGATTGGTTTTCAATAAATATGTTTTATCGACAATCGATACGTGTGCGATACACAATTTGTGCAAGGTGTTTTATCGTGTCTGTGTGTGTATCGAAACGAAAATCTTTTTTTAAAGTTTTTCTGAAATCCTTCTGTATTTCTCATTAACCTGGATACATATATAAAGGGTTAGGGAAAAGTTCGTGGCCTTTTTTGATTGACATTGAAACAAAGAATTTTCTTATTACAAATTAACTTTATTAAACCAAATATGTGCCATTTTGATCGGTGCCATGACCTTTTGCCATGTTGCTGATAGAGCCATGATCCCATCACTGTAGAACTTATGTAGTTTAGAGGGGAAAAATAGAGACAACTCATTTTCGCAGGCCTCTTTTGAATTTAATGTAAAACCATTAAGATGGTTCTGCATGGACCGGAACAAATGGTAGTCCGATGGTGCAAGGTCAGGACTATATGGTGGGTGCATCAAAACTTCCCAGCCAACCACTCTCAGAATCTACCTGGTCATCAATGATGTGTGTGGTCTAGCGTTATCATGATGGAACACAACGCCCTTTCTGCTGATCAATTCTGGACGCTTTAACTAAATTGCTTGCCTTAAACGCGTTAGTTGCTGACAGTAAAGATTAGAAACAATCGTTTGATTCCTTTCCAATCCCTTTGAAATTCCACCAAACACACAGCATTACCTTTCTTGGCGACAATCCTGGCTTTGATGCCGTTTGGGAAGCTTTACCTCATTTCGTCCTTGATCTTTTTCACACAACGTTGTCGTATCTTATCCACTTTTCATCACCAGTAACCATTCGCTTTAAAAATTACTCGATTTCGTTCCGTTTCAGCAGCGTTTCGCAGATAGAAATCCTATCTTCTCCAATTTTCTGCACGATTTCATCGACTTTTCCAGTGGTTGGTCGACCAGAGCGAGGTGCATCTTTGACGTCCATATTTCCAGAACGAAAGCGCTTGATCCATTTCTTTGCTGCTGATTTTGATAAAGCACCTTCTCCATAAACAGCACAAATTTTTTCGCAAGCTTGAGCCGCGTGTTTAGCTTTGTCGTAATAAAATTGTAAAATATATCGAATTTTTTCATTATTTATCTCCATGTTTAAAATGTTGTAACTTTTTATTCACTTCACTGATTTTAATGTTTTGTATGTCAAAGTACAACTTAAAATGTCACCTTTCAAACACACATAAGAATTGCCCGAGAATTGCCCGATTAATGGTTACTGAGATATATGAATGTAAAGCCATCTACCGGGAAAAAGGCTACGAACTTTTTCCCACCTATATTATTATATTGCAACAGGATGGGTTATGACCGGGCAATAGAAATTGTTAAAGGCCCTTTTTTGTAATAAAAATCTATTTTTATTATAAAATATTTTCCGCTTTTGGTTCGCTTTATATACGCTGCCAGTCTCGTCACTCTCGTCACACATTTCCAAAATTTGCTTTCAGGGTGATTTCTTACAGTTGACGCGCTGGAAATGGTTCTTCCGACTTAATTTGTCTACCGCTGGCTAACGTGTGCTTTATTTAGTTATATTTGTACCAATAAAACAACCAGCTGTCATTGGCGTCGCGCACAAGCTCGGTACATAGAGTAGTGACACGTAACAGCCTCTAGATTCGGACGCCTCGGCCGACTAGATTAATAACGTTGTGGATGGCCTTCTCACTCTCTGTTCCCTTATCAAGGTGCTAAATGACACACCACACTGTTATTGTGGGCATCTACTTACGCTTCTTTGCGGGTTGTATAACCGTAATAGGCTACCGCATTTAAACTTCCAAGCTTTACCGGTGTATACGTAATAGATTCTTGCACATGCAACCTATATAGGGTTGTTCAAGCGAATACACAACCATTTTCGTTCAGCGGAAGGATAAAACTAACTTTCTGTCAAATAAGAAGTGACATAACCCTTACTATACTCAAAATAACCGCTAGTTCAAAAAAAAGTTAAATGGCTCACCCTATATATGGCATCAAAAATAGTGGTAAAATGGTGTCCTATCCACAAAATCATCAGCCTCTACGTCTAGTCGATTTCCGATCCAGTAGAACCGTTGTCGAATCTTTTCCAGCGTTTTGTGAA
This sequence comes from Nephrotoma guestfalica, assembly GCA_963691935.1. Taxonomy (NCBI): domain Eukaryota; kingdom Metazoa; phylum Arthropoda; class Insecta; order Diptera; family Tipulidae; genus Nephrotoma; species Nephrotoma guestfalica. Next base: position 215,214,334 of record OY829913.1, on the reverse strand, counting down.
TCCCGAAATCTCCCCTTGTGGGATTATCATGCATTTCCTTCATTTGAGTAGATGTGAGCTCTTGAGAAACTACCGCTTGCCAAATTATTTATTTTCCAGCTGTTGACTCCTAATGGTTTGGGTAACTGCAGCAGGGAAACTCTCGAATTTCAAAATGAAACTTTACATACCGATTAAGCCCAATTTGTGAGAAATGAAGGAAATGAAAATTTGAACATTTCAAATTTCGGCTTAAAGACGAATCAAATAAAATCCGATTTCTAGAAAAAGGCGGCTAAACTGACAAATTTTGTGCTTATCATAGAAATAAAAATTTCATAAACTGTAATTCCTAAATTGAGGAAAACAGACGACTCCTAAAAGATACTAAATTAAACAAACAAAATACAGGTATACCGTTCAATAATATTTGTGTTGAACAATAAAATAAACAATAGAAATTATTCTAAAATCCAAGAACAAGCAATTAAGATACTACAGGGTGGCTGAGACCAAATGTTACTGACTTCACTCTGCTGCCATTTGTGTGGTTGTCATTTTCGCGCGTCAATTTTTTGACAGATTGAAGTTTGGTTAGTTGTTTACATGTGGTCAACAAATAATTGTTCTAAATTAATATCTTCATAAAAAAATCGTAATGGAATTCAAACGTAATAGTGTAATTGCACTGTATTTTTGTGGAAATTCACAAACAGCAGTAGTTCGTCAGCTCCAGCATTTGAATGTGAATAAAATGTTTGTGTATCGAACCATAACTCGATACAACGAAACTGGTAGCATCGCTAAACGCAACAGAGGCGGTCCTAAAAGACAGCAACATCAAAAGAAATTATACGAAATGTGAAGAAACGAATCCAACGAAATCCTCGTCAAAGTGCCAATCAATTAGCCGCACGTCTACATGTTTCACGATACAGCATTCAAACCATATTGAAAAATGAACTACACTTGAAGCCCTACAAAATACAAAAAGTTCAAGATCTTACGGAGCCACAAAAAAAAGTTAGGCTTGAAAGAACACGAGCGTTGAAGGCCTTGGCCGAACGTGATGAGATTCCAAAAATTGTCTTTTCTGATGAGAAAATTTTCACCATTCAACAGTATGTGAATAAACAAAATGATCGTGTTTGGTTAGAGCACAAGTCCAACGATAATTTGGACACAAGAGTTGCCATGCGCAAGCAATCACCAGCTTATGTTATGGTTTGGGCTGCAGTGACTGCAGATGGACGCACTCCTCTGGTTTTCATCGAACATGGAGTCAAGGTGAACCAAGAGGTGTACCGCCAAAAGATCCTAAACGATGCTTTGCTACCTTGGCACGTAAACACTTTGGTACGAACCGTTGAACATTCCAACAGGACTCGGTATCGTCACACAAAGCTCGAGCGACACAGCAATTTTTACAAAATTGCGTTCCGCGGCTGATTTCGTCGAAAGAATGGCCACCATATTCACCTGACTTGAATCCCATCGATTTCTCAGCATGCAATGCTTTCTATGGAAGACTAAATCAAATAATCAGAGCCAAAGGAGATCATATCGAGCAGTAACATGTTTTTCATAAAATGTAATATGTTTTCAACATATTCCACGAAATTTCAATAAAAAATAATCAAAATTAAAAAAATTACAGCGTTTTCATTTGGTAACACTTGGTCTCAGCCATCCTGTATATTCCTATCAGGTATGTTCATTGCCATCCGAAAAGTATTGTGGCCGAATTTGTGCTAATCCAGAATTGGTGCAATTCGATTTAGCAACAAAGACCGTTGTATGAACGATTTTCTGTCATAAAACTTTCTAGAAACCAATAAACTTGGCACTTCTAATAGCATATTCCAATCAGGTATGTTCATTGCCATCCGAAAAATATAGTGGCTGAATTTGTGCTAATCCAGAATTGACCTAATTTCAAAAGACCGTTGAATGAACGATTTCTTGACATAAATGTTTCTAGAACCCAATGATGTGGTCACTTCTGATCAAAAACCTTTATTAAATAAGTCCATTGCCATCCGAAAAATATATTGGCTCAATTTGTGGTTTGTGCTAATCCAGAATTGACGTAATTTCATTTAACAACAACGACCGTTGAATAAACAATTTTCTGACATAAATGAAATCAATGAAGTTTACACTTATGATTGCAAATTCCTATCAGATATTTTCATTGTCATCCGGCAACAATATTGTCTTTCAGTGTTAGAGTTTCTAATTGAACCCAAAACGCTGTGAGGTACTTAGATAACTCCGATATGTCGTGATATTCCGGACGCCTAATCATTTCAGCCCACTCGCGGATCAACAATATCAATCTCGTGATTGAGATCAAGATTCAATTTCCATTAAGGATTGCGGCATCCTTCGCCTCGACACAATTGCAATGAACACAGCCTTTATCCACACAGGGTTCCTAGTGGGACCATCTGCATTCCCCTGTTTTATCCCAGCTTGATGACAAATGTTTATGTAGTACTGCATCAATCTTTCTAGCTACCTAACCAACTATCCTTCCAAATCTTTGAATGAGATCCTTCGTCCTTCTTACAATTGCTTCAGCTTCCTCCCAGCAAGCGATTTGCATTCCCACCTACAACTTTACGCCTTTCTCGCTAATATTAATGATCATGGCAGTGACTACTCCGTCCTCGCTTTGACTCAAGGAATTAAGAATGATGCAACCATCCATAATTCCGGATGCTGTATTGGATACAACTTGGACACCAGTTCTATGCTACTCTGTAACGCTCTATTTGCTAACTCAATTAGCTGTTGATTTCTTGTAGGAATCATAACATTCCTCGTTGTTCTCAATAACAAAACTCCCTCATTCTGGATATTGGCGTGTATCCACTCCCCATACTCGTGACGAAATATTTGCTTACCAAGTTTGAACTTGAATGCGCAATTTGCAAGAACCGTAGCTTTATCTTCCGCGTCACTGTGCTTAATACCATGCCACACGTCTTTAAGTTGTTTAGCGAACATAGATCTCCTTGAATATTTGCCCACGAATGGTGGTTCTAGTTAACGCATACACGCCAATTCTATATGAAATAATAGGTGGTTCTGAGTAATAGCCAGTTATTTACGAAGTTAAGAAATATTTAGCGAAATATAATAATTCGCTAAGCCATTGTGTTTATACTTTGAATATACGTTGAACAACATTTTTGTTGCTTGGTCGATGTAAATTTTTCCGTTTTGTGCAGAATTAGACACCTTAAAAATTTATTTAATTGATTTTGGCGACGATTCCGCGAGAGCCTTCTATTTATATTTTCTTCTATTTGACTCGATGTCTGTCTCAATTGTTTTCTATCATAATGTTGGCGTGATGTACTTCCTAAAACTGTTTAAATATCTTTAGAATTATTTTTAGGAAAAAATTCACGTTTCTAGCCAGAGTTGTGCAAAATTTCCTAATCCTAAATAGTTGAGAATGTATTAGTGTAAAATATACAAAATCCATATTAAACAGAAATATTAATTTTTTAATCTGGATTTTATGTTATTGTTTATCGTAGGACGTTTAAAATAAAAATGCATGAATTTGTGTTGTTAGGGCAAGCTCAAAAGGTAATACTGTGGGCAAAAAATAGTAAGACCTTGTTCATAATTTTAAATTCTTTTTATTTATTTCTCCAAATCTATTTCGTTCCGCTCAAAGTAATCCCCCCGGCCTCAATACACTTGTGTCAACGTTTTTTCCAATCCTCGAAACAGTTGTTAAAGTCAATTTCCGGAATAGCCTCCAATGCGTGTAGCGATTCACGTTTAATATCTTCAATTGACTCAAAACGGTTTCCCCGGAGCGGTCGTTAGAGTTTGCTGAACAGACAGAAGTCACGCGGAGCTAAATCAGGCGAATACGGTGGTTGCGGAACGATATGGGTGGAATTTTTGGCTAAAAAATCAGGTTTTACGTGATGCAGTATGAGAAGGTGCATTATTAATAATTCCGGCCTCTTTTTACGAATTGCTTCACGCAAACGACGCATAGCACTCAAATAGTATTCCTTGTTGACAGTTTGACCGGTCGGAAGGAATTCGGAGTGCACCACACCTCGATAATCGAAGAAAACTGTCAACATCACCTTGATTTTTGACTTGCTTTGACGTGGTTTTTTCGGCTTCGGCTTTGGCACGATATTCGGCAGATTGATCGTCTGTTTCCGGCTCGTAAGCATATATCCAAGACTCATCGCCAGTTATAATACGTTGCATGACATCCTGGTAGTCGGAAAGCATTGTTTCACAGACGTAAAAAAATTGAGTGATTTTGGAACCAATCGTGCTTTCACTTTTCTTAGGCCCAAATGATCTTTCAAAATGGTTTTCACTGATCCTTCCGATATTTCAACGATGTCAGTAAGGTCTCTGACTGTAAATCGTCGATTCTCGAGTACCAATTCTTTGATTTTATTAACGTGTTGATCATCAGTTGATGTTGATGGCCGTCCTAGACGTGGTTCGTCGTCAATACGTTCTCGACCCTCTTTCAACAATTTGTACCAATCAAAAACACTTGCTCGCGACATACAATTATCATCGAAGGCCTTTTGAAACGTTCTGAACGTTTCGGCACCACAAAATTGATTCCACACACAAAATTTAATGGAACTTCTTTGTTGAATAATTTCACTCATTGTAAAAACCGCCGAATGCACTTTTTGTACTTCAGAAAAACAAGCGTATACTAAACACTAATGACTATTTTGATGTGACATTTGGCACAGATGTCACTGACAGTCATACCAACATAGAAAAAAAAATATTTCGATGAATGGTTTTCCGCGCGAAATTTAAATTAAAAAGTATTACTACTTTTTGCCCACAGTAGATATGTATAACTTACTAAAGTAATAATTAGTGTACTAATATGTTAATGAACCTGTACAGTAAATACTTGGTTTTGTATTTCCTGACTTCCGTAGTGCATATAAGTTAAATTTATAAGATCAGCAAAATTATTACTGTATCTTCAATATAGTTTGTTAAATGCAATTTGCAAACTAAATTTGCAACTAAATAATTGTTGCTGTAATTTAAGTATAATTTTTGTTTGGGTGTTGGTTATATACCAACAAAATTAGTAAAATAAATTAGAACAACTCGAAAAGCCAACCTGCTTGTTCGCTTCTATAATTAAAATTATAAAGATTTCTTTAATTGAAAAGTGGTCAAAGCCCCCTCCAGAGGTAAGAACACTACTCATTAAATAAAACTATTCAATAAAAAAAATCGAATTCCAATCTGTGGTTGGAATTATTCATATGGTCTAAACAGTTGGTCCTTCGAGCCGGATCTCAGCGTTAACGAGATCAGCATAGCAGTTTTTACAACACACAGTAGCAGCTCTACCGTAAAGTCACCTAACGGAATCAGTTTGTGCGCATAAAGAACAGAGATTAAATAATTAAATCGCATAACTCATCATGACTCTCGAAGCAGAGGAATTCATCAAACAACAAGATATCATCGCCGATAAGATATCCAACATGAGGCGGAGCTGACCAGCGCAAAATTCAGGGTTATCTACAAGAACGTATTGCAAAATTGAATCAGCTGTATGCAAAATTCATTTCAGCCGGCGACAAAAACATCGCAATGTCGCCGCTGAGTGATAACCATCCTATCCTAAAGATAGGAAGCACGTAGCAGAAAATTATGAAGTTCTGATGCCTGAATTACAACAGCGATTAAATTCGCTATCAGATCAATTACAATCGCCATCATTTAGTGGCAACAACCTAGACAACAACACTAATTATCAAAACAGGTCGGAGCCGCCTCGAATTGAATCGATCGAGCAACTTGACAACCCGCTGTTCAAAAAACAAGACGTACTCATGTTTCAGTTATACCAACATATACGTCAAATCGAGTTCAAACTGGATAACGATGTTCGTCCACCCGAATACTTACAGATAAATATCAACAAGCTGAGAAAATTATGAGAATTGCTACAGACCAGGTCAATCCCTTGCTCCTTGCGAACAAATATTTCAAATCGCTTTTATCGGCACCAACGCTGTAAGCAGCTTCTGCAGGAGGAATTTGGAACATGCATGACAATGCAGAAGAAAGGCTGCATAACATCGAACGCTTAAAATTGAGTTCCACATTTGAATCATTTGTCGCGTTCATTCTATCCAGAAAACTAGATACAGAATCCATTCGGCTATGTGAATCAACTTTACCCAAACCAAGGGAGCTACCAACAATAACATAAAATATCAACTTCTTGGAAAAGAGATTCCAGTCTTTAGAAGCAATGGGCCGCGCTAAATCAACATAATAGAAACACAAGGCAATTTATTGGCTGTACAACCTTCAAAGCGAGTCAACGTTGCTATTGTTAATCCTGTTTGTTGGGTTAAAGCATGCGGCCAAAAAAATGACGACATTGGGGAAAGCAAGCTTGGTGAATACCTCGAACCCCTGTGTAAGATGCCTCAAGCAACACAGTGGTTCGTGCACAGTGCAATAACGCGGCGTCTTTAGTTTTGTTACCTACCGCAATAATGAAGGCGGTATCGGGTAATGGTCGGCCAGTCACCTTAACGGTTCTGATAGACGTGGGATCCCAAGCCACATTAATCACCTCCAAGATAGCCGCCTACAACTTTAATCTCAAAAAAAGAAAGATCAACGTCAACATTTCTCGTATCGGAGGAAACCAAGCCGGTACTTGCAGCCACTTTAAGAGTCTAAAATTGCACCAAGGTTTGATGAGAGTTCCGTGTTAACGTTGATGCGCTGATTTTCGAGAAACTCACTCAAAGACTTCCCGAAATCAGTATCAACACAAATAACTGGAAACATTTGAAAAATCGTCAACACGCCCTCCCCCCTCCCACACTTTACAGGCAATCACATTCAACTGATATAGTATTGGGCGCCGATTATTATCCGTTCATCGCCACCAATGATGTTATAATGGACGAGCAACATCAACCAATAGCTCAAAACACTGAGCTCGGATGGATTATCATCGGGAGCCCCGGGACTATCGAGAATCAGAAAATAACAACCAAGGTGATAGAAGAACAACTCAAGTTATTTATCGAGAACGACTCCATTCCAGAGGAAAGAAATCATATTAAAGAGGAAATAAGAATAGAAGAACCTCCAGACAAATTTAGAACATGGCCCTGAAGATAAATATACAGTAAAGATTCCCTTTAAAACTTCTAACTTTTGGGAATCTAAGAAAGCGGCTGTAGCCAGACTAATACAACTGGAAAGAAAATGGAATTAGTGCAACCGGAACAAGTACAATTGACAGTTAATCAAAGTTATTATATACCACATCACGGAGCGCTAAAACACGATAGCGGCTCAACTAAACTCCGAGTGGTATTCAATACATCAGCAAAACCGACAGCCGGCATATGATTGAACGATTTAATGATGACTGGCCCTAAGATTCAGCAAGTCCACGCAGATATGCTACTTCGATGGAGAAAGCACAAGTTTGTCGTAACCGCCGACATTGAAAAAATGTGCAGACAAGTATGGATACTTAAAGATGATCGGGATTTTCAAAGAATTGTGTAGAGAGATGAACTCAGACAGCATTTCACGGTTTACAGATTCAACACTGTCAGGTTCAACTAGCAGTAAGAGCTCTGTTACAACTAGCTCAAGAAAAACACAACAACTATACCCAACAGCATCAAGAATTTTATCATCGGACGTCTACGTAGATGACATGCTAACGGGAGGAAGCTGTTGTAGTCTTGAATAAATTAAGAACAACTACCGAACAAGGCGGTCTAAATCTTCGCAAAAGGGCATCCAACCCCAGGGGCATCCTAGAATGTATTCGAACAAATCCCATCGAGCGGTCAACTTATCGATTCAGTTGAATGATTGCGTCTAAACCTTGGGTATAGTATATCATCCCCTGGAAGATGTATTTGAGGTTGATGTGTCAAATCTACACTTTTCAAATGAACAACAAACCAAGTGGGCATTATTGTCGGACTCGGATGGTTACCACCAATAACCATTACCACTAAATTAATGATTATGGAAAAACGATCGATTTTAATGTATCGTATATATGTGACCAAATATCCTTAATCCCGACTACCAGAAAGCCTACCTTTTGAAAATTGTGTATGATTTTTGTATGATGACTTACAGACAGATACCCGCATTAAGTACTATTGAATTAACGTTTAACTCGTTAATATGTAGTTATTTTATTTATTCGATAATACAAATTTTTACACATACATAGACATTTTGTTTTATTGTTGTTGGTTTTAGGAATAACTTTGTATTGAGCAAAATATTCACAACCGTATTATAATCGAGTTTTTTAGGTAAATTATAGCCGAATAGAAATGTAGATTTTCTGTGTTTCTTAGTGAGATAATTTTGAGTGCAAACTGTAGTAGCAACCAAATTTTAATCATACTGTTCGCAATGAACTGTTCTCGGCTAAAATGTTCGTAAAAAGCCTTTAATTTGAACTTTTAACTAGCATACGAGCATAACTTTAAATTAATTGAGGTTAATAGGATTTTCATCTTTTCAGGAGCGAAAACACATTGGCCAAGGTTTCAAAAAAGGTTACCCAGAAGGACAAAACGATTTCAAAAACCTTTAAACTCCGGTGTCACGTTACTAAATTAGTAATTTTACAATAAATGTATGAACATAAAATGAATTTTAGACGCTAATCCTATTTATAAACCTTTGTCGTGATACATGTAAACCCGAGAAGACAATTAACAAAATTAAGTTCGAAAATCAAAATATCTAATTGTTGCTTCAATTGTAAATTTCTGGTAAATAAGTTTTGAATCATTTAGACCGCATTACAAAGTAGATTTAATAATGAACCTCAACAAAATAAAACCAGTTCCACAATGTATCAATCAGGACCCTCCATGCAATATTTATATCATACTACTCAATTACTTGTCAATTTCAATCCTAATTAAAATGTTGAATGTGTTAAATTTCAATCAACTTTCAATATGTAATAGATAAAATTGGCACCTGTCAGCATGTCACATCGTTCACTATAAGATTTCAAAATACGTATAAAATTTTAAATCTAGATGGAAAGAACTAAACTTACGAACACATTATTTCTTTTACTATTACAAGCCTCTATGTGTAAGACGTACACAGAAGGTTAAAAATGTTTAATTGTATATTGGCCTATTTCTATATTAGCTAGGTCTAAATAACAATAATCCCTCTCTAAATTAATACGATACATGTAAGTATAGCTAGATAGATGTCAATTTTGAAATGGCCATTCAATTTGAAAGTGTCAAAACATTTAATATTTTAACAAAAAAAAATATTTTAGAATGTCACAATTTCGATAGATTTCGAATTTGTTTAAATGCCCCTCTTATATACCCCATATCATAACTAGTTAGATATACAAATTCTTGTGGTTACAAAAAATAGTTTTAACAACGACAAACAATTTGAAAAAGTCATCCTTTTTGTCAGCAGGTATAACTTAAATAAATATTTATAGAAGCGAAATAGAAAAGATCAACAAAAATTACAAGCAATGCTAGACCAGACCATACTGTTGAGTTTTTCTTTATCATTATTTTTCATAATTTTAGTGTAATATTATTTATTTGAAATTAATATTTTTATTAAAAACGAAACTACACACACACGCACACACACATTCACTATGATATACGAATAATTCTGGCGCCATCCTTATCAGTTGACAGTTGTCAGTAAATGTCAAGAAGAATTTTAGTTTTTTTAATTCTTTTATTACATTTTCCTATTTTCAATTTTATATTATATATTTTCTTTATGTACTTTAGAATTAAACTAATAAAAAGTTAAATAAAGTAAATTAAATTAATAAATAAATAATAATAAAATATAAAATCAATTGTAAAATAATTTTTTTTCTATTTGTGTACACGAATATACATAAAACGAGCTGCTTATCATAATTCCAACTGCATATCTCGCTGTAACAAAACGACAACACAGTTCTTCTTATACATATTATGTTGATTAATTTCGTAACATAAGACAAAATTAATTTAGAAGTTGTTCGATGTCATGCAGTGCATTTTAATCCGTGTACACAAATTAACAGATGGTCAGTAAAATTATGTGTGTCATTCTGTTATTTTTAATTAATATTTACGGACTGGTCAATTTTATGTTTTTTGTAGTTAATCTGCTTTGCAATTTTCCAACCCTTTTCTAGAAAAACAAACAAACCAAAAATTATATTAGAAATGGAATATAAGACGTGTACATAGGTAAACAGGGCAAGATTTTCGATAAAGAAGAATTCTTTCGAAAATTAGTGCTGTCGATGAAACTGGGTAAAATTTAATATAATTGGTTCGGATTTCGGGCGTTCGATATGGCGTACACCATTTTGCAAATAAAACACTCAACGATTTAAGCTACAAAACTTTATTTTCCAAACACCTTTATTATCCGCAGTATTTCACTATTTACTTTTTACTTGCACGGTTAAATTACAACTGTCTGTCTCTACGTCCCAAAATGGTCGCGCTTATATACTTGTCTATGGCTGCTCGGGATTAAGCTTTTTTATTGCACAAGATGTATGAGTATTACAATTGTAAATCACCTTCATGTAATTGCATTCGCCTGTTTTGTTAGTTCCAGTATTTTCCATCATGATTATAGCCGACGTTTACAATTACTCTCATTATCTCCATACTCCCCTCTACTTAGAATGCCTTCTAAAAACCAATCCTCAATCAGTATTGGAGGAATACTTGGACCGACATCGGTATTGTTGAGAATAATAATCGCTTGATAAAATTATACTCTCCATACTGGATCGAACCTGCGAACTTCGGTTTGATAATCAGGGTTTTTCAATAAGAGCACTTCAACTTTTTTTTTTAATAAAACACAAACTGTTCGACTTTTGAACTAACTTTTTTTTTATTAACGAATTTGAACATATACATTTAAGTATGAAACTCGATTTCTTTTGCATGACCACCGCGTGCACGTTTTACGAAGTCCAATCTTTGATCCCAATTTTCGACCACTCTTTCGCATAAATCGGCCGAAATTCCAGCAATTTCACGATCTATATCGGCTCTGAGCTCTTGCAACGTCGCCGGCTTATTGGCATAGACCAATAACTTCACATAACCCCAAAGAAAATAATCCAGAGGTGTCAAATCACACGAGCGCGGCGGCCACTGGACGGGCCCATTTCGCGAAATAACACGCTCATCGAACTTAGTCTTCAATAACGCGATTGTATCGTGTGCTGTGTGGCATGTGGCCCCGTCCTGTTGAAACCACATGTCGTCCAAGTCCATTCCATTCAATTGCGGCCAAAAAAAATCGTTTATCATATCGCGGTATCGATTTCCATTAACAGTAACGTGGCGATCGTTATCGTCGATGAAAAAATATGGCCCAATGACGCCGCCGGCATGTAATCCGCACCAAACAGTGACTTTTTCGGGATGCAACGGTGCCTCATGAATCACGTGTGGGTTGCTTCCTGCCCAGTAACGCATATTTTGCTTGTTGACAAATCCATTTAGCCAAGAGTGAGCCTCATCGCTGAAGATGATTTTTCGGTGAAAATCTGCATCATTTTCGATTTGCTCTTGAGCCCAATTCACGAATCGGCGTCGCTTCAAATGGTCAAACGGCTTTAGTTGTTGTGTCAGCTTGATCTTATACGGATGTAGGCCAAGATCTTTACGCAAAATTCGCCACAATGATCTCACAGAAAGGCCCAATTGTTGCGAACGTCGTGTGAGCGACACATTCGCATCTTCTTGAACTGAAGCCCTGGCGGCTGCGATGTTTTCAACACTTCGAGCACTTCTTGCTCTCGAGGGCACCGGAACATAATGTAGCGAAAACGTAGACTCAAATTTTGCCACTATACGGTCGATTGTCGAACGGGCTGGCTTGTTAAATGGACCGTAGAATGGCCGTAATGCTCTTAAAGTAGCAGCAACAGAACGATTATTTTGATAAAAAATTTGCACGATTTGCAATCGCTGTTCACGTGTGTAGCTTTCCATGATGAAATGTATACTAATGAAGTTTCCAAATGACAAAAGATTAATAAAAAATATGGCGTCGTTCGCCGTCCCTGTCAGAAAAAGTTGAAGCGCACATGTTGAAACACCCGTTACTTGGTGGCGTACACCTTAACCACTCGACCACCAAGTGATGTACTTGGGTAAAGTAAAATTCGTAACATTACCCCCACCTTGAATATGTTCGTCCCGAGCAGACTCGTCAATTGTCTTATCGCTAAACTATCGTTCTGCACGACATTCCGTCCACCTCCAAAACGTTCATGTAACCGATACAAATCGTCGCTGACCTTTTTGACAATTTTGTATGGATCTTTCCAATCTCGTTGTGCATCTTGAGATCTGCTTTTCCGCTCCTGGAATTCACTAATTCACACTAAGTCACTTCGTCGAAAATCGGCAAATCTCCCATACTGGTCGTATTGTGCTTTCGACATACCGGTCGTTTCTCGGCTTTATGGACACTTTCTGCTACTTTCGCATCATGTCCCTGACCTTTTCTCTGCCTCATCGTATTCCACCTTTATACGACTCTCCGTCGCGGCCTTCAAAATCGCTCCCTCTTCAGCAATCAACTCCTCTGCCGGGCTCACCAAGAACAAACGTACTGGAAACTTCCGTTGAGAAAGATTTTTGCTCCATTTGATAAGCCTGTTGATCCCTCTGTTTCTCTGGCCATAAACTCTCGTTTAGCCGTCCTTCACTTTTCGGTTCGAACTAAACATTTTCCTCTGGTCTGCTTTGATTCTTGAACTCTCAAATCAGGCTGCCTCGCAAAACGAGCGTTCCATCGTTGCGTACACTCTCGTATATGTATAGTGACCTAAGTTCCCGCATCTGAAGCATCTTCTTTCACTTTTGATGTCACCTGGCTCTGCACTGTACTGTTGTAATTTTCTGTGACTCCAATAGCTTAGTGTAAGTTGTGTCAACTCCAGCCATGCTCCAGTCTCCAGTTTGCTCAACTTTACTGTGTTAGTGGCTAAACTTGCTCTAGCTACCTCATATTCTAATGCCATCGCCAATACATTATTCATGATTGTATCTTCTAGTATTGGATGTTAAATTACATTTAAGATGGTCGTCTTTCACAGCACTGATAAACTCGTCCACTGCTAGTCCTTTCAACACATCTGCAAATGCGTTGCGATATATGCTTGACGCGCTATTCTTGTTACTTCTCTCCCCAGGTCTTGCATGCAGGTCTTGCCTCCCCGCGTAGTTGTCGCTCGCTTTGGAGTTGAATCTTGCATAATTCTTGACGTGTGACTGCCCATATCTTAGCTCCAACTCAGCCATGACCCGCTCATAGCTCTTTTCTGCTGCAGAAACAGTTTGCATCTGCTGCTTTCCCACGAAGACCCAAATGAGTGCGGTGAGCTTAGTGGGTCACTATTTCCGTGATCATTTGATTCTCGGGAAATGGGAATTTTGAAATCTTATTCTCGGGAATTCCCGGTATATAGTATATAATGTCCAATGTAATTTTTAATGAAATGGGTGTACAAATGTATTTCCAACCTTTTTTAGTGAAATTGGTTTGTGTAGAAAATGAAACAATGTTTTATTCAAAGTATGCTCCTTCGGAAGCTATAACCTTCGCCCATCGTTCAGGCAATAAACGGATTCTCTGAAGGAAGAAGTCTGGTTGTTTCGAGGCGATCCAGTCATCGACCCATTTTTTGACGTTTTCATATGAAGTGAAGTGCTGCTGTGCCAGGGCTGATCGCATCGACCGGTGGACAAGTGGTAATCAGAAGGAGCAATGTCTGGTGAATACGGCGGGTGTAGTACAATTTCCCATTTGTCCAAGTAGTTTTTGACAGTTAAGCAACATGTGGCCTTGCGTTGTCATGTTGCAAAATAATCAAATTTTGCAGCTGGAGCTTGCTTTAAAGCCATCAATTGTCTTCGATCAACTTATCCCGTAATCGTTTCACGCTCACTCAGCAGCCCATAATAAACGACGCCCTCCATATCCAACCAAATACAACGCATCACCTTCGAACCATGGATATTTGCTTTTGGTGTCGACGGCTCTGGTTCGCTTGGCTTGACGCACGCTGGTTTGCGCTTTGGATTGTCATAATGGATCAAATTTTCATTCCCAGTGATGATCCGATGCAAAATCCCCTTCCTTTGTTGTCGTTGAAGCAGCAATTCGTAATATTCAACTCTTCTGCCAATTGTTTTTCGTTCTGACACATCAAGCAATTCTTCCAATTCTGTATCTTCAAATTTTCTTGGTCCGCTTTCACGTTCTTTGTCTCTTACGTCAAAATCACCAACTTTGAATCGTTGACATGCAAAGAGTTGTATGTTGTATTCAATGGAGCATGTTCACCGTAAACTTCCACAAGCAAACGATTTGTTTCCGCTGCACTTTTCGTCAACAAAAAATAATGAAGTAAAACTTCCCGCAAATGCTGAACAAAATTCGACATTTTCAATTACATGAAAATAATTGTTGTTTACGCTTTGAACAAATGTCACTAGCAATTATTCAAGCTTGATATCTAACCTCCAAAAAACATGTATTGCCCGATTGAATAATATGCAAGCAATTGAACTAACGACACCTCTATAAAAAGGTCATGAAACAATCAAAAGCGAAACAGTTTGATTGGATCGGAATTCACCAGCAATTGTTAATGTGATAAAAAGAAGTTTGGATTTAAAATCTTTTTGAACGCGATATTTTTAAAACACTTTTGCAAATATTTTTTTATGGTGCCAATGGCTTCTTGAATCTTTCTACATTAGAAACTAACAAGAAGTGCACTTGTTCAAATGTTCAAATCTTAAGCCAATTACCTGTTGTAAGTTTTCACCAATGTTAATGCTTAATATTATTGAATCTGCTCTTCTCCAGTCGTTTAAATCGCGGCTGTCTTAGTATACTCCGGGCCAATTCGTTGAGACATCCCTGAAGTTTTGAGTAGTATTTCGAACTGAAATCCTTCATTGTTTCTTTAACGGTTTTAATACCAAGGTCGTGTATGTTAGTATTTTGGATATACCATGAGCGATACATCGGAGTATTTTCGCTTGAGTTCGTTGCAGGAATTCTCTATTTAATTCACTGGTGGATGCCATAACCGAATACCATATGTCATAATGGCTTGATTAACGCTTTGTATAGTAAGACCTTATTGTCTAATGATAACTTGGATTTTCTTCCTATCAAGAATGCTTTGCTTCAATATGTTCTTTCCACGTTAGCCGTCTATCCGTCTATCCTCTTGAGACTGTTTGCGGGTTTTCGTGTGATACCAGAATGGCTGTGTCATCAGCAAATGTTGATATTATTACATTGTCGGTAACAGGTAAGTCTGCTGTGTACAATAAGAATAAAATAATTCCCAGGACGCTTCCTTGTGGGACTCCTGCGCTTATATCATTTAGGGAAGTTCTTGCACCATTTTGTTAGACCATGCATTGCCTTTGGAGGAGATAGTTTTCCAGAACTGAGTGACTATTCTTCGGCAGGAGCACTTTAAGTTTGTGTGTTCATCGTGCCAAACTATGTCAAATGCTTGTGCTATATCCATGAAGAAAGCAGAACAGTATTTCTTTGCCTCAAAGGTCTGTCTGATTGCATATACAATTCTATGCACTTGCTCTATGGTACCATGTTGGTTTCGGAACCCAAATTGATGGTCTGGAATGATTTGCCGTTCTTCTAATACTGGTTTCAGTTTTGTTATTAACATTTATTCAAACAGCTTTGAGATTGTGGAAAGTATGCTTATTGGACGATAAAACGAGAATTGAGTTTCGTTTTTCCCAGGCTTATGTATAATTGTGATTAAAGATACCTTCCGCTATGGTGCCGAAATCCGGGAGGACTGTTGAAAGACAGTTTAATTCAACAGTATCCTTGCTTAAAAAGTTATTTATATCACTTGCATAATCATCTACCGCGTTAGTAAAAAATTCATTGTCAATCATTTTGGATTTTTTAAGCAATTGTGTACTCAATCGATGTTCAAGTGATTTTTTCAATTAATTGAAAAATTATATCAAATTATTATAACAGTGAGTTAATCCAAGTGGCAAATTTCGTAAACCTCATTGTTTAACACAGCCCTCGCATATACAATGAATGTGGGCATAAATTAGTTTAATGAGGTATAGGAAAATTTGGTTTGAACACGCTGCTGAGTTAACCATAAATATTCCTGCGTGATTTATTAACTCAACTGAAGTATTTGTGAGTGCAACAGTCATAGTTATCGTGGTGTTACAAACCTTTAGATTACGAGTCAATTAATCGTTACAAATTACTGCTAGTGGAAAGTGATAATAATGAAGAAATTTACGTGCATCTAAAAATTCTACAAAAGGAAGTCTTGGAGTTTGAGAGGTATATGATCAAAATTTAGGAACAGCTCGATGCAACCTATACAGAAATGGGCGATTTCATGTCAAGGTATACTAAACAAAAGGTGCGATTGAAGAAAGTGGCGCAGAGTAATAATCCAATGCTAAAGGCTATGCAAACCCAGATGAATGAAACCATGACAGCATTTTCAAACCATCAAAGGGAAATGCTAGGAACCTCACGTGACCAAAGTGTTCGTGCTACTCCAAAGGATGAAATTAAACTTCCAAAATTAACCATACCGTATTTTAGTGGAAACTACCAAGAGTTCGTTACTTTCCGTGATATGTTTGAAGGATCAATTCATAAAAACATATCGCTGACGAAAGTGCAAAAATTTCAACATTTAATTTCGGTGCTTAGAGGAGATGCACTTAATTTGATCGAATTACGAAGAAACATGAACCAAAATCTTAGAGCGATATCATCGTGAAGGGCCTGTAATTACGTCATTAATCAAGAGATTTTTAGATCAGCACTCAATTAATGTGATACGTCCGATGAAGTCATTCGTGGGCTCAAAGTGTTTGGAGCATCTGCAGAAACTCAAGATCCTTGGTTAATCCATTTAAATTTCAAAAAGAAGAAGAACAATCAATACGTTTCTCCAATCCAGCCTTTGAGGTTTTTCTAAAATTTTTGCAAGACCGGTGCATGGCTCTAGAGAATTGTGATGTAAGCAATCCTAAACGAATTCCACAAAAATCAACGAAATCGTTTTTGGTTAATATGCATAATGAGAAGCGGGATCACTCTACATTCGGCCTCAATCAATCTGCGAATAGTCCAAAATGCAAAATGTGTACGGAGAAGGCTTAAACTTCATGAGTGCGATCGCTTCGGTGCACTCGCTTTCGACAAAAAGAAAGAGTTTGTGATTCAATCCCGATTATGGTTCAACTGCTTATATGATCCAAATTTCACTCATAACGACACCTTCACATCGGCTCCCCAACATCAATCAGATTCGAAAACAACAAATGAAGTCAAAAAAATTGATCAAGTAAATAAGCCATCAACGAGCGATGTAGTAACGAGTCACCTTTTAGAAAAAAATTTACAATTAACTCAATCAATTTTACCTACAGCTGTAGTGAGCCTGTTGGGCAAACATGGCCGATCGATTAAATGCAGATTATTGCTAGATTCCGGCTCTCAAGCAACTTTAGTATCATCGTCATGTGTATATAAACTATAGCTAGCACGTGAAAATTGCAGAATACCAATAGCTGGTTTAATAGCTTCTACAACAACGCGTGGTGCTGTAAGAATTCGAATTACACCAACAAACAATAGTGATGTATGTATTGAACTTGATGCTTTAATTATCGACAAGCTAAACTCAAAATTGCCTAAAATGAATCAATAAATACTTGATCAATGAGAAATGCAAACCAAAAATCTATCAGATCCACCAACCGATGAATTAACGAGAATTGATTTCCTTGTGAGTGCAAACTACTGCTTTCAGATATTTAAATCTGAAAGGATAACAGCACCATACGGATTAATTGCAAATGATACCACTTTGGGATGGATAATCACTGGTGGTTCCGCAGTGAACAGTGCATCGTTTAACATATATCAGACTGGCTTCAATATTGATAATGCATTAGAAAAATTTTGGAACATAGAGGAACTTGATAGTGAAAGGCAATTAAATCCGGAACAGCAACAATGTCAGTGATTTTTTCAAACTACAAACATCAGAAATGAAAATGGGAGATACGAAGTTCGTCTTGCCTTCTCAAAAGATCCAAAATTACATCTGGGAAATTCAAATCGGTCGAACGTCGTTTACAAGTTGACGAATCGTTAAAAAATGAATATATCAAATTCATGAAGGGGTATTTGAATGAAAATCATATGATCGAATGTGAACCGAGTAAATCGTGGAATGGTGAATGCTATTATCTTCCCCATCATCCAGTGATTAAACCCGATAGCATTACAACAAAGGTTCGCATAGTTTTTGATGGTTCAGCAAAAACTAGCACATCTTACTTACTTGCTCAACGATGTGTTAATGACAGGACCAACGATTCAACCAGAATTGATAGAAATACTCATTCGATTTAGAAGACATCGAATTGCAATAGCAGCGAACATAAAACAAATGTATCGCCAAGTGATGGTTAACAATGACGATTGCAATTATCAGCGTATTGTATGGCGGAAGCAGCCTAATGAACCAATAAAACACTTCAAACTTCTTCGAGTAACATACGGTACTAAATCAGCGTCGTACTTAGCTACTCGTAGCTTAGATCAAGTTGCAGACGATAATAGTGAAATATTTCCATTAGCAAGCCAATCCATCAAGTCAGATTTTTACGTAGATGATTTGCTAAGTGGAGCTGATTAAGTATCAAACGCAAAAATTCTGTGCAACGAAATTAAATTAGTGTTAAAATCAGCCGGGTTTGTGCTAAGAAAGTTCGCGTCAAATTCATATTTAGTATAGTAAAGTATACTGACGGAAATAGAAGATAATGATGAATCATCTGATCCAGTCATGGTGGATAAGTCTGATGAACATAAGGTACTTGGTCTGTACTGGGATCGTCGAGATGATTGTTTTGGCTTCAAGGTGTCTATACTGTAGGGTTTCATTCAGCAGCAACAAAGAGACAGTTTCTGCCAGACTCCTCTAGGTCGCTTGATCCAGTCGGTTGGCTATCATCCGTCACTGTCGCTATAAAAGTCATGTTTCAGCAGTTATGGAAATTGAAGTTGGGTTGGGATGACCCATTGCCGTCCGATTTGTCTCACACATGGGTGCAGCTATATATCAACTTGAAGTAACTGGAAGGAATTAAAACCGATCGGTATTGCCAATTCAATAGCGAAACTCAGCTGCATGGATTTCCCGTTGCTAGCAAATTAGCCTACTCAGCGTGTGTTTATGTGCGTAATGTATAAATGGTTCCAAAGTGAAAGTTCAATTAGTTGCTGCCAAGACAAAAATGGCACCTTTAAAACCAATCACAATTCCTCGTCTCGAATTATGCGGTGCTGTTTTACTCGTAAAATTAATGAGGAAAACCAAACAAATGTAAGGCAATAAATATGTTTTTCTCTGGACGAACTCAGAGGTCGTACTCCACTGGTTGGCCCAACATCCATCAAGCTGGAAACTATTCGTAACTAATCGCTGTATATTAGCGAATTAATACCAAATGTTTATTGGCAACATGTCACGTCCGAGGATAACCCTGCAGATTGTGCGCCAAGAGGTTTAACGCCAAAGCAGTTATTGGCTAATGAGTTATGGTGGAGCGGTCCAAAGTGGCTACAGAACAACAAAGGAGAATGGCCAACATACCTAACAACTACTGATCTCGATGCTAGCCAAAAAGAATCGAAACCTATAGAAATTTTAACAATAAAAAATGAATCAAATTTTGTGCCTGGATTAGTAGAATCACATTCTTCTTATACCAAGATTATTCGCATTACAGCATATATGTTGAAATTTGCTGAGATCATGAAAAAAACCAATTAAACTTGAGCCACGACTGCAAAGATTGACATTAGCTGAAAAATATGTTGTCCACTAAATGCTATTGATTTGAGGTAGCCTGAGTTCACACTGGTAACCAATCTACAAAAAATTGTCTATCATGAAGAGTTTAAGCTGTTAAGGTCCAACATATACATAATAGTGACATTCTTCGGCTGAATCCATTTGTCTGTGAAAATGGTTTATTGAGGATTGGTGACAGATTGGAAAATGCTAGTTCTACAAAAGGAAGTCTTGGAGTTTGAGAGGTATATGATCAAAATTTAGGAACAGCTCGATGCAACCTATACAGAAATGGGCGATTTCATGTCAAGGTATACTAAACAAAAGGTGCGATTGAAGAAAGTGGCGCAGAGTAATAATCCAATGCTAAAGGCTATGCAAACCCAGATGAATGAAACCATGACAGCATTTTCAAACCATCAAAGGGAAATGCTAGAAACCTCACGTGACCAAAGTGTTCGTGCTACTCCAAAGGATGAAATTAAACTTCCAAAATTAACCATACCGTATTTTAGTGGAAACTACCAAGAGTTCGTTACTTTCCGTGATATGTTTGAAGGATCAATTCATAAAAACATATCGCTGACGAAAGTGCAAAAATTTCAACATTTAATTTCGGTGCTTAGAGGAGATGCACTTAATTTGATCGAATTACGAAGAAACATGAACCAAAATCTTAGAGCGATATCATCGTGAAGGGCCTGTAATTACGTCATTAATCAAGAGATTTTTAGATCAGCACTCAATTAATGTGATACGTCCGATGAAGTCATTCGTGGGCTCAAAGTGTTTGGAGCATCTGCAGAAACTCAAGATCCTTGGTTAATCCATTTAAATTTCAAAAAGAAGAAGAACAATCAATACGTTTCTCCAATCCAGCCTTTGAGGTTTTTCTAAAATTTTTGCAAGACCGGTGCATGGCTCTAGAGAATTGTGATGTAAGCAATCCTAAACGAATTCCACAAAAATCAACGAAATCGTTTTTGGTTAATATGCATAATGAGAAGCGGGATCACTCTACATTCGGCCTCAATCATTCTGCGAATAGTCCAAAATGCAAAATGTGTACGGAGAAGGCTTAAACTTCATGAGTGCGATCGCTTCGGTGCACTCGCTTTCGACAAAAAGAAAGAGTTTGTGATTCAATCCCGATTATGGTTCAACTGCTTATATGATCCAAATTTCACTCATAACGACACCTTCACATCGGCTCCCCAACATCAATCAGATTCGAAAACAACAAATGAAGTCAAAAAAATTGATCAAGTAAATAAGCCATCAACGAGCGATGTAGTAACGAGTCACCTTTTAGAAAAAAATTTACAATTAACTCAATCAATTTTACCTACAGCTGTAGTGAGCCTGTTGGGCAAACATGGCCGATCGATTAAATGCAGATTATTGCTAGATTCCGGCTCTCAAGCAACTTTAGTATCATCGTCATGTGTATATAAACTATAGCTAGCACGTGAAAATTGCAGAATACCAATAGCTGGTTTAATAGCTTCTACAACAACGCGTGGTGCTGTAAGAATTCGAATTACACCAACAAACAATAGTGATGTATGTATTGAACTTGATGCTTTAATTATCGACAAGCTAAACTCAAAATTGCCTAAAATGAATCAATAAATACTTGATCAATGAGAGATGCAAACCAAAAATCTATCAGATCCACCAACCGATGAATTAACGAGAATTGATCTCCTTGTGAGTGCAAACTACTGCTTTCAGATATTTAAATCTGAAAGGATAACAGCACCATACGGATTAATTGCAAATGATACCACTTTGGGATGGATAATCACTGGTGGTTCCGCAGTGAACAGTGCATCGTTTAACATATATCAGACTGGCTTCAATATTGATAATGCATTAGAAAAATTTTGGAACATAGAGGAACTTGATAGTGAAAGGCAATTAAATCCGGAACAGCAACAATGTCAGTGATTTTTTCAAACTACAAACATCAGAAATGAAAATGGGAGATACGAAGTTCGTCTTCCCTTCTCAAAAGATCCAAAATTACATCTGGGAAATTCAAATCGGTCGAACGTCGTTTACAAGTTGACGAATCGTTAAAAAATGAATATATCAAATTCATGAAGGGGTATTTGAATGAAAATCATATGATCGAATGTGAACCGAGTAAATCGTGGAATGGTGAATGCTATTATCTTCCCCATCATCCAGTGATTAAACCCGATAGCATTACAACAAAGGTTCGCATAGTTTTTGATGGTTCAGCAAAAACTAGCACATCTTACTTACTTGCTCAACGATGTGTTAATGACAGGACCAACGATTCAACCAGAATTGATAGAAATACTCATTCGATTTAGAAGACATCGAATTGCAATAGCAGCGAACATAAAACAAATGTATCGCCAAGTGATGGTTAACAATGACGATTGCAATTATCAGCGTATTGTATGGCGGAAGCAGCCTAATGAACCAATAAAACACTTCAAACTTCTTCGAGTAACATACGGTACTAAATCAGCGTCGTACTTAGCTACTCGTAGCTTAGATCAAGTTGCAGACGATAATAGTGAAATATTTCCATTAGCAAGCCAATCCATCAAGTCAGATTTTTACGTAGATGATTTGCTAAGTGGAGCTGATTAAGTATCAAACGCAAAAATTCTGTGCAACGAAATTAAATTAGTGTTAAAATCAGCCGGGTTTGTGCTAAGAAAGTTCGCGTCAAATTCATATTTAGTATAGTAAAGTATACTGACGGAAATAGAAGATAATGATGAATCATCTGATCCAGTCATGGTGGATAAGTCTGATGAACATAAGGTACTTGGTCTGTACTGGGATCGTCGAGATGATTGTTTTGGCTTCAAGGTGTCTACTGTAGGGTTTCATTCAGCAGCAACAAAGAGACAGTTTCTGCCAGACTCCTCTAGGTCGCTTGATCCAGTCGGTTGGCTATCATCCGTCACTGTCGCTATAAAAGTCATGTTTCAGCAGTTATGGAAATTGAAGTTGGGTTGGGATGACCCATTGCCGTCCGATTTGTCTCACACATGGGTGCAGCTATATATCAACTTGAAGTAACTGGAAGGAATTAAAACCGATCGGTATTGCCAATTCAATAGCGAAACTCAGCTGCATGGATTTCCCGTTGCTAGCAAATTAGCCTACTCAGCGTGTGTTTATGTGCGTAATGTATAAATGGTTCCAAAGTGAAAGTTCAATTAGTTGCTGCCAAGACAAAAATGGCACCTTTAAAACCAATCACAATTCCTCGTCTCGAATTATGCGGTGCTGTTTTTCTCGTAAAATTAATGAGGAAAACCAAACAAATGTAAGGCAATAAATATGTTTTTCTCTGGACGAACTCAGAGGTCGTACTCCACTGGTTGGCCCAACATCCATCAAGCTGGAAACTATTCGTAACTAATCGCTGTATATTAGCGAATTAATACCAAATGTTTATTGGCAACATGTCACGTCCGAGGATAACCCTGCAGATTGTGCGCCCAGAGGTTTAACGCCAAAGCAGTTATTGGCTAATGAGTTATGGTGGAGCGGTCCAAAGTGGCTACAGAACAACAAAGGAGAATGGCCAACATACCTAACAACTACTGATCTCGATGCTAGCCAAAAAGAATCGAAACCTATAGAAATTTTAACAATAAAAAATGAATCAAATTTTGTGCCTGGATTAGTAGAATCACATTCTTCTTATACCAAGATTATTCGCATTACAGCATATATGTTGAAATTTGCTGAGATCATGAAAAAAACCAATTAAACTTGAGCCACGACTGCAAAGATTGACATTAGCTGAAAAATATGTTGTCCACTAAATGCTATTGATTTGAGGTAGCCTGAGTTCACACTGGTAACCAATCTACAAAAAATTGTCTATCATGAAGAGTTTAAGCTGTTAAGGTCCAACATATACATAATAGTGACATTCTTCGGCTGAATCCATTTGTCTGTGAAAATGGTTTATTGAGGATTGGTGACAGATTGGAAAATGCTAGTCTTCCATTTAGCCAAAAACATCCAATTATCATTCCTGGTCGTTATACAATTAGTGAGTTGATCCTAAGGCATCTTCATTTTACGCACTTCCATGCTGGATCTGCATTACTAATCCATTTGAGCCGTCAACTGTATTGGATTATTAAGGTTAGCGTGACGAGTTACGACTGTTAGTCTGTTTCATTTCACAGGACTAGATTATGCTGGTCCAATTATAATCAACTTCAAGAAGGGACGAGGTGCTAAGCCGATAAAGGCATATGTTGTGTTGTTCATCTGTATGTCCATAAATGCCATACATCTTGAGCTGGTTACAGATGCAACTACCGACTCATTCATAAATGCGTTAAAGCGATATGTCAGCAGGAGGGGTTTCCCAAATATATAGCGGAAATATATAGCGACAACGCTACTAATTTTTTGGGCACTAAGCGAAAACTTGATCAAGCTTTATCCGCTTTTATTTCCATCACTGATGAACAAGACGTACAACACTTTGTCGCACAACGAGGTATTATTTGGAAATGTATACCACCTGCTGCCCCGAATGGGTTCAGCCCATGGTGGGCTCTGGGAGTCTGCGGTCAAGATCATGCAACGTCATCCTTCCAAAAGCGTCGGTAATACGAAATTTTGCTACGAAGATTCAAACACAACAGTTAAGCACACTCCAGTTACTGAAAATCCAGAGGAACTACTTCTGTCACCTGCTGATTTTTTAAACAATTAAGAACGTCACTTCACCTTTTTCGCGGAAAAGGTGAAGGACACGCATTATTTATACATAAATAAATATTTAGTTCAAAGTTTGTGTTCATCCATTTTTTTTTTATTGAGTTGGATAAAAGGTGATAGTTGTTTGCCTTTAGGCGTTGTTAGTCTTGAACCCCATTGAGTATGTTTGGTGTTGTAATCACACCCCGCGAGAAATTTATTACCCGGCTGACCAAAATAATCAATAAACTACAATTTTCTATAGCGTGCTTTGGAGGGTAGTACACTGCTGATATCACACAATTTCCAGACCATCCCTGTAGACAGATGCTCGTTGATTGGATATGATATTTCTCATATTTCATAAGTTCATAATGTTTTAGTCTACTCTTAATCAATACAGCAGTGCCACCGTGTGCTTTGCCATCCAGATGCTTAGTGTTATAAATAGAGTACCCATTAATTTTGAAGTAGTTCTTGTTGGTGAAGCGTGTTTCAGATGGGAAATGCTTGAACCTCCGTTCTATGCGGCGCTAGGCCATTTGCATTCTATATTGCTATTTTGAGGAGAGTCATTTTTGATTTTTAACAACTATCTGCATCAGCGTGTTCTAATTCTGCATCATTAGATCCATAGTTCTCTCCATCATCGCCATGAAGCTTTGCATCATACCAGATAGCTTGTTTAAAGCTGATGAGATGTTTCCTTCCTCATTTGCCTCCACTTACGTACGAAACCCCGTGATGCACACTACTGTTTGCATTTATATTCTGGCTTCCATTTTGAACTTTAGTTTCTGTATGTAATTTAAGCAATCGTTGCTCAGCTCGCTGTCTAGGATTAACTCTCCTTTTCAATTCAATATAAACTGGGCAACCACTATAATTCGCGTTTTTATCGCATTTCGTTGAATTTTTACCACAGATTACACAAACATCGCTCAAAGTGCAATAAGCTTTAGGCCCGTTGCACACTTGAGCTATGTTTTTCAAGCGAACTGAGCTATGTGTTGAGATCACAGCTTCTCGGGTTATTTTACAAAGCTGAAATAAGTGAAACCGAATTCCTGGAGCTTATCTCAAGCTACTCGTACGTCCTGATTTATTTAAATGCTATATTGAAACTTATGGGATAGAAATATAGCTCACATCGCTCATTTTAGGAGCGATGTGAGCTAATTATTTATCTCGAAGACGAAAATAAACTATCTAAATATATTGCTTTACAGATTGGGTTGATACTGAGATTTATCTACAATGTCTCGCTTATTTGAGTTTTGGAAACTAAAACGGGAGACTGTAAAATGTAAACATAGTCACATCAGTCAAAAAACATAGCTCAAGTGGGCAACGGGCCTTAGTGTGGCCTTATTATTGGCACTTAACACACTGTATCGGTACAGTTCTTTTTCTGGGTTCTTCGACAATAATTCTACTATGTAGAAGATATTTTAGATCATATATTTCGTCTTTCCCTTTGGTCTTTTATTATCTGGTTCTAATTCCAGACGGAATATTGGCCATGGCACCTTTTCCCGATTTATAATATTAGTTATAGATTTAACACGGAAGTTTTTTTCAGCGAGAGCAGCTTGTATCTTGTTTGGGTCAACGAAGCTCTCAATTCCTTTTAACTCTTTTTGGCTCTTTAGTTGATAAGTATAGTAGTGTTTTCCCACTTCATCAAAATGATTTATAAGATTTATTTGAGGCCTTGTATGCCTCAATATTTGATGGCTGAATTTTGTTTTTTTATATTTCTTTATATTTTTGTTTTTTTTATATAAAGCACCATTCGTTATAGCTAACTGAAATAATACGCATTAGGAACAAGGCCCATCTACTATAGAAAGTGAAGACCGAAATAAATAAGAGGTTCAAAATCTCAAATTGTTTAGCCCATCAGACATTTTCTTCGTTGCGGGCGTAACGCCAAAAGTAAAAATATTTTTCTATTGATGGGTCCAAACCCATCCAAATTCCAAAAACTAAAATTTAACAAATTTTGTTTTAATTTTCCGCAATCCTATAAAGTAATGATTGCGAAATACATACCAAAAATGTACACTCTTAATGTGTCTTATAGTGAAATTGAAACACATGCGGTTTTTCGCCCAGAACCATTTAATGCTAGCTGAAACCGGAGAAGGTAACCACTACAATGTCAGCCTGAACGTAAAGTACACATACTTCATATAAAAGGCATAGTGAGATTTGAACCAGGCACCAGCTAGAAATACCCTCAAATAGCCAGGAACTTTGCAAATGTTTATTTCACGTGCATTAAAAGATCTGGGGACTGGGACTGTACCTCATGAAATCACTATATGTAAATCAAATTCATAAATTATTTTAAAAACTACGAGTACCCAGAAGAACTGGTATTAATTTTTTCAAGGCAATATTTTTAAATGTTTGCTGAGATTAAAGGCCACATTCTGTTTCAACTAGTGCGGGCCTAAAAATTAACATTTGCTACTTACTGTGAGATTCTAAGACAAAACTATATAAAGGGTGTTTTTTTAAGAGGTTGCCGATTTTTTTTTTGAATAAAACACATATAAAATTATGAAATGACCAAAATTTTTTTTTATTTGGTAGATAATTTTTTGGCATTTAACATTTAAACACAATTTCTGGCATATGGCTACCACGACTATTTTTCACAAATGTCATTCTGGAGGTCCAATTTTCCAGCACTTTTTCAAGCATTTGAGGGCGTATGTCAGCAATGACACGTTGAATATTGGTTTCCAAAGCGTCAATCGATTGAGGTTTATCCACATAAACCAATGACTTCACGTATCCCCACAAAAAGTAATCGAGTGGCGTCAAATCGCACGAACGCGGAGGCCAATTCACCGGACCATTTCTCGAAATAATGTTGTCGTTGAAAGTTTCTTTCAATAAGTCGATTGTTTCACGTGCTGTATGGCAAGTGGCACCATCTTGTTGAAACCACATTTCATTCATATCCATATCTTCAAGATTTGACAACAAAAACTCATTTAACATGGTTCTGTATCGATTTCCATTCACGGTAACGCGTCGTCCTTCCTCATTTTTAAAGAAATATGGACCGATGATCCCACCAGCCCATAGACCGCACCAAACAGTACATTTATCAGGATGCATTGGTAATTCTAGAACGGCGTGTGGATTATCTTTGCTCCAAATGCGACAATTTTGTTTGTTGACGTATCCATTTAACCAAAAATGCGCCTCATCACTGAAGAGAATTTTACGGTAAAAAAATGGATCTTCGTTCAATTGATTTAACGACCAATCACTGAATTCACGGCGCAAACGATGGTCGTGTGGCTTTAATTCTTGCACCAATTGAATTTTGTATGGCACCAAACCCAAATCTTTACGTAAAATTTTCCATAAAGTCGATGGACAAAGTCCAATTTGCTGAGCACGACGACGAATCGATAAATTGTCGTTTTCTTCGACACTGGCCTCAACGACAGCAATATTTTCTTCTGTACGAACTCTTCTCATTCTTGTCGGTGGCTTGGCATCCAAAAGAGTGAATGTAGACCGAAATTTGGTAATTACGTTCTTTATGGTGGTCTCTGACGGACGATTATGTGCACCATAAAATTCACGAAGTGCTCTATAAACATTTTTAATTGAACACTGATTTTGAAAATAAATTTCCACGATTTGAAAACGTTGTTCTGGAGTTAACCTATTCATAATGATTTGCCAAACAATACTGAGTAGAAATGCCACTTTGAGCTGTCAAAACAACTGTCATAAAATAAAACGACATCTATCGGAAAAACAAACCTCCTAAAAAAACACCCGTTACAAGGGACAGCTGCATATTGTTAAATCTTATTTCAATATATTGATAGCCGGTAAGAATTGAACTTGAAACCGCGGACGGCAAGGGTGACCACAAAGTCTTTCATTTAAATATAAACAAAATCAATATCATTTCGTGCTAGGAAAACCACTTTCCTTTTATTTTCCTACGATATACTTTACATTTATGTTCTATTGTTTTTATATGTCATTCAAAACAAAATAAAATTTGAAAGATTAAAATCGTGAAAAAAAGAAAATTAAATTTTGAGGGGGTGTAAAATACAGTTATAGTTTCCCTTTCTTCTAATTACGAGGATTAACAATAAAATGTATTTATAGTACAGGTACTATATCGTAACGAGGTAAAAAATTTAATTTTAGTAGATCTATATATGCCCACCAATCCTTTCCACCAAATAAGTCAATTGCAAACTAAATTACGCGGACTTTCAGCATTGTATTTAGACTTTGACATAAGCACTGTAATATTTGCCGGTAACGTTACCCGACCGCTGGCCTCACGTCTATGACCTACATATATGTAACAGTAATCCCTTTCTGAAGGTGAATTGATTACGAAATTAAATCATTCGTACTAGATTTTAAAATGTATTCCTACGCATGCTAATGTTATGCCTAATCAAATAAAGCGACAGACAAAACTACTCGTATAATCTATTCACAAGAACGACTAATGTTTATTCAATTACCTATCTCATTAAATATAACAAAAAAAAATCACCTCACTCGATCATTTTAATGTGATAGTAATTTTATGATAAATTATTTAATTTATTTTTATTATTTTCATTAAATCTTATGTACATACATGCATAACACACACTAACATAAATATTACATATACATATGTAACCGTAACCCAACCATGCCACACTAATAAACTCAACATTTCAGAGTGTAAATAAAAAATAATTCCAGTAGCAATTTTGGTTATTTTGTTATCAGCATAACTTCGATAAGATTGAATTTTTTGTTGTACTTTAATTTTGTAAGTTGTTTATTTGAAATTTGATTGTGATATTTAATCAAAAATTTATGTGTGACGAGAAAGGAACATGTTTTATGTATCGATATCATATAATACTCGTCCATAAGTTTTATTCATTCATAAAAGTGCTAAATATAAATTCAAATTTGGATGCGAGAATTAATAGAAGCTGGCTGATACAAACCTGGCGGATCGTGGCTTACACAAAATCGATACTTTAGTTCTCAACTAAAGTGACGTTTCCGACAAACTAGCCCAGAAAGTGTAAATCTACACTTAAAAAAAATTTATTATGTAAAACAAAAAACGTTGAAGTAAAAAGTGTAGCATAACAGTCTATGGAATCGGGTTATTTGGACCTTTCTTTGGATCTTCAATCGATGACGATGGAACTCTGCTAGCTGTCAAATGCTGGAATTCTGCTAGCCGTTTCGAAAGAAATACGTGCGGATATTATTCACCTGGAGAGTAACGAATTGGATGTATTTGGTTCCCAAACCAAATATTCAGTTGCGGCTGCTAATTTTGATTATATGATGATTTTGGGAAATCTTAACCTCTCTAAAGTGAAATGGCTTACTGTTGAAGATGACCGGTGTGAAGTTTTAATCATTTATCAAAAGTGTAAAGACACAAAATAATAAATTATCAAAATTGTATTTACACAATTTAACCAAAAGTGTAGTTATACATAGAATAAAATGTAGCAGGGTGGCTGACACAAAGTTCGAATTTTATCGAATCAATGTAAAAATCGTTCACAAATATTTAAGTTTTCGAATTGCATTAGCAGTTTTCGATTTGGCCACCCTTAGCCGCGATTATGGCCTTCAAACGGCCGACAAAGCTATTGCATGCAACACAAAAGTGGCTCTGCGGTATTTTGGCCCATTCCCGGCGAAGCACTTGCTTGAGATGATCGATACTTTGGTATTATTTTTTTGTCCCAACCTTGTTCTTCAAAACACCTCAAACCAAGAAATCTAGCGGATTTGCATCCGACGAATTTGGTGGCCAAAAAACGAGCGGTGAACGACTTTCGGCCGTTATAGCGGCCCAAACCATTACCATCGGCGGCGCTTGGTTTGAGTAGCAATCCGCTGGTCCAAATTTTCAGTAGAACGGCTGGGCAAGTAAATCAGGTCGTTTTGCTTGTTCACATATTGCTCAATAACGAACGGTGACTCATCGGAGAAAACCAAATTCGGCAAATCGCCACTTTCTTGCAAGCGTAACAACTCCTTTGCTCTTTCCAATCTAACCTTTTTTTGAGCAACGGTGTGACCTTGTGTTTTATGGAATTTCAAGGCCTTTAGTCCAAGATGATCTTTCAATATGTGCTGCATCCGTTCAAGCGAAATGTTCGCCTCACGAGCCATTTTTCTGACGCTACGGCGCGAGTTCCGAGCCAATTTGGCCTTCACCTTCCAAATGAAATCCGGCGATGTTGCAGTGTGTTTCGGTCCACCACCATGGCGTTTTGCAATGCTACCAGTGTCATTATAATGATTTATGCTGCGATACACAAACATTTTATTCACATGCAGATGTTTTAACTGGATAACATTCTGCGGCTGTGGTTTTCCAGCCCAATATAGAGCAATCACACTATTACGGTTGAATTCCATTGCGGATAACTTTTGTTCTGAATATTTTCCACTAAAATACTTTTGTACGCTTGTAAACAATAGAATGAACTGTCATTAGTGTAAATTACGCGCTCTGTCATCACTGGCTTGACAGAAATGACAGTCTGAAGTTGGTAACACTTCGTGTCAGTCACCCGGTATTTAATTTAAAAAATCATGAAAGTGTTGTTTCTAACAATATTCTAGAAAATTGCATGTGTTAGGTTTTACACTGTTAAACACATTGTTGAAAGAGACAGCTCTATGATATTAGAAAGAGATGGAACGCTCGCCATGTTTTTCAAATAAAAAATAAATTAAAAATTAATTTCGTCTCTTGCTAATTATATTCAGTTCACTCGCTCTTTAATATATAACTCATATTGGACTCCGATTTATATGATGAGTGTTTGATTATTCAAATCAACTTTTCTAAAAATATTTCATCGAGATGTAAATAATACGAGGGCGTAGTGAGAAGTCCGGTTAAATTACAACAGAGGGCGCCACAATCGCAAATTCCAGATGTTATGTGTCAGTACCATCTGTCACTAGACCAAATTAAATTTTTCAGACAGATCTGTCATTTAGTTCAGTTTTTACAGCCATTGAAAACAGACAACCCATTGTTTTTTTGCAAACTTGGAAAAAAGTGAATTTCGTGTGTTAATTAAACATTATTTTTTGCGTGGAAAAACCATTCCGCAAACCAAAACAAAGCTTGATAAATATTATGGGGACTCTTCACCATCGATTGAAATAATTCACAAGTGATTTACTGATTTTTGTTGTGGTCGTACGAGCACAACTGATGGTTGACAAAATCCATGATACGGTATTGCAAAACCGCAGAGTGACTTTCACTAGACTGTGACTTCTCAGCGAGATAGCTCTCGCAATGTATTATACGTACATTTGAATATGAAAACACTATCCGCGCGTTGGGTGCCGCGTTTGCTTACAATCGACCAAAAACGCACACGTGTGACAATTTCCGATTTGGCGATGTTCAAGCGAAATAAAAATGAGTTTTTACGTCATTTCATAACTGTGGATGTAACATGGATCTATCACTGTATTTCTACTGGCAGAATCAGCGCCGAAGAAGGCTAAGGCAGTTTTATCGGCCAACAAGGTCATGGCCACAGTTTTTTGGGATGCACGCGGCATAATCCACATCGATTACCTTCAAAAGGGGAGAACAGTCAACGGCGAATATTACTGTAACTTATTGTACCGTTTCAACGACGTTTTGAAAGAAAAACGACCGCATTTGGCGAAGAACAAGTTCTCTTCCATCAAGACAATGCACGGGTGCACACGTGTGTAGTTGCCATGGCCAAAGCCAATGAATTACGCTTCGAATTGCTTCCACATCCGCAATATTTTCCAGACCCAGCCCCTTGCGACTATTTCCTGTTTCCGAAGTTGCAGAAATGGCTCGGCAGAAAGAGATTCGGCTCTAATGAGGAGATCATCGATGCAACAAACACCTATTTTGAAGGGTTGGAGAAATCGTATTATTCGGAAGGGATCGAAAAATTGGAAAAACGTTGGACTAAGCGTATCGAGCTAAAAAGGCGACTACGTTGAAAAATATTTTTTTTGGCCGAAATTATTATTCCTTGTTTCATTTTTACCAGACTTCTCACTGCGCCCTCGTAAGTTGGGTCATATAATAAAATGTTCTTGTTAATTTAAAAAAATAAGTGGCACAATTTAAAGTTCTAATAACAGAACATCGCAAAGTTTGTGCCAAACGGATTGGTGTCGGAAGAATTTTGAATAATTCAGTGCACTTATGGCGTCTGAGTGAAATACTTTTAAAGGCCAATAACAAGACATCGCAGAGTTTGTTCCAAAATATCATTATTATCGGATGGTTTCTATAGGCTTAACCTTTGAAATGAAATAGGTTTGATTTCCAAATGGATTGGTCTCGATAAATGTTTTTGAGTAAAACTCGTTCATTGTATTCGTTGAAGAACCAATAACAGGTTGTCTTAGAGTTTATACCAAAATGTCATTATATACTAATGATAGCTATTGGCTTAATCTTTCAAATGACATCAGTGGCATTCCGAAACGGATTGACGTCGGAAGGTTTTTTGAGTATAATTTACTCATGGAGTCTGAGTGGAATACTTTTAATGGCCAATAACAAGACATCGCAGAGTTTATACCAAAATTCCACTGTTATCGAATGATTTCCAAACGAGGTTGAATTTCCAAACGAATTGGTCGCAATAGATATTTTTGAGTAAAACTCGTTCATTGAATTCGTTGAGTGGCACACGTTGAATGACCAGTACCAGGCATCGTAGCGTATGTACCAATATTTCATTATATATACTTATCACACCGATGGACTTAACCTTTTAATTTACTTCAGTGACATTTCAAAACGGATTGACGTCGGAAGATTTTTGAGCAGAATTTATTTAGTGCACTCATGGAGTCTGAGTCAAGACATCAAAAAGTTTGTTCCAAAATACCACTATTTTGGTAGGAGGGTCGTGTTAGTATGGTGGTAATCAAAATTAATCCATTAGAGTACACACAATTCGAGGTCATTCATTGATCTGAATAAACATCTCTAGGATTATTGGTTTATGGCTTTCAAACAGCTTTTTTAATTAAATAAAAAAATAAAGAAAATTCAACCCTGCTATACGTTTTCTTCTGTGTACTACACTTTTGGTTAAATTGTGTAAATACACTTTTGATAATTGATAATTTATGTAGCTACACTTTTCAGAAATGACTAAAACTTCACACCGGTTTGAAGATGATCTTCTGCCATTCAATGGTGATTTAACCGCAGACCACGTGACGGACTCAATCTGTTCACTTGGACTAAGGCTGGCTGATTAATAACATCGAGAACTAGAGCAGCAATATCCTCGATCTAGGGTTCATACCAGTCGAATTACATGGTACAATCATTGCTTTTGATGATTTTGGCGGCTCTTTGAGTATTTTTCATTCACCACTGGACATCCAATTAATTTTTGAAAATTGTATTAATTTTAACGTAAATGTTAATTATGGTAAGTCTTTCAACATTAACAAGGGAGACTATGATGCTTTAAATGAATTGCTGGATAATGTTAATTGGGATCGATATAGAATTGGTAGTTTGGACACTAATTGATGAGTTTTATAAAATAATGAACCTGCCTGACCTAAAAAATCGGAAATCTAAACCTCATAAAAAATACAAACTGAATCCATCCGTCGTAAATTATGAAATATTTAGTGCTCTCAGATCTCAATTTAAACTTTTAAATCGTTTCTTGTATGATTCATATACTGATGAGGTTGAATCGAATATTAGAAACAACCCTAAATATCTGGAGCTATGTTGATTCGAAACGGAACTGTAGAGGTATACTATCATAAATGTCACTCTATTCTTTGACTGTTAGTGATCCGCAAAGACTCACTGACGACAAGAAATACGAATTTAATTTTAGTAAAAATCCAAACAATCAATTTCAGTTTGCCGTCGATGACGTTTTGCATGTTCTGCTGAATGTAAATGATGAGTTGTGGTCCGGACAAAATTCATCCTCTTGTATTAAAAGAATATGCTTGTGTCTTGATTCACCTGTTGAGGTACCTCTTCAAATTGGCGAGTGGACGACGATAGGATATCGAAAATTGCCGCAGTATTTATTTCTATCTTATCGGCTAGTCCTAAATTATTTGAATCGATGGTCAATTATACCATTAATTCGTTCTTTATGTGCGGCTCACGCGATTGTGATTACCAAGCCAAAGGTGGCCAAAATTTACTTCTAATTAAAATCTAGGCATCTAAAATTAAAATATTTTCATGGAAGTTGTGTATGCGACCACTGCAGTACAGCAATATAAAGTTTAGGTATGTTATCAGTTTGTGTTTCGCCGGGAGACTTAAGGTAGATCCGTACGACATGGTTCTCACTGGTAGAACGTAGTAGTAGTGGTAGTTTTACCAGTGAACAAAAACAACTGATGGAGTAATTTTTTTTATAGCAAACCTATTTTGTTCGGAATTTCCGTAAAACGCCCTACTCAA
This sequence comes from Nephrotoma guestfalica, assembly GCA_963691935.1. Lineage (NCBI taxonomy): Eukaryota > Metazoa > Arthropoda > Insecta > Diptera > Tipulidae > Nephrotoma > Nephrotoma guestfalica. Next base: position 215,179,118 of record OY829913.1, on the reverse strand, counting down.
CAGGGATGATATTGTCAATGCTAGTATACTGATGATACTTTGGCTGTATGAAAATTACTTCGATGCTTTCGAGCAATTTTTAGTACTTTTGCGAAAATGCAAGAAAATAATAACAATAAAGCAATAGATTAGGTTTGATCTCAGGATATTCAACAGCATACTCTTACAAAGGCTAAGATACCTAATCGGTTTTATAGTTAAGGCTACTAACGTAGCTTAATAGTTTGAGTCAAGTGTAAAATTTTGTGATGCAATGTCCAACTATAGATAATAAATTTAAACTCGGCAAAACCACGTTAAGGCCAAAGAAGTGCAAGTAAAGAAATTCTTAAGTGGTCTCGATTAGTTTAATTCCATTTCACTTAAAGGTCTCACGAAAATCCTCAGTATTAACCATCCGTTTTGAGGAGTTATTAACAAACAAATTTCGGAATTGGATGCGAAGCTCAGTACCATGGTAACGATCACTAAATGTCGACACATGGAGATTTCCATTCTAAAAGATCCGCTCTATCTTATTTTGACTCATAGCACAGCAGAATTACATAGAAAAATCACAAAATGTCTACATTTTTCAGTACTACCTAAACAAATATGGATTCCTAATATTTTTGCATCGTTATTTTAAAAGCAGTTCTTATAAATTTAACGTTAAATTAAAATCTCTCGGAAAATTCAAAACTACAAACAAAATTAGGATACGATATTTTGCGTCCCAATCTTTAATTGTGGTAGTCGAGTAAATAAATTAATAAATTAATTAATTTTGAATACACATGGATCTAAAATTTAGGGTACGCGACAACTCTGCGAAACCAACTCGGTAACGGACAACTCAGCGACGGTCAACTCGGGGACGGCAAACTCGGTAACAGTCCACTCGGCGAAACCAACTCGGCAACGCACAACTGGGCGACGATCAACTCGGCGATGGACAACCCGGCGACAAACAACCCGGCGGCGGGCAACTCGGCCACGGACAACTCGGCGACGGTCAACTCGGCGACGGGAAAGAAAATTGAAAAAAATCAAAAATAAAAGTTGACTGATTTCGGAATTGTACACCATTGGTTCGAGTGACGTCATTTTTATAAAAACTGTTTTAAATAAAATATTAAAGTGACTTTGGTTCATGAAATTTTATTAAACTCGACCATGTCTTAATCGATTAAGATGAGATTTGGTATGTTGGGTGGTGTGCATTTAAACTAATGAACTTCCATTTTCTTCTCAGTCTATACGTGCGGGTACATTTAAATGAATATTTTCGAGTTCTGTTAAAAGTTCCTGGCCATATTCCAGAACTTCTTCCAAAACTCATTTTAGAATCGCATTTCCATCCAACATAGCCAATCACATCATAATCAGTTAAAAATGGCCGAGTTCCGTCCCTCGATCCAATGGCGTACAATTCCGAAATCAGTCAATTTTTATCTTCATTCAAATTTTAAATTATTTTCCCATCGTCGAGCTGTCCATCGTCGAGTTGTCCATCGCCGAGTTGATCGCCGCCGAGTTGTCCGTCGCCGAGTTGTCCGTCGCCGAGTTGGTTTCGCCAAGTTGACCTGTTTCAAAAATTTCTGCTCTATTGCCACAGCTGAATTATGATTTGTCAATACAATAAGCACTCCAGCATAAATCACTCAGATACAACCAATGGAGGCTCTTATATTGCATTTGATTTTGAAACTACCATATACGTAAAACTTTTCGTACTTACAGTTGAATTGAGTGTTCAAAGCGATCCAATAATTACTAAGGACTTATTTAAATCCACTATTTCAAGACCCAAATTCCAAGATAAGTAATAATTTCTAAACGACCGGGAAACTTAGCCTAAAATTAGTGTTTATACCTCTCAAAATTATGTAGGTCTAAAATTTGCTATTAGTATATATATCTCAGAATCTTACAGTTAGTGGTTTTTAGTTATGATTTGATTAGTTTAATTTAGATTGCCATTTTGCCATTAGATGATGTTATGCGGGTTTTAAATTTTTTAATTATTTGTTAAAGATAAATCGAATTTAATAAAGTTGTTCATTTTTCATTAATTTTGATTTCTGGGATAACTTCACACAAAAATATATTGGTTATTTTTAGGTAAGTGTTGCCTGATTAAAAAAAAAATTATTTTCTGGGATGAAATGCTGAGAAAGATGCATATACCTCGAATATAAAACTAAGGTCCCCAGGTTTACCTCCTCAAATTTTAATTTGGGTGAGATCTTGTCTTGTACAGCGTAGGTACCAAACGCTGTTCAGGTCTCTCACCCTGTTTACCTAGAGAACACTGTGTGCTTTCCTTGGGCGGGGATATCACTACTATTTGAATATAAAATATAAAATAACGAAAGTAGTATCAGGATTCTAGAGCAGAAAACGTGTAATGATGAACGTCATGCTCATTCATTTCTGTTGACATTCATTCATTTTCCTTTATTGTTTCTAGATCCCTTTTCAAATCTGTAGTGTCAGGTGCTTGCACATCAATGTAAGGTTTTGGTTCATTGTAGTTTTTCGCTCTTTATATGAAATAATTTACTCACTAATTAAGATCCCTGAAAATTGTATGTTTATTGTGTCCCGCGTTGGTTTTAACGGAAACATTGCTACTTCACACTGACTGTTGTTAGGCATTGGGCGCGTTCAAGACCGTCAACTGTTGGCATCATGATTAGTGATCGCCAATTTGATTTCAAAATTTCATAGTACTAAACATTTTCATAACGTTGGCTTTGATTTTACTCAACATGTTCCCAACTGTTGGGAACAAAATCAAGTAAGTCCTGTTGCTTATCCTCTATATAGGATCTTTAGTATTAGGGTCAACTCGATCATGCTTTGTTGAGTTGTAGCATTTCCAATTTTAATCTCTGTTGTTGTGAGGTGAGATGCACCCTACGAATATACCTGTAACCATGTCTACCGATGCTCGCTTCCCTCGTCGCCGTTCGTTATTGCTTGTTAATAGTGGAAGATTGTCTGCAACCAAGTTGTGAAAGGACTACTTCGCAGTTTAAATAAGACAATAATTTACAGGTGGCTGCCAGTTCTACTTGTGCTTGCTTAAAGGCTTCCATTTACTCCTAAAAGCTCACTATGTTGTAATAAATTATTAAATTCCCCTTCATAGCTACCTTGCGTATTGACTCATTGCGTGGTTATTGTATTTTGTATGGTGTCAGTTGATGCTGCGTTTTATTTCTATTTTCGGCTACTACTAACTTAACAGGGTCACCCTTCTTGAAGTGCATGTAAACGTGATCTTCAAGAAAGAGAAATTCGAGAAATTTTTTGTACGGCATTTTTTTCAAAAGCCTTGACTGAGTTAGGTCCGCAAATTCCATCTTGTGACGGTCTGGATACTCTAGATATCAGACTGGAGTGTTGCTATAATGAGTTTCCTTATCAGAAAATATGCCAGACTTAAAAATTCGAGACATTTTCTATTGGAATTACATTTCTTTCAATATTCATTGGTCCTAAGATTTAATGTGGATAATACTCAATTTGGCATTTGTTTGGTTCTGATTTTAAGATTTTAAGCCTAAATTTTCTGATTGTAATTTAAGTCGGAGGATAGATAAATTGAAGAAGTCTCATTAAAGCTGAAAACATTTAGTATCAAAATTTCAACTAGGCGCTACCTACGTAAACTTTAAAACCCCTTGTAAAATTGATAATGACTTCAATAAGTTTATTTGATTGTTATAATGCTGTCCCTCATTAATATTTCACCAAGACCAGCCTCAAAGCCAGCCATCACAAAAGCCAGACCGCTATTACTCAAGACACCGTTAAATTTATTTTCGAACAAATAATTTTCATTCAAGCAACGTACAAAACACACCCCATAGATTTTCTAGACACATTGGCTAGAGCTCTCAAGTGTTTTTCGTACAAAATTATCTGAACCAAAAAATAACAAATTCTGATATGTCTAAATAGAAATTCAAAATGACAGCGAATATGCTATTTGTACAGTAGCGCAATAAAAAAAATTCACCGGACTTGTCATTTAAATGTCAAATAAAATTTTTGATAATCATTAATTTTTATATAAATAGATAATATCAATTATTAATATTTTAATTATACATTAGAATTTTTTATTTAAATCTTTTCTTAGTGTTTGTACTTGTAATGACTTGTGACATTATAATATACTCGTACCCGTTTATAAATAAGATTAGATTATAATTTATTTTCGTGTTGTAAGTACAAGTACGAGTATGTACATGAATATTTGTATAAATTTCTTCTAATCTTGATTTTTGATAAAATAATAACACAATTTTTAAAAATTATAAAATTAATTTCATATATTGTTTTTGTTGTATTTATTGAAATGGAATTTGTTGTTGATTTATTTATGTACCTGTGTATTAATATACAGAAACGATAAGGTAACGCATGTTTTGGCCCTCAAATGAACATAGCTATCTATATCTATTTGCATGATAAGAACTACACTGGTAGACATGTAGTCATTATCACTTGTAAATTAGAGTTTGTAGTACAAAAAATAAAAATAGAATGAACTCTGGCGAACAACAACTTTATCGAATGGCCAACGGTAAAACATGTGACTTGAAAATAAAGATCGCACGTTTCTGATAGATTCGAAGTCCATATTGCTTATTGACAGGAAATATTACAATAATATCAAACACCTACAATACTGGAATATCGATGCACTGCAACGTTACCAATCAGCTGTCACTTATTATCTGAAGATATGCCACTGGAACGCAAACGGTATAAGCCAATACAAACTCGAATTAGAATATTTCCTATCAAAACACGAAATTGATTTTATGCTAGTTTCTGAAACCCATTTAACGAAGCCTATACGTCACGAATAGGGCGGCAACAAATTTGCAAATTACCTTAACTCAAAAATATGAAATAGGGAAAAGAAAGTATGGAAAATACCCCAAAACGATCAATATTTACATTTTTATGCGTTTGTACATTTACATTTACGAAGCATTTAAAATTGTTGAGTACCGACCAAATCGCACAGTGGTAAAAGCTTTGGCGTTTGGATCGGTAGGTACTTGGTTCGAATCCCGATAGGGGCAGGATACAAAGGGAATTTTCATCAACAGATTACGCTTTATGATGTAATGGATCAAATCGGTCCTATAACCGTACGTCCTCGAATTGGCTGACACTGGCGTAAAAGTAAGGACGGAAAAAGCATCCCGCGAAAGATTTGGGAGAGCTTTGGCGCCAGAACAGATTGCAGGGGTAATAAAAATAAATAAAAATGTTGAGTGGGTTCTCATCTCATCGAACGATTTGCAGCATTAAATAAATTTTGTGAAATCTGCGACTTTATTATCCTCAGTACAAAGATTTATTACGTATGGGTATGACTTAAGCTTGACCTTGCTTCTAGCTAACGAACCGCAGTGTAAAATGTCCAACAAGACAAAACGTATCCGTTGTTGTTTAGTAAAATCTATTGTTTATTGATGTTGAGGCCAACATCTGACTCTCCCCTGCCAAAAATACAAGCTCATATGCCAAACCCCTGTACAATATTTTCATATCGACCTCCATACTCCTGATATCGCATGGCTTTCCCTGTTCACTCAGCTAAAATACCAAGTGTTGCGTTCGTGTGTCTATGCCGCACGTTCTTACAATCTCAAACCGTAGTCGTTGGCTCGTCTTCAAAATAACAAAAAAAAAACAAATAGTTTGTTTCAGAAACAAATTCTTGAAAAAATAAAACGATAACTTAGGCTGTTTTCCAAACACCGACTTATTTATGGTCACTGACTTATTCAAATAAGTCATCTCTTGACTAAATTTAATACATGCAGTTTTTATTTTCAAATCTAGTGGCAACGACCAACATATCAAGAAATTTATTTTCTTCCATATAATACAAATTGCGTTTTGTTTTTTGTTATTACGTCACAAATAAGTCGGTACAACGAATTGGAATGACTTGACCGACTTATTCAAGATGGCTTCTGAAAAATCTTTCACTTTCGACCAAATTTCAGAAAAATGTCCTGGACCAAAAAGCGAAATCAATTTAGAATCAGCCTGGCCTCTTCGTAAGTCCCACACTAGCAAAAGACAAGACAGAAGATCAACAGGAACCATTCCCCTTCCTTTCCGCAATAAAATTTCTGACCTTCTGGATTTCTTTACATCAAGAGGTATCTCCGAAAGTTACTTAGCTAGTCGAAGAAAGCGTCATCCTACAGGTGCAGATCTCGAACGCTTACAAGATAGAATAAGAACTGAGAAACCTCATTGACGAAGAAATATTACAAAAAAGTATATGCCATCCAGTTGAAGTGAGGGAATTGGCTAACGAAAAAAGAAGAGCTCAAAAGACTTGGCAGAGAACTAGAGACCCTGAAGACAAAACAATTCTAAACAACTTGTGCAACAAACTAAAACTACTTATAAAGGAGATTAAGAATGAGTTAATGGCTAGCTTCCTAAGTAAGCTGACAGGTAAACCTGACACGGAATATTCCCCGTGGAAAGCCACCAAAGGTTTAAAAGGGCCTAAAATGTAAGTGCCTCCCATAAAAATGGTTCATGGAACCTGGGGTCGCAGCGAGAAGCAAAAGGCTGATCTGTCTGCCGAACACCTAGAAAATATCTTCAAACCACCAACTGGACAACCGGATAATGAATATTTAACACCTACAAGCATAATCAAGCAAGAAGTAAAAACCTCAAAGTTAAAAAAGGCTCTGGATACGACTTGATAACGAGGCAAATAATCAAAGCCCTACCCGAAAAAGCACTAAGGAAACTACAGCGCGTAATCAATGCTATATTTAGACTAAGTTATGTTCCGAGACAATGGAAAGTATCTTAAATCATAATGATTCCAAGGCCTAATAAACCGCTAAACGACAAAACATCGTATATGCATATTTCTTTGCTAACAACAACATCAAAGATTTTCGAACAACATACAAGATTTCTCAAGAAACTAAAGCCAATTATAGAGAGCAGAAGGCTTACACCAGTACATCAATTTGGGTTCCGAGAAAGGCACTTAACGATAGAACAGGTACATAGGATCACGGATACAATTGAGGAGGCGCTGAAAAAAAGAAACATACTCAGCAATATTCTTAGACGTAGCCCAAGCATTTGATAAGTTGTGGCACCGAGGTCTGGAATTTAAACTCCAACGAGATTTGCCAAAACAATATTTTGAATTGCTAAAGTCTTACATCAACGACCATTACTTCCAGGTGAGCCAGGAAGGGGAATATTCAAAACTAATGAAAATATTGACAGGGGTTTCACAAGGCAGAGTTCCGGGCCCTGTATTGTACCTCCTGTATACAAATGATCTACCAAACATAGAAGAAGCTAGAATGGGAACGTTTGCTGATGGCGCAGCTGTTATATGTGATGCTAGCATTGTTGAGTCTACAAGGTAACTACAAAATACTATAAATATAGTGAATAACTGGACAAATAAATGGAGAATAACACTAAACGAATCGATATCAATGCATATCAACTTTACAAATAGGAAATTAGAATATATTCCGATTAGACTGAATTCGCAACAAACACCATATTCTGATAACGCTAGGTACCGGCATAACGCTAGGTACCGGCTAGGTCGGCATGACGCTAGACTCTAAGCTCAGGTGGAAGGCACATGTTAAAAAGACAAGGTAAGAACTGAATTTAAAATTCAGAAAAATGCACTGGCTTTTTGGAAGAAACCCCGAACGGACAACGCTCAACAAACTGCTGTTATATAAACAAATCCTTAAGCCTATCTGTAACTGAATAAAACTACAGTTAAAATCATACAAAGATTTCAAAACAAAGTACTACGAAGTATTATGAATGCTCCTTAGTACATTAGAAATGACAATCTCCATCGAGACTTAAACATGGAATACGTCAGCGATGAAATACAAAAATTTGCAAGGAGTCATGTACTGCGACTGCAGCAGCATGACAACGAGGAGCTGCGGGACCTACTGGATCGCACCAACGGACCGAAGGGCCTAAAGAGAACAAAGCCTTTAGAATTAGTGGTTTCCTGAGTCGCTGAAATCATGAAATCAAAGGACTGGCAGAGCTGGAGTGAACCAATAGGTTTCATCCCACAAGAATAGACTGCTAAACTAATAAAACAATTTACTAGATTATCAATGATTCAATGAATACAGAAATAAAAGTTTCTTTTTTTTAAGGCCGAGGCTCTCCCAACTCTTTCACGGTTTGCTTATGTACGTCCTTACCTTTACGCCTGTATTGGCCAATTCGAGGACGTACGGATATAGGTCCGATTTTATTACCATCTGCACCTATAACTGGCATGGAAGATGGGTCGGCCCATGAGTTTTGCACTCCGACAGGGGGTCATAGATGTGTTCCTTTTCATCACAAATCGTTATTTGTTGATGAAAATTCCCTATGCATCCTGCCCCTATCGGGATTCGATCCCGGTACCTCCCAATTCAAACGCCAAAGCTTTAACCACTATGCCATTTGGTCGGTAATAAAGATTTCTTAAAATAATATTTTAAAAAAATTCCCTACCAGGCCTTTTGCAAATCTTGTATCCCCCAAATCATTTGCAAACAAGAACAAGCTCCCACAAAAACGGTTTCTACCAAAATTAGTCATCGACAGAAAATGATTATGATCAGCCTTGCTACAACTTCAAACTAGAATCGACCCATTCCTAATCGAGTCCCATGCAAATGATATCAAAACATTGCAAAAAACTAAAAAGCTTCAATAGATGATGTAGAATGATCAGTAAACCCACCTGGGACGCAGAGCGGCGGAACTATGGCAAACTAACAGTTTACTACCAAAATCGTCACTTCCGCCTAAATTTTGGAAAATGACCAGTCCTATTACACATCCAATTCCGCTCTCAAACGATTTCGTCGCAGATGCTACCTTCCAAAATAATTGAAAACGCATCAAAAAATGATAAAGCTTAAGCCAAGATAAGATAATATAAGCTGTTACATCCGGTGGGTCAACCTCCGCCAAAACCACAATTGGACCTTCCAACACATGAAAAATGCCCAAGTATGAAGCTTCATCAAAAATTAATCAATCACATAGATAGATACCAAACCGAAAGCCGCGCTCTCACATTTCCACACTTATAGTCCTACTCTATAAAATACGAGTATACCAGTTTTTGGGAGTTTATACCAATTTTTTGGATTAATTTTGAAAATAAAACCTTAATTTAAGAGTAGCAAGCAACCTCTGTATCTGTTGACCTCGATAAAGAAAGTTTACCCATCGCTTCTATATATTGCTCTCCAAGTAATAACATTTCGGCAGATATCTACAAAAAGTTGTTTGCAACTCTGGGCCAACGTTTTATGGTCGCCGGTGATTTTAATGCGAAACGTGTCAAAGTTACGAGTTTCGGGCATTCGAGATGAATTCGTACACGATTTTACAAACTTTTCCTACATTGTTCACTGCTCACTAATTCACTTTTACTGTTCACTACTTTTCGCACTGTTTACTTTTAACTTTTTAACTTGCACTGGTAGCATTCGTTAAATTACAACTGCTTTTGCGTCTCAAATTGCTCGCGGTTATATACTTGTCGATCGCTGTTCGATATTATTCTTTTTCTTGCATCTGGTGATAGTATTTTGCAATCGTAAATCACTTTCATGTAGTTTTTTTGTTATTCATTATTAATCGTAGTCAACATTTGTTAACCGATATCAGTGCTTTGTACATTTACCCGTTTACAATTAAAAATTGTGATGTTTCCATCCCTATTCGCGTGGAGACACGTACAGTCTGGCTTCAGCACAATATTACCGGAACTTTGGAAGAACTTCGTTGCTTAGTAATGATGGCAGTGGTAATTTGTGTGTGCTCGTATTGCCCAGCCACTTTTGTTTTAGTGACACGACGGTCACCTCGTTACATTTGAAAAGTAGGTGTTTAACGTCTTCTACTTCAAATCCACATTTTTTTTTTAACAACTTTATTGATATGGCTACTACAATCTTAAACATTATTAATTCATTAGTAAGGTTGACATTAGTACTTATGAGATAAGCATAAACTTGTATGGGTCTGCTGGACCAGTGTCCAGTTCCCTTGGTTTATAATTTTCATTAGCTCATGTGGTTTGATTCGTTTGAGCCGCCTTACTTCGTTTGTACTGTCCAGTAGTTGTACGGCCTCAAGATTGGTGTGGGTAAGAAGTCTCTTCTCATGTTTTATGGCACATTCGCGGATAACGTCGTCTATCAATTGTATTTCTAAATCATTGTGCATTTCCTTGTTAGTCACAAATCGGTAGGCGTTGGTGACCATTCGAAGAAATTTATTTTGGCTTAGTTGTATAATGTCTCTATTGGATTTATGTGTACAACCCCATAGCTGCGCACCATACATCCATATTGGTTTGAAGATAGTCTGGTATACCAGTCTTTTGCAATACAGGTTCATTTTGGAATGATGTCCAATTAACCAGTACATTTGACGTTGTTTCAATCGTATTTGTTCAGCTTTTTGTCTCACGTGATGTTTCCAGTTGAGCCTGCAATCTAAATGTAGACCAAGGTATTTTGCCGATTCAGCCTGCGGCACTTGCACTCCTTTGAGGTGTATATGAAGAGTGTTATTTTTATGTCGGAGCAGCGTAAATGTCACATATGTTGATTTGAGCTCATTCAGTGCGATTTTCCAGTCAATTGTCCATTTAGTAACGTTGTCCATTGCTCGTTGAAGATTTTCCACTGCTCTTGGTTGAGATTCGTCTACTGACATAATTACAGTGTCGTCAGCGAACGTGCCGATGAATGTTTTATTCGTTGTAGGTATGTCCGCAGTATAAAGAAGGTAGAGGAGGGGACCCAATACGCTTCCCTGCGGAACTCCTGCAGTCGCTGGATAAAAGTCAGAACATGTTTCTTCATGAATGACTCTGAATTGGCGATCAGAGAGGTATGATTCAAGCAGCTGGCAAAAGTTTTATGGTAGAATTTTGCTCATTTTGAATGTCAATCCCTCATGCCAAACCCTATCAAAGGCCTGGGATACATCCAGAAATACGGCGGGGCAATATTTATTTTCTTCTAACGCTTGCTCTATTACCGCAGTTATTCGATGGACTTGATCAATGGTGGAGTGGTTATTCCTGAATCCAAATTGGAAATCAGGAACGTTTACCATTGGCTTTAGACGTTTTAGTAGCAGTTTCTCGAACAGTTTTGAAAAGGTCGAAGGCAGTGAGATTGGTCTGTATGATGTTACTTCTTCATCTGGTTTACCTGGTTTCTTGAGCATAATTATTTGGGCCATTTTGAAGCATTTGGGTACATACTTCAATCTCATACAGACATTAAATAAGTATGTGATCAAGATAATTGTTTTACGTGAAAGTTCCTTGAATAGACCCGGTGATATTTCATCAATTCCTGGTGCTTTTTTATGATTAAGATTTTTGTCGATTTCTTTAGCAATTTCCATTGGCGAGACCCTTTTAAAGTCCTGATTTGGTTGATAAACAGGTGTTACATCAATGTTGGATTGAATGTCATGGGGTTGGAACACTGCTGCTAGGTGTTGAGCAAAGAGTTCCGCTTTTTCTTTGTCTTGTCGAACCCAACTGCCTTGAGCATTCCTTAAAGGTGGTACTCGAACTACAGGTCGTTTAAATCTTCTGGTTGCTTTCCATAACGAGTAGTCTTTATCCATTTCTGGACCTAGCCCGCTTAAGTAGTTATCGAGGCAATTCTGTTTGAAATTTTTGATTAGTCTATTGACTTTGTTACTTATTCGATTAAAAGTTGTCTTGTCAGCGGGATTTCTGGTGAGGTGCCATATTCTCTTCGCCCTTCTTCTTGCCTTGATTTGTTCCCTGATTTCAGCCGGGTATTTGACTTCAATCTCCGCTTTGTCCTTTGATTCAGGAGTAGCTAGTCTGGCAGACATTCGAGTGTATTCAATAAAATTGTTTGTTTGTTGTTCCAATTCTTCATTGCTTTTGATACCAACTTTTAATTCAACCAGCTCTTCCAATTTTTCTCTGAAGATGTCCCAATCCGTGAATCTATTAGTAAGGTTTTGCCTTTTCTGTTTCTTTATTACTGTAGCGCTTACTGACAGCAGTACAGGAATGTGGTCAGATGTTAGGTCGTTAATTCCTTCGACTCTAGTGTAACTTAGAGGAATACCTTTTATGATGAAGAAATCCAGTAGATCTGGTATTTTTCCTGCATCCGTTGGCCAATACGTTGGCCCCCCTGGGGACCGATATTCGCATTTGTTTTGATGAATGGCATTGAACAAGCTTGACCACCTTTCCCAGGAGAAATAAGCCTGGAACCCCAAGCTGTATGTTTTATACTGTAGTCCCCTCCAATAATAAATCTTGGACCGAGCTTATTGAAGACGTTATTAAATTGTAACTTCGTTGGTGTATGCCGTGGAGGACAGTACGCTGCTGCAATATTTAGATCTGCGCCATTATATTGGATTGAGATAACAGTTGCTTGCAAATAGTTTTCACGAATATCCTCTTGTCGATTGTGTTTGATATTATTTTTGATTAGTACAGCTGAACCACGTCTAGCTCTTTCAATAGGATGGGTTGTCCAGTAGGAATTAAAACCCCTTATTCTGATAAAGCTTTTGTTGGAGAAGTGCGTGTCTGAAATCAGCGCAATATCAATATTGTTTGTATGGAGAAATATTTCCAGTTCGTGGGCTCGTTGGGTGAGCCCATTAGCGTTCCAAGCTACAATGCGTAGGAACGAGTTAACCATTTGTGAGTATGCTGACTTTTTCGCTTGGTGGATAGATATAGGTTCCAGTTTTGCCACCCTCTCTGCTAAATGACCAAGTGACTGTTGAATTTGACTAAGCATTTTAATAATTTCAGTGTTATTTGACTCGTTGGCGATTTGCGCATAGGATAATCCAACTGTGGATGGTGTGATTGTTGTTTGTGGTTTAGCAACTTTGGTTTAGAAACGCTGCGCTGCGCTTGTTGTGTTATTCTGTTGACTTTTAATTTTGTTCTGATATACACGGCATCCTTTATAATTTGCAGCATGCCCTTGTTGTTGACAAAGAGCACAAGAAGGCGCGATATCTGGTGTTTCTTGCATTTTGTCGTGTGGTGATTTTCCGCGCATTTAACGCATTTGGTTTGACGATAGCAAAAGCTCTTGGTATGTCCAAGTTGTTGACAATTCGTACATTGTGGAATTCCCCTTGTCTTGTTAGGTGGCTCAATTTTAACTATACAGTACGCAACTTTCTTGATATTGTATACTTCTTTATTGTCTTTATTGTTGTCTTTTTATTTTAAGTCGATGTAAAACAATGGAAAGTGTATCCTGACTTTTACACAATTGACCATTTTGTATATGTCACAATTGACCATTTTGTATATGTTGGTAATACCTGCAACTTCATGTCCCATTTTTTCTAAGTCTGCTTTAATTTCATCGTGACTAATAGAAGAAGGTAAGCCTCTGATAACCACTCTATAGGCCTTTTCACTCTTCAGCTGGTAGGTGTGATATTGAATATTTTCTAGTTGGTTGCTAGATTCATTTTTTAATTCTTCCAGTAATTTTTTGACATTTCTGTAATCATTTTCATTTTGAAAGGTAATTCTAATGTCACTATTTGAGAGCGCCTTAGAATTAGTTGATTCACTAGTGTTTTTTATTATTTTTTGTCGAAAAAGTTCGAAATTGTTGATATTGCTCACATTAATGGATGGAGGCAGTGGTATTTTTGGGTTTTTCTGTTCAGTATTACTGTTCACACTTTGTGTATTATTTTTTGAGGGAGTTTTCGTTTTTGTGCGCCTACGTTTCTTAGGATTTCTGTTATTAGCTCTGGAAAGTTCTTCCTCAAGTTCTTCCTCATCTGCGAAATAATCCTCTATACTCAGAGCATTAAATATATTATTCTGTTGAGAGACTGGAAATTACTGCAGCAACCAGTTAGAATTATTTGAATTTGAATGATGTTGACTTGTTGATGGCTGAATATGGTTGACAGGCAGGTTGTTAGCTCGTGCTGAATTCTCAGCTTTACTGTTTTTAGCCTTTTCTTTTAGTGTAGAGTTTTCTCTCTTAAGTTCAGCAACTTCATTGCTAAGCTGCGCGATTAGTTTCTCCATTTTCTGAAACTTGGGTAACAGATCCTCGCTGTTTATAATGTTTGTTGATGTACTCGGCATTTGTAATGAAGTTTCTTTTTCAGTAGAGACCGCGACTTTTGCAGTTACTGGAGACGCAGTCGCTGTTGGCACAGTTGTCTTTAATTGTAGTGTACGTCTACTTACATTTGGAGGTGGTGATCTCAACATTTTCATGTTCTTAGGAAAGTTGTTCCCTTTATTTTCCAAGGGTTGGTTCCCCCCCAGAACCTATGGTACTAGAATCCGAAGAGTATATGGAGCGGCCCGGTTGATTTGATGCTTCTATAAACGCATCCGTCTCGTTTCCTAATATTATTAGGCTATTATTTTCATCATTATTTTTCATCAAAAATTTTTTTTTTATTTCCACGAGTAGCACGAGAAATTAACGGTCGCCTATGACAGAGCTCTGCGTTATCATACGAAGGCTATGGGTTTAAACCGAATGACGCCAAATTCGGAGTTCACATACTAACGACTAAGCACCCTCTTAGCCTCGCAGCCATCGGCGTATGTAGTACCACCTTAGCTTTGGTGTGCTATTTTTTGGTCCGCCCCGAGTATTTAATTTCCCCGGTACCTACCATATCTGGTAAGCATTCCCCTATCTGCCACCCGGGGAGGCGCCTGATGGGGGTAATAGCAAACCCCACACAGGAAATCCACATTTACATACTAAACATTTTACTAAACATTGACATTGGTGCGTTATTTTAATTCTCTGTAGGTAAACTTTAAACGTACCATGTCCGGGTACGGATTACTTGGCTCATCGAGCTCGTTAGTGGTAATTTTAATTTGAGTATTGCTTTAATGTCTGTAATGCAGTCAAATGTATGCCTATACCATTGACCAATTCAATCCACATAGATTGTGCATTATCTGCAGCATGTACAGAGCCATCTATTTTGTTTGGATCACTTCTTCTTAGGTGGCACTAGTGCGCTCGCTTTTTGATTAGAATATCTTCCGGAAGTACGCCGGCCAGAACCTCAACAGCACATTTAGATAATGTTCGGTAGGCCTATGTTACTTCTAGCAGGATATTCCCCTGAGCACTTTCTAATGATCTGACATGGTGACAGTTGAACCTACTTATGAGTTTAACCCTCATCAAGGTCAACTCCTAGATATCTCACAGACTTGACCATTTTCATGTTTCGACCGTATAAAGATATTGTTGGAGGTCAACAGAGTCAAATTAGCTTTCTAGCTTCAGCATCGCTGTTTTCTCAGTGACATTTTATTTAGTGATACCAATAGTGTATTGGTTCATATTATTTATCGCGATTTAACCCTGACACTGAAGTTAGAGTCTGTAGTTACCATGCACTAGAATGACTTTGTCATTCGCAAATGCAATTCCGTCAGTCATTAATCATGCTTGTGTTAAACATGATATTCCAGACTAGAGGACCTAAAATAGAGCCCTGAGGACATCCTTTTGTGATTTGCTTAGATACAGAACCATACCGATTGCGGATCGATTACTGAAGTAGCTCCTAAAACATTCATAGTGTTTATAAGGAGATTACAGACCGATAAATTAGGCGGGCTATTGCATCTTCAATAGACATGCTACGCCCTAATCCTACTAATGATTTGTCCGACAACAGTCCGCTCTGTTCAATTCGCGGTGTAATGCGAATGAGTAGTAACCTTTCTAGGAGTTTCCCCTTAATCGGTAGCAACATTAAGGGTCTATAAGAATTCGAAGAAAGTGGTTCTCTATCTCCAGGTTTCATGATTACAATAATTTCACCTGTTTTTCACACCTTAGGAAAGTAACCAAATTTTAAGCGGCTGTTTAATAATTTTACTATGTTAGGCCCTATGATGGGCCAGGCAAGTTGAATTATTTCAGTGTTCAATTTATCCAGTCCTGCTGACTTATTACGTTTGAAGCAATTTAGAATACTGGTGACCTTCTTCTTCAGAAACTGTGGATGTCCAACTGCTGTTGGTAGCGATGTTTCGTCTGGTGTTTCGTCCGGTACAAGTAAGCTAAGTAACTCCAAGCGTATGTCATGCCACATATCAGTGACGCATCATTGTAAAATTGTATACAAGAACCCATGGGTGTTTATTACCATGTTCCGTGAACCGCACCGTTGGAATCTACTATTCGCTTTAAATACTTCGTGGAAGTACTTATTTCTTGTCCCTCTAAAGCGTAACAATTTTAAGTATGTTGCTCCTTGGTTTCTTTAAGTCTGCTTCTTTCTTAGCTTTTCTCTTCCTATGCAATTGACTTATTGCTCGATATCGATTTAATTTCTGGAAGTGCTTCTACACCGTTCCAAGAACCAACCAAGTGTATAGAAAATAGACCCCAGTCTATCCAAGCTATCTTAATGGCAAATCTCGAAGTGTTGCTAGTTGCAAGCAAACTATTCTGTGGCGAATTTGATAACTCAAATGTGATGACTCTATGGTCCCTAGAGATCCACCTTTCTCTTACCCACCACCAAAATATCGAGCCCAGCAAGGGTTCGTTCACTATTGTTAGGTCATATAATATTGGAGTTCCCGTTAGACGAGAACATCGTTTCGTTTCCCTGCAAGTTCATTATGAAATGTCGTATACCTAGACGCGAAGTCCTCTACTTTTCTTCCGTTTTCATTGGTTAAGCGGTCATGCTACATTTTACTTCTACAGCATTAAAGTCACCAGTGATCTTTACCTCTTGATGTTGACCCGATAAAAAGCCTTGGTTCACTATATTGGGCATATATTGAAAATAGGTAGAATGGCCCAACTACCGATGATATTTCAACACATGTGCAGTGGCTATCAAACTGACTTCGCTTCACCATGTTCATGCCAACATTATGAATGCTAATTGCAGTCTTGTAAGTTTCGGAGCAGCCTGTTGCTAACGTTATCATCAACGGTATCAAACCTTTTTAATAAAGCATTTAGTTAGCCTGCACACAGCCTCTAATTATTTACAGAACGTAAGATCTTGTTTTTAGTGCTAAATTAGGCTTAGATTGGATTTTTGAATTAGGTTTCGCCATAATGTGCCCTCAATATTCAGTGGAGCCTACATTTTTTCATGGGGTCTTTAATTATTTGTATGCCAATAGAACTTATTCTTCATTCTTAATTATATTTTCAACCCGTTTGTTGATTTCGGTTCACCTAGCTTTAAATATAATAAACCTCAGTGTTTTATCTACATAAATAATGGAGGCTAAACATTTTTAATAGACAACTTATTTAGCCAGAAGTTGTTCTTTAAATATATTAGGTGTGCAAGTAGAAACTCGGCTCTGAAGTTAGTTGCATTAAAATATACTTGAACGCATCCAAATCGCCCGCTTAAGTAGCTTAGTCATTGCTGTTTTTATGACATTAGTTTCAGTCATTTACAAGCTGTCGTTCCGTGTGCATCAATTTTAAGAGATGGATGTCGATAAGCAACATTTACGTCATTACATTCTATTCTGTTTTCAACGAGAATGATCCACGTCCAGGTACAATAAAACAATTTGGATACGAAGAATTTATTGGAAGAAAATCTGTGCAAACTGAAAAGGAGCTTGCAGAATAGTTAAGAGTTACTCACCAAGCAATATGACTTCGATTGCATGCAATGGGAAAAATACAGAAGGAAGGAAAATGGGTTCCTCATAAAGTGACTGTAGAAAACAAAAACCGAAGAGTTGACATTTGCATGAATTTGATTTCTCGGTCCAAAAGAAAGAATTTTTTTGGCCAAAATCATTACAGGTGATGAAAAGTGGATTTTGTACGATAATCCTAAACCTTGGATTGATCCAGGCACGCCATCAACATTAGCTGCAAAAATGAACATTCATGCCAAGAAAGTGTTACTGTGTACCAGATGGGTTTGGAAAGGAGTCATTTACTACAAGCTTCTGAAACCTGATCAAACTGTTACAGCTAGTGATGTTTTGGATTTTTTCCTCCATCACCATTTACGGGCCAAGAAAGGCGGAAGGTGATATTGCTGCATAACAACGCTCGTCCACATTGAGCAAAATCAACCCAGAAACTCATCTTCTCCTTAGGCTGGGAAGGTTTACAGCATGCGGCGTATTCTCCAGCCTTGGCTCCCTCTGATTCCCACTTATTCAGATCGATGTCATCGTATTTGAAGGACCAGCGATTCACAAAAGTTGATGATGTTGCCAAAATGTCTCGATCATTCATCATCTACCTGATAAATGGCAAAAGACCATATAGGTAGTAATGGCGAATATTTTGATAACTAATCTTTGTAACAATTTTATTTTCTATAAAGTTGAATTTGACCAAAAAAAGGCAAGTTTCCACTTGCACACCTAATACATTTGTTCTTATTATTTTGAATTGGGTTCTACTAACTTTTTCTAAAGTTACCAAAATCGATTGTTGCCATGAGAATTAAATATAAGCCTTTAATAAGCATTTAATTGTCCATATTATATTCAAATATTTTTCTGGAGGGGTTCTGCTAACTTTACATTAAAGAATAATTTAGCGGATTTATTTAAAATTACCTCATAATTCACAGCAATCTGACTTTATTGGTTATTTCAGATACGCTGAAGGCCTGGTCGTCTCAGTTTAATTTCAGTTTAATGATGCATGCTCTACAAAATGTGAGGAAGTGGTGCCTTGAGAAAGGTTTGAGCGTTAATCCAAGAGCAGCTTACTGGGGTTTACAAGAGTAAACTTAGAAGTATCGGTGAACTATCTATCCCTTCTGTTTCTGCGAAATTTTACTTCACTTTTTTCATTTATTCAGTTCTAAGCTCATTAATATCTGTAAATGTTTACAGTTAGGCCGCAGGTACAAGTTTGGCCGAACATTTATTTTATCAAAGGTCAAAACCTTACCATTAACTTAACATGAAAGAGGATTTGTTTATATTTTTGATAAAACTGTCTTATAGCAAGAAGGTTTTTCTCCTAGTCGCTTCTAATTGTTTTTTTATGAATATTTGACATTTTTTATATAACAGTACTAAATGTTTGCTAAATCTAAACTTTATTTAGTATATCTAAGAGAAATACGATTAAGGCTGTATGGTACTGAGAAAAACAAATTTCGTTTTAGTATCGATATTTAAATGCCCCTGAATGTATGTACTGATTTGTTTCTTTAATAGGTTTGAGTACCATAATTTTTGTATAATTTGCTTACTAAACTTTACTTATATTGTTTAATAAATTTATTATTTTTCGTTATTGCTGATCTTAACATTGCATATTATTACAATAAATTAATAACCACTTATCTTGGACACAGTTTTAATTTCGTAATTTGCCATCTAGTGACTGTAAATTTTTCCAAATAGAATCGTCATTGTGGCGTATAAACAAATAAAATTATTGTTTGACGTAACCTTTCGATCGATAAAAATCGAAATTTTTAGTATTTTTAAACTAAATTTTACATTTTCTTTCCCATTTCAAGACTAATCTTGATAATCATGTATTAATTCCTCGAATTTATGTTTCTTAACACCTTGATGCAAAAATTGTTCGCTGTTTAGAGGGAAAATATTGAAAAAATTGATTTGTACGTTTCAAATAAAAAACGTTAAATTTTGAAACCTACCCATAGACAAACTAAACATTCTATTTGGATAATCATGTATTAATCCCTCAATTATACATCTAGGTTCATGCTAATGAAACAATTAGGCCAATTGGTCAAAAGCTTATTTTCACTAAACATCGTTTTGGAGGTTTTATTTGAACACGTTTAATTATATTAACAGTTGTTATTAGTGTTTCACATGTTGTTCATTTTGACCATATATTTCGACACTCGAACATAAATGCCATTTTCATTCTATCCTTAAAACGATGGTGCTACCATAAAATTTACGGCAAGCATATTTGCTATAAGCATGCACCATTGTCATTTTTTTTGACATGCCGTTATAAACGTTATAAATTCAGCTTGCTGCGTTTTCATTTTTTGCAGCTAACAGAAACGAGCTCCCGGTAGCGGCTCCGTATAAAGAGGTGGAGTTAAATGATTTTTACTTTTTCGTTTCTTAGTTTTATGCACTCAATTGAATTGAAAACTGCAGTTTGGTTTTAAAACCCTTGAATACACCAGTAAATAGCAAGTTACATTTAAATTAAAGAAAATACACGGCTCCGGATATTCGATCCTTTTCGATTTGATTTGATTTTTCGTTTTCTTTTTATCTTCTTTTGGATTTGTTAACGGGCGTCTCCAGCACATTGAGGTTTAAGTTTAACTAAAAACGATGAAAAGACTGACTAAAAATAGTGAGAATCTCAATATGCTAAATACGACCAATGTTTATTCCTGCTTTTGGCAAACGAATGTTGAAATCCCCAACAACAATAGCTACCAACCATCAAATTTAGTTGGTTGGTTAGATGAAATTTCCCCTCGACACCTCCAAGTTAAGTTTATCACACCATCATATTAACATACCATCCCGTTATAAAAGTACTTGGTTAAAAGAAGCAATTTGGATCATCAGACTAAGGGCCGCATTTATAGTTGTCACTACAAGATTTTTTAAAGGGTGAAACCTGGTTTTTATTGATTAAAATCAATTAATTTAGTGAGTTTGAGTGTTTGTAGCGCTTTAAACGAGTTACTGAAGCATCTAGCAAGGTTTATTATAGTAGATCTAGACTAATTTGATGTCAAAAATATTGAAATTTTCTAGAAGCCTCTGATCTAAATAACCAAGCACAAAATGGGTTACTCTAAACAAATTTAAACGGTATTATTGAAATAACGAAAATATTGATAGATAGTCAACTTTTATCAAATTCTAAGCAATTCCTACCGCTTTGAAAAAGAGTTCTTTAGATCAAAGCATTCACGTCAACAAGATTAAAACTTCACAGTGTAAATTTTGTGAATAAATTTTATTTAAGTTTTTAAAAGATAAAAATCATCACCATATTTAAAGCAATGGATTATTTTCGAACACTGTAACTGGTGTCTACACTACAACGAACTTGCTCAACTTATTCTATAAACTGGACTCCTTTTTATTTTCGAGGGGGTCCGGTTTTATTACTCTTGTGTCTTAGGTTAGCCATAGTCTAATTAGAACATTCAAATAAATATAAGTACCAAACTGATAATTAATATTAAATTAAATAAAACTTTTGTTGTATTTTCAGCACCCAAAATTCCACAACCATTACAAGAATACCAACATGGACCAGCAATCGATCCCTGCCGTGGTCTTTCTGGCTCTTTGCTTGGTAAGAAAGAGAAACTTATTCTGTACATTAATAATTGGTGACATTATACTTACATTTTCACAGGTCTTCCATCAGCCTCAACATCACCAAACTCGTTATTATTAAATAGCAACAATACTAGTGGACGAACCAATTTCACCAATAAACAATTAACCGAATTAGAAAAAGAATTTCACTTTAATAAATATTTAACAAGAGCACGACGAATAGAAATTGCAAACGCACTTCAATTGAATGAAACACAGGTATTGTAAAATATATGCATGTAAAGTTTATACTAAATTTATCCTAAACCAAAAACCATAAAAAATTAGGAAAAACTTCACACACCTATATAGTGATGGGAAGTTTATACTAATTAGTTGCGAAATTAAGCGAAATTAAGCTTGGGTATAGGTAAATCCTAAAGTTGTGTTTCTTCTACCGAATATATCAAGTAATATCAGATACGAGTAATTAACAAGAACTTAATTAACAAATTAGATCGATTATAATTTCAATGGATTCCTTTAAAATAACATCGGATTTAGGCCCCAGCAAGTTTCATAAAGTTCTATTGAATTCTGCAACCCCTAATGCCTGGAATAGAATACTAATCATCTTTCGTTAAACCATTCAAACTGCACTTAATATTAAACAAGATTGCAGGACCTCGTCGTTTTTCATGATAATAGAGCCAGGTACAGGTATAATCTGCTATCTCAGCAAGGTTCACGAAGTTCTAATTAGGACGTAATACTAACCGAGATTACTGAATTTTTACATCGGTTTTCTTGATAATGGAATCAAATGTTGGCCTAATCTATTTAATCGGCAAGGTTCAAAAATGTCTAATGAACCTACTCTACTGGTACTCAGTGTTTGAACTACTCCATAATCTTCTTTAAGGCGTTCGGTTAGCGCGTAATACTAAACGCAGATGCAGGATTTTTGCATTGGTTTCCTTGATAGCAGAATCATATGTAGTCCTAATCTATCCACATGGCAAGTTTCATAAATTTCTTATGAATTCTACCTACCCTAATGAGGCCTACTCTATCTATTGGGTGCGTGAATATGACTACGCCCTTTCCCAATAGGTGTCGTTACTAGTAGTGCTCACGTGTAAACAATTTACGGGAAATTTTAATACATTATTTGATTGCAAAGAAAAGTGCAGCGAAAACTTATCGTTTGCCTGTGAAAATTTACGATGAGCATGCTCCATCGAACACAACGTACAAAGATTGGTTTCGAGCATTTAAAAATGATGATTTTGGCATTGAAGATAAAGAACATGGAAAACCACCCAAAAAATTTAATGATGCTGAATTGGGAAAGTTATTGGCTGAAGATTCTTCTCAAACACAATCAGAATTGATTGTAGCATTAAATGTGGAATGGTTCAAAAGCTAGCAACTGGGTTCCACATGAATTAAAAGAAAGAGACCTCGAACGTCGAAAACCCATTTGTGAAATACTGCTTCAAAGATAACAAAGAAAAGGTGTTTTGCATCGAATAGGTACAGGAGATGAAAAATGAATTTATTATGAAAATCCCAAACGCGAAAAATCTTGGGTGAAGCCTGGTGAAGCTGGTCCAGCGCAACCAAAGCGAGATATTCTTTACAATAAGGCTATGATGCTCTGTACCTGGTGGGATCAGTAAGGTGTGCAACTGCTGAAATCAGGTGAAACTATGTCTACTGACGACAATTAATACGTTTGAAGCGAGCTATAGAGGAAAAACGCCCAGGATGGGTGAATAGACAAAACAAATTAATTTTAGGTTCAATTCTCGCGCAGAAATCGGGAATTGGCTTATTAATTGGATCGCCTCCAAAGACCAGGATTTCTTAAGAGGGAATTCGTAAATTACCTGAAAGATGGGGAAAGTGGTAGCTAAAAAATAATTCTTTTAGTTTTCTTACAAAGTAAATGTGTTTTATTTTAATAAAACAGGGCGGAGTCATATTCACACCACACCCAATAATTCGCAAGTTACATAAACTTCTAATGAATCCTACCTAAGCTAATAGAGCTTAGAGCTTATACCTCCCCAAAATTTTTAATTTTTTATTCGTATGTAAGCCAAATAAATCTATCTATACAAGGCAAGTTTCATAAAGTTCTACTTAATTATATGTACCCTAATGACGAAGTGTATACCACCCCACAATTATTTAGGAGGATTTTGCCATAAGTTTCCTTGATAATGGAATCATATGTAGGCCAAATCTATTTACCTGGGCCTTCTTTATCTAATTAACAAGTTTCATAAAGTTCTAATGAATTCTACCTACCCTAATGGTGCTTTCAGTGTCCACCACCTCATAGTTCTTTAAATCGTTCGGTTAGCACGTAATACAAAACGGGGTTGAAGAGTTTTGTCACCGGTTTTCTTGAGAATGGAAGCGTATGTAGGCCTAATTTTTCTATTCAGCAAGCTTCAAAAAGTTCTAATGAATTCTATCGATACTAATGGTGCCTAGAGTATATACCACCCCATAATTCTTTAAATTGCAAGATAGAATTCATTAGAACTGTATGGAACTTGCAAAGTACTACAACTAGTAGTACAGTTTTGGGTAGTACTACAATTTGGGGGTGGCAACACACTTCGGACACTTTTAGGGTATGTAGAATTCTTGGTGGTGTGCACTCTAGCCACCAATAGGGTCGGTAGAGTTCATTAAAACTTTTGGAAACTTGCTGAATATATAGACTAGGCCTACATTCGCTTCAATTATCAAGAAAACCGATGTCAAAACCCTTTAACTCCGTTTAGTATTGCGTACACACCGAACGACTTAAAGAATTATGGGGTGACGTACACTGCAGCCACCATTAGGGTAGGTAGATTTCATTAGAACTTTATGAAACTTGCTTAGTCGATAGACACTACAAACACTTCCAATATCAAGTATATCGATACCAAAGTTCTGCAACCCAGTTTAGTATTAAATGCTTACCGAACGGCTTAAAGAATTATGGATGGATGGGTAGACACTAGCTAGGCACCATTAGATTAGGTAGAATTCATGAAAACTTTATGAAACTGAGTAGCTGAGTAGATAGACCAAACCTACATACACTTCCATTATCAAGGAAACTGATGCCAAAATCCCAGGCTTAAAGAATAATTAATTAAAGTTAATTTTTTTATAATTAAGAAAACCTATTCTGCAATTTTTGCAATTTGGAAACAATATATTCAAATCAGAGTTCAATTGTATTTGTAGGTGCACAGTAAACAACATCGTATTAAAATAATTTCTAAAATTTTAATGAAGCGCCTAAATGATTACATTACACATACACACGAACAAAAAATTATTATTCTATTTTTAGGATAAATTTAGGTTGTAAATAATTTTAATTAAATTAAGTATTACACTAATTAAACGAATTGCTTTTACTTTGACAGGTCAAAATATGGTTTCAAAATAGGCGAATGAAACAAAAAAAACGTATTAAAGAAGGACTCGTACCAGCCGAACCTGTAAGCCAATCACCCATTCCGTCGTCAACATCCTCAAATCATAACCATGATAGTAATCTACCATTGAGTAGTGAAAATAGTCGCGAATCAAATTAAATTTTACAGCGCCATCTATTATTTAATAGAAAAAACATTGTTATTCAGCAACAACAAAAAAATTGTACACAGTTAAAATTTTCTACAGTCAAAATACTAGTCAGCTCAATTTAAAAAATAAACTACTTTTTTGTTTGTCAAATAAAACAATTTATTTATACTTTAATTATTTTATTATTATTAAAATATTGTTAGATACAAATATATAAATAAATTCATCTTTATTAATTTTAGTCTAAAATAGTTATAGTGTTAGAAAGATGTATAAATTAAAATAATTAATTATAAAACTATAAAAATGTATTTGAAAAATGGTTCCTCTTTCTAAAAACAAATGATAAAATTGCAAATTATATAATTATGTATATTTAGATATAAATTATTTATGAAATTTAAACTTTGACATAAAAATTATTATAAAAATGCTAATAATAAATATGACATTATTTAAAAGAAAAGCGATGAATATTTGAATTTTTTTATTTGAACTGTATTATTTGAACAGGTGAATATTTTTGTTTTTGGATAAAAGTTTTTTAGGCAAAGCTGATGACCGCTGCATTAAAACTATACCTTACTTTTTTAGTGGACTGAATACACGTGGACACATCGAACGCACTTGTTACTAAAAGTTCTTTAGGACACACTTAATCATACTTTACTTAAAATATATCAATTGTTTTCATTTTGGTTGCAAATTAATGATTGTCAAATCATTAATGGAAATAATCTGTAAATAAACTAACAATCATTACTTATATTTCATTAATAAGAATTAAATTTTTATTTTTGAAATTTTTGTAAATTAACTTTACATATATAATTATTTACATAATTTAATAATCCTTAATAATTATAAACAGAATAATAATGTATAAAATAACAATTTATTTATTGTTTTCTTTGTAAATATTCCTCAGGGATGGAATGTACTTATATAATATAAAATATTACATTGTAACAATATTTTAATTGAAATAAACAAAAAACAATTGAATTAAATAATTATTGTTTTGAAAATGCTGAATGTATAGTATTCAGCGAAAATACTGAATGTGTAGTATTCAGCGTGCTGAATGATTTAAAAATGCTACTTACGCTTAGGTAAATAAGGCAGCGAATATAAAATATGGTGAAGAGCGCTTTTACTGGTCGATATATGGCATCGAGATGTCACTGACAGTGCGACGATATATACAGGGTGTCCACCCGAAAGGTTTACTAATTTTTTACCTTGCCTACTTTTTTACCTTACCTATGTTTTAAATAAAATCAAATAGATTTAATGTTTACAGATCGTTTATTTAATCGTCCACCTCTATTAGCCTTACACATGCGGACTCTTTTGATTGCACTATTCATCACTTTTTCACACATGTCATCCTGTATCATGTTAATTTCTTCTCTAATGTTCCTTTTAAGTTGTCCAATATTATCTGGTGTATTTGCAAAAACCTTACTTTTAAGACAACCCCATAAAAAGTAGTCGGGAGTAGTTAAATAGGGTGACTGTGGACGTCAATCCAAAATAGTGATAGTAATGACTGACACATATTCCTTCGTATCTCTAGAAATGAATGTAACAGTTGGATTATGTTTCTGTTTTGGGGTATGCTTCTTTGGGGCATAATAGATGATGATACAATTGGTACAATGCGGCGGCGATTAATGCGGCGTACCAATAGTCGGGTAAATCGTTCACTGCGGTAAAAATATTTGTTTTTGAAAAATATTTGAATTTACGACGTTTTACGTTTACCTAAAATTGACTTTTACCCGACATTATGGTACGCACGCAGCATCTGTTCTGGAGCCTTGCATCGGATAGTAATATCCGGGTGTCCGCAATTATTCGCTATCCGGGGATTAAAGTGGATGTATCCGCATTAATTTCTGATGGACGAGTGTCGGATGCGGATTTAGAATTTCCTCCGAATTGTCTTTTTTACCTTGCAATAACAAATTGTAAATTTTGTTTTTTATTTATCTGGCATCCTATTTAGGGATTTGGCCGCCTCACAAGAGGTTAGCCAGATCCCATAGCTGCTGGAAGAGGCAGTCTGCTGCTGGCTGATACATAATTGCATACTGGCATACCTGGGGGCGGGACGATCTCGTTTTCTCCTTCCACTTTACCAATTACTTTTGTGCTGTGTCCGTGCGGTTACCTGTACGTTGTACTGAGGCAAAGTATGGTTGCTTGACGTGTTGCGGTGAAGTGGTTATCGCATTTTCTCTCTACGCGTAGTCCCCTCAAAATTGTATAGACTTCTCATCAAAATTAAACAATCGGTTCCTAAAATACTGGTGGTTGTAGCGATGTAAAAGGTTCAAACAGAATACAACTTAAACTCTTGTGTAACATAAAGCAAATTCATAAAAACCGATTTTGAAGATGCGGATGTGTCGAATACGGATTTTTAAGTTTTTCGCGACTGTGGATGCGGATAAATTTATATTTTTTTCGGCCTGTAATGTGTTCCTTTCTAGCAATTCATTGCCGTAATTTACATTTCACTAGTTTCCTTCATTGATTTGAAGTTTTCTAACAAAGAATTTTTGACTGGATTATGTTGACTTGAGCTTGCACCGTAGAGTGCAGACAAATGCACTATTCTCACATGTTTGGCTACTTTGATTTAACTTTTGTGTGGGCGGTTTTGCCCCTTTTTGAATTGCCCTATTTAGATGGCTGGTTTTACAATTAAGATCTCTTTAAAATAGCTTAATCTCGAGTATTAGTTTAAAATCGTGTACCAACTTGTCGAACGAATTTTGTGTTTCATCTTCGGAGCCGTTTCGTAATTCTCGTCGTGTTTTTTTAGTCATTATGTAATTGAATTGTGTATTTCGATAGAATTCGTTAGTGTATTTATTACAGTTATTTTAAATTCTCTATTAATGATATTCCACTGAACCTCAGTGGAATCAACAAGTGGCTGATTCGGATAACGAGTTTATGAAAACATCATTGCTCCAATGTTAGGTTCGTTAGAAACGATTCTTGATGTTGTTGATTCATTTGAAAAGCATTATATTGCAACTTTACCAGAAAGTGACCGGAATCACCAGTAGCTTTGCGTTTCGTTTTGATGTATTAGCAAAAATAGTAAACTTGAGTTTGAAGTTTGTTTTCTAATCAGTAACCGATATCGGTAGTTCGTAACTGTTTTCATATAGTTACGAACTAACGATATCGGTTACTGATTAGAAAACCAACTTCAAAGTGAATTTACTAGTATTGCCTTTACATTGTATTAAGTAGTGACCGTTGGCCGGCCGCGCAAGTAATGTTTAGAGCCTTTAGTAAAATTAATTAAGAATATTCCGTTGCTCAATCGTATTTTGCACCTTCTTCAATTTCAAAACTGTAGGAAATAATATTCAATTACATTTACTATTTGAGTTAACTTACCTGTCGTACAATGTAATACGAATAGCAAGTTATTCCCGGATCGTACTCGCACATTCTCGTTGAGTGAAAAAGTGAAAAACAATGCGTACGGCTTATAGAAGTTAATTTTTTTTATTAAATAATAAAACCTCAAAAATTAAACACAATTTTAACAAAATTTGTATTTCAAAACAATGTCTTTAAAAATAAATATTTAGTTTTATACATTGTTGTTTTTATTAATTAAAATTCAAATAAAAATTATATTTAAAATTACTAAAATTAAGTTTTAGTAATATCTAAACGGGAATAATAAGATATGTTAGAGCTGCGGCTTGTATAAAATATAAATTGGTTTTTATATTTTATACAAGGAGCTCTAATATATGTTATTATTAATTATATATCTTATAAAAATCTTTTTTTTGATTGTAATGATTTACAAATCTAATTTGAGTCATCGTCATCCGTACTTCCAGGGCTGCTTGGAGAATAATTAGGACTAGATGGACTAGTTGGGCTTGTTGGACTATATGCTTGTGTGGTTTGAGAATATGATGGACTCGAAGGCGAATAACTAGCCGGCGTTGAATATTTAGGAAAGTTTGCAGATTCACCAGGCGAACTAGGAGAATAAACTGGTGAAGCTGGGGAATAATTCGGACTGGTAGGAGAATATGAGTTGCTACCGGCGCGATGTGGACTACCAGGATGTGATGGACTGGTAGGTGAATAAATAGGGCTGGTAGGAGAATAATAAGGATATTGGTTCGGTGACGAAGGAGAATAGTTAGGACTGGCTGGAGAATATAAAGGTGAAACGGGAGAAGTATTAGGAGATGAAGGTGAATAAGACGGGGATGTTGGTGAATACCCAGGACTAGCTGAATATGATGGTGTTGTGGGAGAATATGAAGGCGATGTTGGAGAGTACAATGGAGAAGTAGGCGAATAACTCGGTGATGACGGCGAGTAATTTTGATTTTGAGAAAATCCTCCCCCTGATTGACTCGATGGTGTATATGTAGGAGATGATGGTCTATTTGAAGAGGGACTTGTTGGTGAATAATTTGGACTCGAAGGTGAATAACTTGAGTTTGAAGGTGGATATATTGGGCTAGATGGCGACAAATTAGGACCAGCAGTATACATTGGACTGCTCGGTGAATAATTTGGTGAATTTTGATATGTTGGAGATGCTTGTGATCCAGGTGAGCTTGGACTTGCAAAAGTAGGATATGGTGAAAATGACACTGGTGAAAATGCGGGTCCTGGTGTGGCTGTAAAACAGAGGATGTTTAGCATTTTAACAGCAAAATAATCAAAATTTCATATTTACCGCTTGGGGAGTAAATTCCATATCCGGGTGAACCTGACTGCCATGGGGTCGTTGGCGGTGACGAATGTGGAGTACCAGTTGTTCCAAAAAATGTTACATTGTCACAAGTACCAGTCGGTAACAAATTGGTAATTTCAATACCGTATCTGCATTTTTCAGCATCCAATAATAAATCGAAACAACCGGTACCCATTTTAGGCAATTGTCCCATAATAATATTTTCCGACACACCTCTCATAGGGTCATTTTCAGCATGTGAAGCAGCATCCATTAGCACATCGACAGTTTCTTCGAATGAACATCTCATAAGTGCACCAGTATCTTGTCTGTTAATACCGTGACGAGTGATGGCCATCAAATGACCTTTGGCGGTCATTACATCACACAACAAAGCTAAATGTCGATAGTTTACGTAAAGGCCATAAAACTGCAACACAGCATTCATTTCTTTCTCGACTGATTTTCGTACAGCTTCGATACCCAATACCTGGAAATAAAGTGTTATTTTACCAAAATTCGATTATTAATGTGATCGGCATTTACCTGGAATATTTCGCAAATATCGTTACTGTAAGTTCTCACTGGATCAACATCCCGTTCGCTCAAAACTTTCATCATTGAGGTACCATCTGTTTCCAACAACCATTCTCCTATAGCTTTAAATTCACCTGTCTCTGTAATAACAATTCTCTTCTTGCTGTCCGTCTGAGGCAAATGCATATATACTTTTCCAATGGCTTCAATTCCCTGAAGTGTCATATCCGATAACATATTCGCTTCAATACACCGGAGGAACATATCGTCTTCCATTTTATCAACATTGTTTTCTTCTTCATTATCTTGGAATTTGTTATTTTCGCCGTTCATAATTCTTATACGTAAAACCAATTTTTCAGCATTATCATCATTGAATATACAATTCAAGTCATCGCCAAATCCTGCATTAATTTTCTCGGCAATCTGTTCCATAGTCAATTTTTTATCAGTCATTCTTTTACGATCCAATTCAATACGTAACAACCAAGGTGAAATGCGAGTTGGATCGAAATCTGGCATTTCATAATAAACATTGACGAATTCTTGATCTTCGGCTATTACAGTTCTTTGTGGATCAGGATCATAATAAATTGCTGTATTTGCAGTAACTTTACGTAATGTTGTGTGTTCCAGGCGACATAAAACATTTTTAGCCTTTTCAGCATCTCTGGCCGCGCCACCCGTTAAAAATACAGTTAAAGATGGAGCTTTCGGTTTTTTTGAAATGTTAATAATTTCTTTTAATCTTGGTACACCAAGTGTTACGTTCTTTGATGATACACCAGCAAAATGGAAAGTGTTCAATGTCATTTGGGTAGCTGGTTCACCAAGTGATTGAGCGGCTAAGGCGCCCACCATTTCACCAGGGTTACATTGTGCCTGTTGGAACCGTGTCTCTATTTCTCCAATCAGCCACTCAAATGCTTCTGTAGTTAATCTAAATTCTTCTGCGACGTATTTGGTACAAAGCGTTGAGCGCACTAAACATTGGAACAATAACGTAGCGTTTTCGTTGGCCTGCTTTGAGAGTCGATCATTTCCAGCTACAATTACACATTTTTGTAGTAAGTCTTTAACCCCTTGGATTACTTTTATTGGACTTAAACTAGTCGGTGCTCTCTTATTTATATGAAAAATTTTCTGTACATTCCATATCATTCTTTGCAAGTTGCATGGCAGTACTACCTTGCTCTCACCCGACGGAAAAATTTGTCGAAGTACGTCGCGATCACGACATAATTGCTCCCACTCGCCTTCCAACTCTTGAATTACATATCCCGATTCTGTTAATTCTTTAATAACATCTTCGGTAAATATTTTGCGCAAATATCTTTCACTTGACGGATCAAATTTGAAACGTTTTTCAAACGCTTTATTTGACAATTTAATCGTAGGTAGATTTTGAAATTCTACGGTTTCTCCGCATAACCCGTCTTCTCCATAACGCAACTGAATAAGTTGTCCTACTGAATTACGAACCGTGCCATCATAATTTACCATTACAGATTCCATAGCCTTTATAAGACGACGTTGAATGTATCCGGTTTCAGCAGTCTTTACAGCAGTATCAATCAAACCTTCACGACCTCCCATAGCGTGGAAATAAAACTCAGATGGGGTCAATCCAGCAAGATACGAATTTTCTACAAATCCTCTAGATTCAGGACCGTAATCATCTTTGATGAAGTGTGGCAATGTTCTCTTTCTGAACCCAAAAGGAATACGTTTACCTTCTACGTTTTGTTGACCGACACAAGCAATAACTTGAGAAATATTAATGTTAGAACCCTTTGAGCCCGAAACAACCATAGCCTTTAGGTTATTGTATTCAGTAAGTGATTTTTTAGCAGAACCACCAGTTTTATCACGAGCATCGTTTAAAATTCTGTTTACTTGATTTTCGAAAGTTTGACGTAAAGTATTACCAGGTGTTGGTTCCAGTTCCATGTTGTGAGCTTTTTGGATAACACCTATGACATCTTCTTTGGCTTTCTTGATTGCACGCTGGATTTCCTGATACGTTTGAGGATCGGCAATTGTGTCACCAATACCGATACTGTGACCTTCCAATAACAACCAATTGTTAACCACAGTTTGAATATTACCATAAAATCTTCCTGCTATTTCATGCCCCAATTCCAAAAATACAATGTGCAAAAGTGAGCCGGCTGATGTCCCAAGTGTTTTCTTACACAAAATTCCCATTATTAATTCACCGTGTTCTACCATTACTTTTGTGTCTCCAGGAGAAATCCATTTATAAGGACCTTCATCTTCTTCATCAGGATGGGTTGAATGTGTTCGAATCATGTTTACGTTTCCGGGAATAATAAGCGAGAAAATCTGCTTTCCTGTCCATAGAGGTTTCGGTTTTAAAATGCAAGGTAACGGCATTTTACCATCCCAAGTTGGCAAGAACATAAGTATGTTCATCATTTGTTCCTGATCTATAAATACATCTCGTTTTGTCATTTTTCTGACAGCAGTTAGGGTATCCTGTACAATACCCATAACCGGTTTATTTGCTTGTGGTGTAATAATTTGTCTCGGAGTAATATGAATATTTTCTACTTCAGCTCTAGTCTCCATTGACTGTGGAACATGCAAATTCATTTCGTCACCATCAAAATCGGCATTATAAGGTGAAGTACAGCTTAGGTTCATCCTGAAAGTGGACCATGGTAAAACTTTAACTCGATGCCCCATCATACTCATCTTGTGCAATGTTGGTTGCCGATTGAAAATAACCAAATCATCATCTCTTAAATGTCTTTCTACTTTGTATCCAAATTGCAAGTGTAAATCACTTGGTTTGGGATGAAATCTTAAATCAATACGTTCTCCGTTATCCCGAACAATGTATTTGGCTCCTGGATATTGAGAATTACCTCGTCTAACTAATTCTTGCATTCTATCGATGTTGAACGGTGTGACCAATTCAGGAAAAGTTAAATTTTGTGCAATAGATCTTGGGACCCCTACTTGATCGATTCGGAGATTAGGGTCAGGAGTAATTACGGTACGGGCTGAAAAATCAACACGCTTGCCCATAAGATTACCACGAATTCGCCCTTCTTTACCCTTAAGACGGGCTTTAACTGCTTTCAATGGCTTTCCAGATTTTTGCATAGCACGCGGCATACCAGGAATTTCATTGTCAACAAATGTTGCCACATGGAACTGCAACATTTTTATATTTTCCGAAATCACGTGTGCAGCTGCACCAGACGCTTCATTTTTTTTCAATTCATTGTTGGCTTTGATAATATCGGCCAACTTGTGTGTTAAATCATCTTGATTCTTGGCTGCACCAAACATAACAACAGCAGGTCGTACAGATAATGGAGGAACGGGCATTACCGTTACAATCATCCAATCTGGTCTGGCAAATTTTGGATCCATGCCAAGAATAAAACATTCCTCGTCTGTTATGTGCTTTAAAATTTCCCAAACTCTTTCAGCTGTAACCATGATTTTTTTTTCTTGCGAGTCTTCATTAACATGTTTCCATTCAGCAACTAATTCAAGGCCAGATCGTTTAATATTTGGCTGATAATGGCCACAACCACCATGTCCCTGTTTTTTAGTAGGATCGACAGGGGCTCCGTCTTTCGTTAAATCCATATCCTCGCCACCCTCGCAAATTTTTTTCCCTTTGCATAAATCGTACACATATGTAAGACGCTTTCTAGGTTGACCTTTCGATTTCATGACAATTTCTTTAATTTTTGGATTATTCGGGCTAACCAATAGTTTAGAGCAGTAAAAGCAAACGCAACGCAATATTTTCATTGTTTTTGTCATGAAACCGACATGAAAGACGGGTTTAGCCAGATCAATATGTCCAAAGTGCCCTGGACATTCGGTCATATTACCAGCACAAGTTTGACATCGTGAATTACGATCAATAACACCTTGTCTAGGATCCATAAGGCCTCCTAACTTTGGTCTACCGCCCTCCATAGTTTCTGGGAATTGAATCCCTCCTTCTGTGACTGACATACGGCGCTGAAAAATATTTTCATATTATACCAAAATTCAATGCGTATATACTTATACACGAAATTCTTAAAAATTAAACATGGCGGACCGCCTTTTTATTGCTGAGACTCACAATTTCATCTGGAGCTAATATACCAAACTGTACCCGTTTTACAGTTCTTACAGGAGCTTTTGAATCCCCAGTGGCCATTTTAAATAACTAAAATTACTTGTAAATAAAAAAAATCACTTTATATTACGATTTTATCTATTACAAAGCACTTAAGCGTCCATATATTTCATAATTTTATGTAATTCCATTAATTTAAGTGTAACAAACACTATATTTGTATACAAATACACTAAAAAAAATTATTCAGTCACAATTTGTTATTTATTTCTATTAAATACAATTATTTTAAAAAATTGTTAAAAATTACGACGATTTGTCTTCCTGTTCAGTCGGTCATTTTATAGCAACTAAAATGTTAAGTTCGCCCTCAAACCCGCAATCTAATTAAAATTTAGACCCTATTAACCAAAAAATTGGACTATTTTCCAAATCTATACAAGGTCAAGTAGTTTTCTCTCTATACGATAGATGACAACACCTACCAATAAACAATCATGACACTTTGTGATGACGTTTTCAATAGATATTTTAGAAAGTACTTTCACGACTGTAATTTAAAGAATTTTAATATAATAATATAATGGCGTAAGCTCATAATCTGTTTTAACTAATTTTCGTAATGGTTTATAATGATTACTTTTATTACTTTTTTTTTATTTAAGGACATCAAAAGTAACGTTTAAAATAACGCTAACCTCAGATCCAAAGTTACCATTTAAAGTTTTAAGTGTTCCAGAAACCACGCCGTTTACAGCTGTTTTAAAATTTGCTGCAGAAGAATTTAAAGTACCTCCAGCTACTAGTGCTATAATCACAGATGATGGTGTAGGTATTAATCCACAGCAAACCGCTGGCAACGTATTCCTCAAGCATGGTTCTGAGCTACGGTTAATTCCACGGGATCGTGTTGGCAATATTAGGAACTAGAACAGAATGAATGTTTTCTAATAAAGTGTTTTTTTTATTAATTCCTTATGTATATAAGTAATATATGATTTTATTTAAGAAATGATTTCAAAATTAAATATACAGCAAAATCAATATGTGATGGTTTTATTTTGTCACGAATGTTGGACAAAATTTAAACGGAGTATGTATTCTGTAATCACTACTCAAGGTTAGCGCCACTCTATAAGATTTGAAAATTTTGTTTATACAGGCCTCCACAGAATACAAATATGTGGTATTTGTTTTATTTTTGGGCGAAATTTATGTTGTAATTTAACATTGTATTTAATATTTAGCCAAATTATAATCAAATATAAGGTTTTTAAACTAATACCGAATTTTTTAATGAACATAGACGAGCAGGAGCATTCCACAGAATACAAACAGAAGGGACAGTACAGTACACCACTTTTGTATGGAAAAATTCTAAAGGACATACATTATTCGATTGTTGTATAGAAAATTTCGACCGTTTTTTGTCCTTGATTGGAAAAGGGTTAACAAAATTGTGCACTGAACTTTTTACAATATGCGGTCTTCACGAAACGAGATTATAAAGTTGGATTATGTTTTTACCAAGTTGAACATAGTCACACATGAGATTTCCTCAAAAAATTCGACTATATATTCGTCTATCAATATATATCCGGCTGTCATGCAGGACGATATGACATACGGCAGTCATTTGTTTTGTAGTTGTTGTTTACTTTCAATTTCTGCTTGTTTTGCGATTAGTTGAGGCTTTATTTTACACCAAATTCGTTCGAACTGTCAGATCAAAAAGATTTGATCGGATTCAGCTGTCAGATCAACATTTTTGACATTACAAATTTTTTTCACACAAGAATCTTGATCTAACAAATTGCCTAGATCAATTTTTAAAAATCGCGATATTTTGTCAGATTTTTACGCATACATATATACAAAAGTAAACGTCAAAACATAAACATCAAAACAAAGACCTCGCGCCATTTGTACAATTCAGTTTTAAATTTATTTTTCTTTTAATAAATTTATTAAAATTGTAAGGATAATTTGTAATTTTGTGCGACGTATTTTCGAAATATCTTGTGTACTAAAATGTTGTGTTTATGTGCGAAATTATATAATTCCTTATGCTTTTAATATAAAACTATTGATATTGTGGTAAATAAATTAATAAAATTGAGAAATGGGAGACACTACATTGAACATTTTAATTCTTTGCTTTATAATTTTTTATTATGCCAATGCTAACAAGCTGAAATGATAAACCCGCCATTTATAATAAACAATTTTTTGTCTTTCTTTTCACAAATATTACTACAAAAGTCGATCAAATTTCTTTCATATTCGTTTACATAAAATCCGGTCAAATTGTTGTTGTAAAAGTAAACGAATTTGGGTTAATTTAATCGAATAAACGTATGTCTGTGGATTACATATACAATATTCGGAATTTGTAGCCCCAGTTGTGGCATGCCAAAATAGAATGTTTCGTTCTCACGCAAATAGTTTTACTTAAATGCATCTTACCATGTGTATTCCATTTATTTTATGTATGTACATAAAATTAAAATGTTCGTCTTCAGTTGAAATGTATTTGTACGCCAATTACACCCAATTCCAAGTCAACTGCCTGTTGTGGTAATTGATTTGGGAAAGATTTCACTGAAGCAGTAGAGCTGTTTGATGAAGAATCACGTGCTCCGTCATTTGCATATTTCTCGGTGTTGTGGCAGAGAATTGTGGCCTTCAGCGTGTGGTACCATCGTTCGATGAGGCCATTTCACTGTGGATGATACGCCGTTGTCCTGTAACGTCGAGTTCCCAGAGTTCTCATCAGCTCGTCGAAAAGGTGTGACTCAAACTGATCACCTTCGCAAAACGATTCGCAAGAGTTCCTACTGCTCTTCGGACGTTATCGAAACGATGAACACATCGTCGATGTACGCTAACACAAACTCAAGATCACGGCAAACTTCGTGAATTAATCGCTGAAACGTTTCTGCAGCGTTGCGTAGGCCAAACGTCATAAACTTAAACTCAAAAAGTTCGAACGGCGTCGTAATATCCGTGTTTTCAATGCTTTCTGCGACTGAAACCTGATGGAAAGCTTTTTGCAAGTCGATCTTTGAAAAAATGGTCTTTCTTTGCAAATTTTCAACGACGTCGTTCACATACAGAATTGGGTAGTTCTTAGTAGTAGGAAATAAGATCGCATTTCTCCTTTTTTGAATTTGATTCTGGATTGTAATTTAGTTGATTTTTATGAACTTCGCGTTTGTCTTTTTATTTTTAAGCTTTTCAGGACTGAGGTTTTCTGTTAGAAGTATTTCTCTTTGGAATTCCATTTCATTAGATATTAAGAGATCGGCGTCGCTTAGATCTTTTAAAACG
This sequence comes from Nephrotoma guestfalica, assembly GCA_963691935.1. Classification (NCBI taxonomy): domain Eukaryota; kingdom Metazoa; phylum Arthropoda; class Insecta; order Diptera; family Tipulidae; genus Nephrotoma; species Nephrotoma guestfalica. The sequence continues at coordinate 215,141,429 of OY829913.1, read as the reverse complement.
TGTTATTTAGCGTGGCGCGCTTGAATGACAATACATGTTTAGTACTAGTTTTATTATATTCCATATGCTTGACTGTTCGTAACCTAAATCCGATGCAGGCTGTTGGCATCGTTTACTATTGGACTGAGCGGCTTTCGCTGCGTCAAAATTGCATGGCAAGCGACATCGGTTTGCTTTAGCGCTAAACTTCTAATGTAACCAACAATTTGGATGCTCCGATCGGGAGTTGGAATGCGCACGTGGTCTATTAGAGTTCACTGAATTACGGCTACCGCGGAAATTATCGAATTTTCGTTCAAGCTCAGCCACTTGAATAGACACCTTTTGTAGTAAACTGATTTCGCGCGATTCTGCCGGAGTAATGTCGAACTACATGATGCTGCGGGTTGCTGCGAAGTCGTTTGGCTAATATTACGATCGCCGAGTCGATCCTTTGAGTCGATCCTTTATTGGTAAACTTTTCATTTGAATAACTGCAGCGTGCGCCATTTCAGGTAGTCGTGCAGCCCAGAGATCGACGAGTGCAGTTTCCATGCCAAATTGTTTAATCTTTAATACAAATTGGCTTTATGTGCTCGTACTTTCCTTTTTCTTGGTCTTGATCGATTTCAGTTTGATAGCTCCAAAATCGCTTAGCGGAATTTGTGCCGTTGCTGGCTTCGAACCAGAATTCCAGGCTTACAAAAAATAGTTGCGTGCTGTTTAAACTGTCGATCAGTCTCGACATTGGGAAACGTGGAATCTTAGCATTTGCGTGTATGGAGACGGTGGGCTCTCCTTCGTTATCTTCGTCATCGACAACCATTTGAGTTTTTTCACTTATTTTTGACTGTATCACTTTTGTTTATCACTTTCGCGTATTTAAATCACGTCGGGGTCATCACTTTGAGATTAAAACAATATTTTTTTATCTCCGTTTATCTCCGTTTTTGTTTTTTTATGTTTTTTTTGTAGTTTTCCACTGTTGATATTTGTATTGCAGGTTGCGCAATTTTTTGATAATTTGAATTTGTAACGGCTAACGTATCTTGGTAACACATATACAATATTCGATTTTATATATAACACAATTGTTTAATTATCAAAGAATTTGTAGCCCAACAGTTGTGCCAAAATAAAATTTTCGGTTCTCAATCGAAATGCATTTAATTTCACATATTTATTCCATTTATTTTATGTACATACTTTTATTTAACAAACAATATGATTAATTATTTAAGACGATAAACTGACAAATTCATTGGAAAAATGTCATTAATAAACAACAATAACAAATATATGAGCAACAGTTATTGCTCATATTTCAGTTTATTTTTGTTATTATGTTGCTACCACCAATATTACTTGCTCAAAAGATGGAAATATTTAAACTAAACCTGGATTAAATTGGGCGGGGCTTAGTTGAATATAAAGATTTGATTGGCTAAAGAGTTGGATTAAAAATAATCCCGCTCGTTGAAAACTTTCTTTCATTCAATGACCCAATCCACACTAGAGTAACTGATACCAGTAATTTGTATGGCTTACACCCTTTCTTTTCCCCTTTACCTACAAAACCGGGTTTTTCGTGGATTCACTTTTTAAACTTAAATTTTTGTAGATTCAAAAATTTCGACACACCAACACAAGCAAAAATTAAATAAAGAAAAAATTTCAAGGACATTTTTTTGTATTTTTTTTAGTTTAATTTTGTTTTTGAGCTGTGTAGTGCATTAGAAAAAATTTTAATTGTGGTAAAAGGTCGTGTAAAAAATAAAATAAAATTTTCAACAATGAATTTTTTGTTAGCATTTTACACTAACACATAGAAAATTATAAAAGTTACCGGGATTCAAGTAAAATGTGTGTGGACGTAAAGGGTGTAAGCCATAAAAGTTACTGGTAATTAGTTACTCTAGTGTGGATTAGCACAAGGGTAGAGTCAAATTTATATTGGTCCACTTAGTAGCGTATATTATATTTGCTTTATAATGTATGCCTTTAACTTTAAAATATCAAAGCAGATGTCAAGCATTCTGCGTTAAAAGGCGAATATGGGAACAAGTCACGTACAATTAATTTATTATATTTTTTAGACATTATTCGTATAATATAATGTAACATTGTTTTTAATATTTAGTCAAATTTTAATCAAATATGAAGTTTACATATTTGAAACACGATTTGTGTTGTGAAATTTTCAACATAATTTTTAACTTTAGTTTCGAAATATCCTCGAAAATTGTGGTAAAGAAACTAAAGCCTGAACCACCGGAAAAATTAATATAAGCAAAAGTAAAGCAAAGCATTTTTTCATAGTAAAATATGGGGTCAAAATCCAGTTTTATATTGACCAAATGTCCAATTACAGCTGTAATCAAAACGAAAAAAATTAAAACAATTACAATATCTTTTATTCTAGTCTATTATTTAAGTCGTAAAACGAGTTTTTGGTGGTACCATAAAAAGTGGTTTCAAAATTTTGTATGCAGCTTTATCTATGCTTAAATTATTTCTCTCTATACCTGAACTATACTTGGAATAACAAGAATAATAAATTTAACAAATTGATGCACTCTTCACGGAACGAGATTATAAAGTTGGATTATTTTTTTAGCAACTTGAACATAGTCACACATGAGATTTGCTCAAAAAATTCGTCTACAGCAGTCATGCGAGTCATATCTTTTCTGTTGGTTCGTAGTTATTGTTGTTTGGTTTCTTTGTTCTCGTTTATATTGTTTTGGAGATTTGGGGAAACAAGCCGGGAAGAATTGGTGAGTATAATTTTAATATATAAATACTAATATTTTGGGCACCGGCAGTAATCTGTCATCCGACTGTCTCTAGGGACGGAAATTGTTGTTGCTTGCAACTCCCTTTCCTTCTGTCGGGAACATTTTACTGTTAAAAATAAAATTCTTACTAACCTCAACTGAAGTTAGAAGTCCCCAAAATTATTGTATTTTAGCACTGCCACTGCGTCTACGAATACGGCCATGTTAAAGCAAAATTTAAAAAATCCGGTTTATATGTATGCAGGCCCAAATAACGTAAACAAGAAAAAACACTTTCATACGATTGCTATGGAAATTTTCTGTTCAATTTTTTTTTTTTACTTTATTTATCTATACCTCGCATTTGCGGCAGATAATTAAATTTTCATTCTCCTGAGCATGAACTTTGTTTATTTATCATTCATTTCGAAAAATTGCTTTTTATTTTTAAGGTAGTTTTCATTAAGAATATTACCATTTTCCGGTACGATGCATTTTGTTTGTTGAACGTCGTATGCAGAGGAAGCAAAGTTTGTGTATGCGAGAAGAGTAATCAACATCAAAATTGAACAAAGTAGTTCAGTGGCCAAAAAAAATTTTTCTTTTTCAATTTCTGCTTGGTTTGTGATTAGTTGGGGCTTTATTTTAATTTAATCGAATAAACGTATGTCTGTGAGGAATACAATATTCGATTTTATATATAGCACAATTTATAAATAGCAAAGAATTTGTGGCCCAACAGTTGTGGCAAAATAAAGTTTTTGGTTCTCACCACCTAGAAACTTCAAAAATTCGGTGGTATAATAGCGAAAATTTCAATATTCTATATAATAAATAAAATGTTCTTTTAATTTAATTTATTTTAGACAAAGTATGCAAAGAAAGTGGACACTCTGCTTGCCACATAGCCCGTGGATTACCAAAACGAAAACCATTAGACGGCGTTGATAATACGAGTATTGTAGTGGTTGTTTCTGGCAAAGGCGGTGTTGATAAATCAACAAAGGCTGTTAATTTAGCAGTAACACTAGGTGGTTTAGGTAAAAATGTCGGTTTACTGGATGGTGACATATTTGGCCAATTAACATAAACAATTCTAACAAAATGATACCGATAATAAATTATGGGGTTAAATGTATGTCAATGGAATTATTAATTTCTGAAAAACCGGTTGTTTGGCGAGGAACATTAATTATGTTTGGGCACTCCTATAATCGGATTAGTCGAAAATATAAGTTAGACGGTGTATGGCAAAATGTCATAAATAAACAACAACAACAAATATATGAGCACAATTATTGCTCATATTTCAGTTTATTTTTTGTTACTATGTTGGTACGACCTAGATTATTTGCTCAAAAGATGCAAATTTTTCAACTAAATCTGGATTAAATTGGGCGGGGCTTAGTTGAATATAAAGATTTGATTGGCTGAAGAGTTGGATTAAAAATAATCTCGCTCGGTGAAGGCGCCTTTATTGTGTTTTTTGTTTTTGGTTGTTGTTTATTGTGTGTTTATTGTTATAATGTGTTTATGTGAAATACTGTTATATTTTAAAATTTCGTGTAATGGCTTGAACTTCTGGTACTCAAGACAATTGTATTTATAAAGAGTATATATTGTACGGGTATATCATATCGTATATTGTTGTTGCGTAAGTGCTATGGATATTTGTGGTTATTCGAGGTTATTTAATATTGTATATATTGTTTATTAAATGTATTTATTTAGTTAGTAGTAATTTAAGTGATAATTAAATAGTGAATGTATTGTGATATAATAAATATAATAGATTTTTATGATGTAATACTGAATTCTTACCTGATTATAGTCTTGACTAAAGCGCTGTCAATTGTTGTATCGAGGGTTGATTAAAATAAATTCACTTGTAAATATTCTTTTATAACAAACTTTATTTATTTCTGTATTCTAAGTAACGAGATAACTATTTAACTATTTTTAATGAATTGCGGATTTTACTGATAGACTACTTTTAATATTTTTCACACAGAACTTTGATTGACTACTTTTAGTATTTTCACACAGAATTTTGATTGACTACTCTTAATATTTTCACACAGAACTTTGATTGACTACCTTTAAATTTTGCTCACAGAACTTTGATTGACTACCTTTAAATTTTGCACACAGAACTTTTATTGACTATATTTAATATTTGCACACAGAACTTTTATTGACTATATTTAATATTTGCACACAGAACTTTTATTGACTATGATTGACTATCTTTAATATTTTCACACAGAATTTTGATTGACTATATTTAAAATTTGCACACAGAATTTTTATTGACTATCTTTAATATTTGCACACAGAACTTTTATTGACTATATTTAATATTTGCACACAGAACTTTTATTGACTATATTTAATATCTGCACACAGAACTTTGGTTGACTATGATTGACTATATTTGACTATGCTACATTTTACAAATTTTTGGCTTATATACTATAGGTCTTTATTTATTTTTAGTTTTGTTTTTTGTTTCGAAATGGTGCTGAGTGGTAGTTTTCCACTCGTAAATTTTTTGTGTCACACATTTAAATTGTTTTAAAAAATTTTTAATTGGGTTTTGGGTCAACAAATTAATAATTTGTTTGGATTTTAATTTGCATGAAATTACATTTTTTCTCATGTGTACGGTTTTTGTTTTTAACGTTTGTGATTTTCTCAAATTTTCTACGCACACGTGTTTTTGTGTGTTGCGCGTGGGAACAGAGAAATTAGAACATTGTTTGCTTATGATTGGCATGTTGATTGAAATGTTAATAGCTTTATGTGTTGTTTGGGGTGGTTATTCCTCAACACTTCCCCTGTTGGAAAAAGCTAAAATTTTGAGGTTGTTGAAAAAATTTTTGCTAATATGATATATATGTATATGTGCCTTGGTTTGTTTCGTTGACGTGGTGATTTGAAGTTCGTTGTGCTGCTTGTGTGTTTTCTGAGATGAGTTTTGTCCGGTTTTTAATGCTGTCGTTGTTCCGTTTCTCTGGTCTTGTATTTTGTTCTGTATGTTCTGATATTGTTCGTTTAGGTTATCAAGTGTTATTATTTTTCTATTCAATATTATACGTGTATTTAATTTGTGTATAGTAATAAGTTATTTGTTATTATATTTTTTTTTTTTTTTTTAGGTTATTGTCTTTAGTTTCCAGCTGTGTCTTAAAGACCTTGATTTACATGTGGTTGTATCTTATTTCCCGTTTTTATTTTTCTTGCTTCGGTGTTGTCTTTTTGTCGCGTGCCGTTATTGTGTATTTTGCTGTTCCTTGACCTACAGTCGTTCGTTTGTTTACATATATCATATTACCATTTTGCTTATTATCAGCCTTGAAAATGTACGTTTATTATGAGAAATTTTATTGTATAATTTTATGCAACGTAGTATTGTTTTTTATGATGCTCATTTTGTACAGTTATGTGTTTTTACGTATGCATATGTTTTGATGACAATATTGTGTTGTTTTATATGTATAATTAGAAATATGAAAAGTATGTATTTTATTAAGTAAGGTTTTCATTGTGTGTGCAATATTTTTGAGTGAAGCCATTTTTGTTTTTTCTTATATAATATTTTTATTTATGTGTGTGTTTTTCTTTGAATTTTACTGTGAAAATATTTTTTGTTTTACTTTTATGAATGGAATTTCTTTTTTTTTTTTTTGTGTATGCATGAAATAAGTGATTTTCGTATATTCAGTATTTAAATTCATGTGTGTGTTTTCTTAATATTTATGTGGTTAAAAGAGGTTTTTTTTTTTTGTTGTTGTTATTTTCTTGTGTGCTTAATGTCTATAGAAATTCTTACTTGTTTTATACTCTAATATAGTAAAATTTTTGTTTATTTTCTTATATTTAGTCTCTAATTTCTTAATTTGTTAATAATTTTAGGTTTTTTGTTCCTTTGGAAGATTGTACTTATGCTAGGTTTATAATTGGTAAAAAAAAAATATTCTTTTAAAATTATGGTTAATTGCTTGTCTAATGATTTTGTGTTCATAGTTTGTTCTTCCCTGAGTGTTAGTTTTGGTGTGGGTTCATTGAAGAAAAAACCATTTGTTTTTGAGATGTGTTTAGAATTCGTCCATCTCTAATTTTTCCATTTTATTTTCATCCCATGTTGGCCATGGATACGCGGGTATTTTATTTCTCGCGAGCCAATTGTATTTTCTTAAGTTTAGTTTTTCCGCTGCTTCAGCCTTTTTCTTTTCTTCTGGATATTTCAGGTGATACCAGGTAGTGACGTGTTCTGGCAGTATGGTTGTGGTTGTTATTTTTTTTTGCGTTTTGCGGGGGTTGCGTTTTATTGGGTTGTTTTTCCTCATTTTTCTTGACTCTTCATCTCTCTTGTTTTGGAGGTGTTGGATCATTGCGAGATGGGCTTCAGGGAAATTTGACATGGTGTTGCTGGATATTGGGGTTAAAGAAATTTGTTTTAGTATTTATATAATTCTTAAATTTTGGTTATTTGAGTTCGTATCTTGTTTGTCCGTTTCTTTTGTGTCATGGTCTTTGTGTATGTTAATTTCTGTCAAGTTCCCTGTATTTCTGTTTTTCGCGGTTTTGTATTTGCAGAGTATTAGAAATGATACTGTTATTGTTATACTTATGCTGATGATGGTTATTGCTATTCCTGACGAGTGGTTGGGTTTGTTTTTGTTCATCTGGGTAGCTATTTCTTCTGCTGTATTTTTTAGTTCATTTATTTTGCGTACTTCTGTGCTCAGTTGTCTGTTGTATTCGTTGTGGTTGCTTATTTTGATTTGTTCTATATTTTCTGTGTCGTTGTGGTGTCGTAAGTGTTTCAATGAAGCCTCTACATCGTTTGTTGGTACTTCTGTTTGTTGTTGGTGTTCAATTTTTATTGTTTTAGAGTTTCCTTCTATTTGTATAATAAAGTGTTCTGTGATTATTTTACATGTATCAAGAAATGTAATTGTTCCTTGATCTATTAACTGTACAGTTTCTGTAATATTTTTGCATCGTATTATCATGGTTAGATTTTTAATTGCTGAATACAGCCAAGTGTTTGAATTGTCCATTTTCGTGATTTTTTCTGTTGCTTTGACAGGTAATATTTTGCATTGATTAGTTACAATTTGGGGGTGGAGAAGTAAGTTTGGTAAGCAAAGAGAGTTTTGGATTGTGTTGATTGGTTGTGTCAGTTGGCAAATTTTTATATTTCCGTCTAAAGTATCTATTATGTTTTGGCATGTGGAAATTTCTGTTAAGTGTAAGTCTATGGATTTGCTTTTATCGTTGTTTATTGCTAAGTAGTCTGTGTCTGTAATGTACATCGAGTGTCCGTTCTGTGTTTTAAAGGGTATTACATATGGTTTGTATATTGTATATTCTTCGTTTGGCAATATGGGTATTGTGATTTTTGCTATGATTTTTCTATCAATTTCGATATGATTGATTTTAACTATTTGTCTTAAGTTATTGTGTATTTTCATTACTTTGTTTGTATCTTGGTAATTTGTGTTTACTACTTGCATGATTTTACTAGCAGGTATTATTAGTGGGTGTAAGATTTTATTTTCTAAGGCTGTTATGATTTCTGTTGCGTCATCTTGGAGTCTAGTTATGTGAAGACATTGTACCAGTATAAGGGATGATAATTCTGTTATTTCTGTGTTTAACTTCTGTTTGCGTTCGATGTATTTGTTCTGGTCATTTGATTTTTGTATTAATTTGTTCAATTTCTGTTCGATTTCTAGTGTTTCATTTTGTAGTTGTATGATCGGTCTGGATAAAGTGTCAAAATTTGATTGTAGTAATGCTATTTGCTGATTTTCTAAATTTAATAGTTTTGTTTGTCCGTTGTTGAGTGTTGTTAAATCTTCGTATATTTTAGCTGAGTCTTCAGCGTCCATAGTTCCGAAGATAAATTTGCTAATTTTTCCTCCTATATCTATTAAGCCTCGTTTCTGTTTCCCGTACATTTCCTTTAACTTGTTATCTTGTCTCTCTATTTGTCCTATATGCCATTTTAGTTCTCGTCTAAAAGGTTTACATATGTTTTCTGGATTTTGTTCTAATATTTCGTCGCATAATGTTTTTAGATGCATGTTACAGTTTAAGAGAGTGTCTGTTAATTGTCGTGCTTCAGGAATGTCTATAGTGGTTATAATGTTTAAGTTTTTGGTAAAAAATATAGCTTTGTCGAGTACTTCGAATACTATTCCCGTATTGTTTATTTTCTGGTGGGTGAAAGGTAACTCTGTTTGTACTAGGGTCGTTATTGTTGATAGTAATATTATGTTATAGATGGTCATTGTATTTCCTGTAAGGGTAATTGAGTTGTTAGTTTAATAATTTTGTTTGATTAATCTGTTGTTATGGACTTTTATGTGTTTTTTGTTAACTTCGATTGTGGTGTTGACCGGTGAGTCTATGTGTATTACTTTGTATGGACCTAACCATCGTGCGTCTTGTTTGTTTTTCTTATTGTCATTAGCTAGCCAAACTGTATCATTGGGTTGTAACGTCAGGGGTTTGGAGTCTTTGTCATAGTACATCTTTGTCTGTTGTTTTTTTTGTATGATTCGTTCTCGTGCTACCGTGTGTGCGATGCGTAGTCTTGCTTTTAATTCATTTACGTAATCGTCATAACTGTAAACGGGTTCGGGTTCTTTTTGTACTGCACTAGGGATTAGTGCTGGTCGTCCGTATATAAGTTCATGTGGGGTAAAGTTTGTAGTAGTATGCGGTGTGGTATTGTAAACGAATATGGCGTAGTGGCACATTTCGTCCCAGTTATTTTTATCTAATTCCGTGAAGGATCGCAGATATTCTTTTAATGTATTATGTGATTTTTCTAGTGCTCCGTTTGTTTGTGGATGGTGAGATGTCGTCGTTATGTGTTTAAGTTTTAGTAGTTTGCACAATTCTTTGAACGTGTTGCTCATAAAGTTGCTTCCTTGGTCAGTCAGTATTTTCTCTGGTATTCCGTATTTAGTAATGTAATATTCACATAGTGCTTTCGCGACTGTGTTTGCTGTTTGATTTGGTATAGGGATGGCGCCTGAGAATTTTGTCAAATCGTCTTGGAATGTCAGTAAGAAGTTATTGCAGTTTTCTGTCATTGGCAACGGGCCTACGATGTCGAAAGCTACTCGTTGAAATGGGTGAGTCGAAGTGTCTGTTATTTGTAGTGGCATTTTGGTCCTTCTGTGATTTTTGTTTCTTTTACACAATGTACATTTCCTAATGAATCTGTTAACGTCGATTAACATTTTTGGCCAATAGTAGAGCATTTTTATTCTTTTGTACATTCTCCATGTACCTGCGTGGCCACCTAAAGGGAGGTTGTGGTATTCGTCTAATATTTGGTGTCGTTTTTTAATGTCGGTTACAATCTCTATTTTTGTGTCTTTTTGATTTGTTCGGTTCCAGTCGTGGGCATTATCTTGTTGTGGTGTTGTTAGTGTTCTTGTTTTGCTTGCTTCGTTCAGTATTGTTTCTTTAGGGTATGTTTTCTTGACTGTGTTTTTTGTTTCTGTTGTTATTTCTGTGAGTATTGTGTTTTGTGTTTCGTTTTTATTGGTTTGAGAGGGGGAATTTGTTCTTGTGTTTTTGTCTTGCTCTTGATTGTCTTTTGCTTTATTTTGTGCTCGCGTGATTACTAACAGTTGTTCTTGGTGTTTGATTCGGCTGAGGGCGTCGGCATTTGTGTTAAATTTCCCGGGTTTATGTATAGTTTCGAAATTATATTCTGACAGTTTTAAATTCCATTTGAGTATGCGATTTGGAATTTTGGTGAGATTTCCGGTGAGTGGTTTGTGATCTGTCACTACTGTAAATTTTTTTCCGTAAAGGTATGGTCTAAAGTTGTTGATTGCCCAATATATGGCAAGCATTTCTTTTTCTATCGTACTGTAATTTCTTTCGGACTTGCCGAGCGCTCTGCTGGCGTATGCTATGGGGAATTCTCCTTGCTGGTATATTTGTGACAAAACTGCACCTAAGCTATATTCGCTAGCGTCTGTTGTGAGTGTGAACGGTCTGTTCATGTCTGGATATTTTAGGATGGGTGGGTTTATTAGGCAATTTTTTAGTGTGTCTTGAGCTACTTTACATTGTTCAGAGTATAGAAATGGTGTACCTTTTCTGGTGAGTTTTGTTAGTGGTTCAGCTATTTCTGAGAATTTCGGGATGAATCTGCGGTAGTAATTTGCAAGGCCTAGGAATGATTGTATTTCTCGCACATTTCGCGGTGTCGGGAAATTCTGAACTGCGTTTACAGTGGAGGGGTTCGGTTTTATTCCGTCTGGTGTAATTAGATGACCGAGAAAAGTAATTTCCTTTCTAAGAAACTGACATTTTGTACATTGCAATTTGAGGTTGTTCTGTCGGCAAATTTCAAATACCTCTAGTAATTTTGAATTATGATCGTTTAGATTTTTTCCGTAGATGATTACATCATCTAAGTAAATGAAACCTTTTAATCCTTGGAAACCTCTAAGTACATGGTTTATTGTTCTTTGGAATGTGGCTTGTGAGTTTTTTAAGCCAAATGGCATTCGAGTAAATTCGAAGTGGCCATAATCTGTACTGAATGCTGTCTTGTATGAGTCTGCTGGGTTCATCTGAATTTGATGATAGCCGCTAGCCATGTCCAGCGTTGAGAAATACTGGGCGTGACCTAGTTGGTCTAAAATGTCGTTAATATTAGGAAGGGGAAATGAGTCTCCGATGGTGATGTCATTTAGTTTTCTGAAATCGACGACTATTCGCCATTTCGGTTTGCCGTCTGCACCTGGTTTCTTTGGTACAGCGAGGAGTGGACTGTTGAAAGGGCTTGAACTTTGTTGGATTTTCCCTTCATTTAGCATTTCGTGAACTTGTTTATTGATTTCGTCGCGGTGCATTTGCGGAAGCCTGTAGCGTTGAACGTGGATGGGTTTGGAGTCCGTATACAGGTTTATGTTGTGTTGGACGCCTTTTACGGTGGTCAATTTGTCTCCTTCCAAGAAGAAGATGTCTTGATACTGTAGGCATAGTTCTAATATCGTCATGTTTTCTTCTGTATTGTTGTCTGTGTTTAGGTTTGCTGAGACTATCTGTGCTATCTGTTCTTTTCTACTGTCGGGTTTCTTTATAATGTGTTGGTATTGTGGTTCTTCTGTTATTGGTTCTATTTCTGGCTTTATGTTTATCAATTGTATGTCTTCAGTTAATGTATTTGCGATTAGTATTTTAGCTTTGTAGTTCGTCGGTTGGATTAGTAAGTGGGGTATGAAAATGCCTGGTTGAATTTCTTTGGCTGAGCAGATTGAGAGTTGGTTTGTGGGGGTTGTAATTTGTACAATCGTCTCGCTTCTTTTAGGTAGCGATATTTTATTATTTAACTTGTTTGAAAAGGGTATGACGTGACGTTGTAGTTTTATAGTACTTGTGCTGTATGAAATATTTACTTGGAACTTGTCGAAAAAGTCTCGGCCTAGTATTCCATTTTCGGTAATTGGGAAATCATTTGAGACGACGTGGAATTTGTGTGAGATGTGGTAGCTATTGCTAAGTTGTAGACTAAGGTTTAGGGATCCAAGTGTTTTGATTGAGCCGGTGCCTATTCCTGCTAATGTTATAGTATCGTTTTGGTCAATCTGTAATTTACCGATAAAGTTTTTTTTGATTATACACAAGTCGGCTCCTGAATCAATTAACAGGTGTACTTTGTGTTTGTTTATAATGGGTGAGATGGTATCGCGAGTCAGATTGTCGTTTGTCGCTAGATTTACTGTGTACTGGGTGTCTGGGTATAATAGTTGTTGTAGTATGTCTGATTCTGTTTCGTCGAGATCTAAGATGTTATGTGTGAGTGGTTTTGTCAATTTAGGGATTGGATTAGGTAGGGTAGGAGTGATTTTATTTTCTGGAGAGCTTGGTATTTGTGTGGGGTTGCTGTTACTTTTGTGTTTTGTTATTATTTGAGATAAGTCATGTGTTTTTTGTAACAAGTTTTGTTTTAGTTCAGATGAGAGTTTTCGTGTGTTAGTTTCAAGTGTGTTCTGTATTTTTGAGATTAATTCGCATGTTAATTTTTTGAATAGTGAGATTTTGTCGATGAATTTGTTTTGTTCTGGATTGGTGTTGTCAGTTCTGTTCTGAGTTTTATTTGTTTGTGGGTTCGTAATTGTTAAGTTTATGTTTTGCACCGGGGTTGTAGCGGCGGCTTTTGTTTGTTGAGTGGTTGTTTGTGGAGTCAAGTTTTGCACCGAAATTGTAGCGGTGGCTTTTGGTTGATGATTAACTGTTTGTAAGTTTGAGTTGTGCGTCGGCATTGTAGCGACAGTTTGTAATTGTTCATTGTTTGTGTGTGAGTTTAAATTGTGCGTCGGCGTTGTAGCGACGGCTTTTGATTGATGGTTGATCGTTTGTGGGTTGAAGTTGTGCGTCGGCGTTGTAGCGACGGCTTGTGTTTGTTGATTATTTGCGTGTGAGTTTAAGTTGTGCGTCGGCGTTGTAGCGACGGCTTTTGCTTGTGGGTTATTTGCGTGTGAGTTTAAGTTGTGCGTCGGCGTTGTAGCGACGGCTTTTGCTTGTGGGTTATTTGCGTGTGAGTTTAAGTTGTGCGTCGGCGTTGTAGCGACGGCTTTTGCTTGTGGGTTATTTGCGTGTGAGTTTAAGTTGTGCGTCGGCGTTGTAGCGACGGCTTTTGCTTGTGGGTTTTGCGCCGGAATTGTAGCGGCGGCTTGTATTTTGTGGTTAATTGTTTGTACTTGATAATTTAAGTTATGAGCGCTGGGGCTCGTGTGTTCGTTGTTTGGATTTGGTGTAATTGTTTGTGAGTTAGTGTGATCATTTGAGAGAAAATTTTTTAGATAGGTTTCTGGGATAGTACCCATTTGGAGAGTGTGTCCGTGGTCATTTTTTGATGCTGTTGATTGTATTAAATATGTTTGTATTGGATCCGAGGTCAGTGGCTCTCCTATGGCTGATCGGATCCGCTGTAGTTTTCCGGTTGCGTTTGTTGTGTTAAATCATATTGATTTTGTGGTTGTTGCGGGAATATCGTATTTATTCTCATTTTGTTGAATGTGTCAGTCAACGTGTTGGTATCAAGCGGTGTGTGATTGTTTTGATTGATCCTTTGATTTGGCTGTCTGTTGAAGAATTTATTGCGGCATTCTTCAAAGGTGTGTCCCGTTGTTACTTTACAGTGTGAGCAGTATTTTGGTACAAAATTGCTTCTGCGTTGGTTCGGTTGATATTGTTGCTGACTGTTTGCTGTTGTGAATTGATTCTGAGTTTGTTGTTGTTGATTGTGATTGAATTTGGGGATGACTTGTGGCATGCTTTGTGTTGACGGCATTTGCTGGTTTGATGTTTTGTCTTGATATTGTTGGTATGCGTGTTGCGGTTGTGCTATTCTGTTAAATTGTTCCTGCGTAGGTGCATTATAGTGTGTGTTCAACGGTTGTCTAGTTGCGTTGTAGTTTCTCTGATAGTTTGTGTTGTGTGTGTAATATTGTTGTGACCTGTTCGTTCTTTCATGGCTTAACCTCGTGCGGCATACATCCCAAGTGTGATTCATTTTTTGGCAATAGTTACAGATGATTGCTGGCTTCCCGTATGTATTCTGTTGTTGAATTATTGGTGTGAATGATGTGACCGCCTGTTTTGCTGTGTTCTGTGCTGTATTTGTTGTGCAGGCTAACATCTTCTCAATGGCTTCTGTCTCGTTTATTATTTCATCTACATTATTGGCTCTGATTGTGGCTATTTTCTCCCTAAGTATAGTATTGTTTAATCCTCTTTTGAATAATTGGACGGAGTTCGTGTTGAGGTGTTTTAGATAGGTGTCGTCGATGTTGTTGGCAGTGTACTTGGTTCTATAGCCGTTCTTGTATTGCTCAAGGGCTTCAAGAAGCCTGTACCCGTAATTTCTGATGCTTTCGCCGTATGCCTGCTGTATATTGTTGAATCTCCTTTCTAGTTCGTCTAGTGAGTGTAATTCTGTATACATGTTTCCTAGTATTTCCTTAAGTTCTTTGTAATTTTGGACATTTCTGTGAGTGATCCTTATGTATGCGTCTCCTGTCAGTCTTAGTTTGATCAATCGGTCGAATATTTTTTGCTCCTGTTCTGTGGTGAGGGTTTCGTAGATACTGTCGGCAGTGTCGAGGAATCTCGTTAAGTTGTGTGCTTGGTGTTTCGTGCCCTCTCCGTTGAATTCTGGTACAAAGTTCGCAATACTTTGTTGAATCTTTTGTTGGTCCATTTTTGGATTATTTGTGAGTTTGTTGGTTGTTACAAGTTTTGCGATTTCGAGCGTCTGTGGTGTTTGATCGTCTTCTTTAGCTTGATGTTTTGCTTTTGGTTTTAATTTTTCGTTTCGGGGTTCTGTCACTTGGATTTCCTCTTTGTTGGCTGGTGCCGTCGTATGACTTGTGTTGATTTTCGTTTGAATTTGTTTTTGATTTGTGGGGGCACTTTTGTTGCTTGTTATTTTTTGCTGGGTATTTAAGTGATTTATGATGTTCGAGTATAGTTCGCTAGGTTCTGACTTTATTCTGAGCCTTTCGCTTGCTCGAGTTGGTGATCTTGGAGTTTTATTTGATTTACTGCTGAATGGTGCGATTCCACTCATTTAATTCATTTAATTTATAGTTTTTGTTGCTCATTTGAGATCTTGATTTTGCTTTACGATTTTGGGGAAACAAGAGAATTTTTACAACTGCAAATTTGGGTGAAAGGGTTATACGACCTCGGGAGGACTGTTTACTTTATTTTGGTAAAGGGGTGTTCGACCAAAAGGTAGTGCGAAAGGGTGTGTAAGTTGGGAGATTGGTTTTTTAGTGGATGAGTGTTCGACCTAAGAGATTTGTTTTTGTACGCGTGAATTTATTTTTACTTAAGATTATGTTGACACGGGTTCGTAAACTACAGCGCCAATATTGTGTTTTTTGTTTTTGGTTGTTGTTTATTGTGTGTTTATTGTTATAATGTGTTTATGTGAAATACTGTTATATTTTAAAATTTCGTGTAATGGCTTGAACTTCTGGTACTCAAGACAATTGTATTTATAAAGAGTATATATTGTACGGGTATATCATATCGTATATTGTTGTTGCGTAAGTGCTATGGATATTTGTGGTTATTCGAGGTTATTTAATATTGTATATATTGTTTATTAAATGTATTTATTTAGTTAGTAGTAATTTAAGTGATAATTAAATAGTGAATGTATTGTGATATAATAAATATAATAGATTTTTATGATGTAATACTGAATTCTTACCTGATTATAGTCTTGACTAAAGCGCTGTCAATTGTTGTATCGAGGGTTGATTAAAATAAATTCACTTGTAAATATTCTTTTATAACAAACTTTATTTATTTCTGTATTCTAAGTAACGAGATAACTATTTAACTATTTTTAATGAATTGCGGATTTTACTGATAGACTACTTTTAATATTTTTCACACAGAACTTTGATTGACTACTTTTAGTATTTTCACACAGAATTTTGATTGACTACTCTTAATATTTTCACACAGAACTTTGATTGACTACCTTTAAATTTTGCTCACAGAACTTTGATTGACTACCTTTAAATTTTGCACACAGAACTTTTATTGACTATATTTAATATTTGCACACAGAACTTTTATTGACTATATTTAATATTTGCACACAGAACTTTTATTGACTATGATTGACTATCTTTAATATTTTCACACAGAATTTTGATTGACTATATTTAAAATTTGCACACAGAATTTTTATTGACTATCTTTAATATTTGCACACAGAACTTTTATTGACTATATTTAATATTTGCACACAGAACTTTTATTGACTATATTTAATATCTGCACACAGAACTTTGGTTGACTATGATTGACTATATTTGACTATGCTACATTTTACAAATTTTTGGCTTATATACTATAGGTCTTTATTTATTTTTAGTTTTGTTTTTTGTTTCGAAATGGTGCTGAGTGGTAGTTTTCCACTCGTAAATTTTTTGTGTCACACATTTAAATTGTTTTAAAAAATTTTTAATTGGGTTTTGGGTCAACAAATTAATAATTTGTTTGGATTTTAATTTGCATGAAATTACATTTTTTCTCATGTGTACGGTTTTTGTTTTTAACGTTTGTGATTTTCTCAAATTTTCTACGCACACGTGTTTTTGTGTGTTGCGCGTGGGAACAGAGAAATTAGAACATTGTTTGCTTATGATTGGCATGTTGATTGAAATGTTAATAGCTTTATGTGTTGTTTGGGGTGGTTATTCCTCAACACCTTGAACGGAAATAAATTTCTTTATTCTTTTTGACGTTCTGGTCATAGATAACTTAAAATGTTAAGTTCATTGAAATATTGTTTCTAATATTTTTTGATATACATATTTCTTAAAATCTTGAATGAAACATACAGTAATTTGAAGTGTAGAAAAACATTTTTTAAGTTTATTTGTTTATCCATACTTATAAAAATAAATTGTTTTTAATTTTTTAAGTAGTTTTCATTCAGAATTTAATATTTTTCGGAAGCTGCTTATTGTGTAAAATAATAGTGTTTTAATTATCCGAAAGTTTAAAAATATCTAACGAACGATACGATAATATATTTCAAGATACCTATTAATTCCTATCTTCAAATTTTTTTAGATTAATGACGGATGATTAAAATAAAAATTTCACTTCTCTTAAACTGGGCCTCTATCATTTTTATAAATAAAAAACTAACAATTTTATTACTTAAAAAATTTATTATTTTTTAATTTTAAATAAAATTCTTAACCAATAGTCATTGGCGAAAAAGATTTTCTCTGATTTGGCCGTGTTCCTTCGCAGTACTCTACGCATCACTAGTGATTCAGATTATATAATGGAGAAAGGTATAACTTTATATAGAAACTCGTGAACTAACATGATTCGTGTGAAAATTGCAGTAAGATTAATTATTGGAAGATAGATAGTTTTTCTGTTAGTTTCATGATTGATATAATTATACATAATCACATTTATCAATATATTAAATTTATTTTTTATGTCCTTATAACATGTACATCGTTATTTTATTTATAACATTATCGTTAAAACTGCTATGCTGCCATATTTTATGCAGGCAAAAGTAGTGGTTTTTGCAAAAGCCTTCTGCAAAACTTTGAATGGGTATATTTATTTTCTTGTCTCTCAGATGCAAAAAGTCAATGTTACATGGCTTTCATTTTGCAGAAGAAAATGTTGGTCGCATGTAAATGGGTCATTATTAGTTCGAAACCGAGCTACCAAACTCGTGGTAATTTCACTCAAAATAATTGTGTGGTTGTCATCTAGAAGAACGAAGGTAGGTTTCAGTGGTTGCTTACTGCACACTTAGGCCAATTTTTAGGCCCATTGTGATACCACTCATTCACTCCACATCATTAACCCACCTACTTCACCTACTCACACAACTACAGTATACCACCTGCACATTGCAAGCTCCATGTCAACCTGTACATTGACATGGAAGGTGGGTCGGCGCGTGACACGGAATTCTGCACTCCATCAGAGGGTCTTAGTTGTATTTATTAGCATCACCGATCGTAATCGATGATGAAAATTCGATTTGCACTAGCCTCTGACTAGTCTGACTAGCCTCTGACATTAGCCTCGCGGTCCAAGTGCCGAAGCTTTAACCACTGCACCACTTGTCCGGTCAGAAGAACGAATATTTAATAATTTATTTCCTTCTGTTTTTATATTACGGTGCAACGGAAATTAAACGCATATCATCCGAACAACGTAGTCATTTTCATACGTTTCTTTTTTGACATGTTGTAAAATAACCGGAATTTATAGATATAACCTGGTTTCTAGGGCGAATAGCAAAACGAAAACACACACACACTCATTTGTTGAAAGACGGCAATTGAATGTCAAGATCTAAAAATAGAATTTGAATAGCATTGTATCAAAATTTAGCATAAAGAAGTATTAATTATGTTTTAATTTTATTGATATAAATTATCAAATATAAATGATTTTAGTGTATTCAAAATGTAGTGTAATATACATTTCAAAACCTTAATGAATTGAAAAGTTATATGTTGTGATATAAAATTTTGACAAACTAAAGTTTTTTTTTGTTGAAAATCAATTAATTCCAATATGGCTTCTGACTCGAACGAAAAAACAGAAGGGCTGATACGGTCTGGAACGAATACTCAATCAGAAGTCACACGAGATTCTGCAACCAATTCAACAGTGAATGATACCGGTAATAGTGGTACTAGTGTCGGGAAAGATACATCAGATAAGAATGAAATACTTGCCGGGATTGGTCCCGGTGGTATGTCGAAAATTGATTATCAAACTATTAAAACCGCCAGTGATACATTAAAGGTAATAATAAAAGAAAATATCTTAAAGGAAATTTATCTCACAATTTTTAAAATGTTTACAGAGAAACCCAAAAATTGAATTTAGTCGCAATGATTTATTGAAATTGTTAAGCTACTTGGAGGGAGAGCTTCAGGCGAGAGAAGTTGTTGTTGCTGTTTTGAAGGTAACTGTTGTTTGTTTCTTCTGTTCGAGTAATCGAATTCTAATCTACCTAGAATTAGATGTTTGTATTTACATATATTTTTATTGATCTTTTATTTTTATATTATATTGTATATTATTTAAATTTAGAATGCATGCCGTTTCCATCAGAATATTCAAATCAATTTTTTATTCTAGTCAGAGAAACTAAAACACTATCTTCAAACATATCGGTATAAACCAATGGCATTGAATGATCCAAATGCTGCATTATTTCGTGATACGCTTGCATTCTCTGGTAATATTGTTAGCAAACGATCGTCAACCATGGCAGCTCAGTCCGAACAGGAAATGAGAATGGCAGGTGACAACCATTTAGAAGCATTAGAAAATGTTATAATGCAACAGCGACAGACTCAAGTCCGGATGATAAATGTTTTGCGAGATGCGGAAGAAAAACATAAAAAATTGGTACAGGAGCTTGAAGATGAAAAATGTAAACACGAACGTGATACGGCTCAAGGTGACGATATAGCATATGGCCTTGAACTTGAAAGAACTAAATTAAAGCAGGAATTAGAGTCCGAAAAGAATTTGCGTAAAAAATTAGAAAAGGATATTAAAAAAATACAAGAAGTTTTAGATAATGAGAAAGCTCGCCAGAAGCAAATTGTATTGTTGCTTTTAGCTGAACGAAAAAAGATTATTATGAAATACGTAGAAGAAAGAAAACGTTCCGAAGATTTAGCGCAAATCTTATCGGAAGAAAAATTAAGAGTTGATACGATTGCGGAAGGATTAGAGGAAGAAAGTAAAAAATCGTTGAGAATGGAAGCAGAGCTGGAAAAACAGCTACACTCCTTTGATTTGGAGCGAAAAGCAATGCGAAATAATATGGCTAAGGAAGAAAAACGGTAAATAAATTAATTAAATAATAATTTCACTTTCATGTTTGAAGTTTAATATTTTACAGCTCAAAAGAATTGGAATTAGAAATAGCGCAGCTTAGAGCAGAGAACGAAACTCTTCGTAAACAAATGATACCCAGTCGACTGGGGCAAACAGTTGGTATTCCACAACTTCCAATGAAACCAGGCACAATGAGAACCGGTAATAATAAAACGTGATCATTTGAAATTTGCCGTTTTTTATGATATTTTTTTTAGAATCCGGAGATGATGCTTCTACTTCGAGCAGTCCAATAATGAGCAGTGTTGCAAAAGTTGTGCAGCCAACAGCTACTGTTTCCAGCGTTCCAGTATCCGGGCCAAGTAAGAATATACTTAATTGGTATTGTAATATAGCCACTAAATTAAAATGTATTTTGTAGCAACGGGTATAGCTAGATCTATTTCACCTGGTTTAACTTTACGACAAACTCCTACTAATGATCAAGCTGTTTTTAATGTGGTAAAACTAATTAAGAATTAGTTAAAATGAGCTTTTAAAAAACGCATTTCTATTATTTCATTTACAGGTGCCAATACGAAAACTATCCAATACGACAACAGTTCCTCAACAAATTGCATCATTGGCCCAATCGACATCACAAATAGTAGGTTCAAGTTCAAGTGGTATAAATGTTCAAGTTAGTTCGAAACAAACTATTTTAAATTCACCAACCCCTCCACAACCGCCTGTGAAAAAATTAATCTCACAGCCAATGGGTCGGGGTGTGCCTCCTCCAATACCTCCTAATAAACCAGTTATACCACCAAAACGTGATGGATCATCTTCAAGATTGGCAGTTAACAATACAGCGAAGGAAAAGGACCCTGTTGTCCAATCCACTGGGGCCGGTGCAGGTACATCGTTGACCACGGAAACATTGGAAGATGAACTTCATGATTTTCAACAGGTCTTATGTAGTATGACCATCAAGTAATAGAACATGTAAGTATTAATAGAAATAAAATTAAATAATTAAAATATGAAACTCACACATTCGGAGAATAATTTATAACAGAAATAAAATTAAAGAGAAATACGGCGAATATCGGAAACTCGACTATGCCGCTACCCCAAACAAACCAACTATGCAACAATCAAATATTATTAGCATTATTCACCACAACTTGTTTAATATTGAAGTCCGATTCATAACTATGGGAAAAAATCCCAAAATCCCACATCCGAGATTTTTTTCATCTCGTATGAAAAGAGGCATGTATTTTGTATAATTTAGGTATGTAATCTAATTGGTTAAACCGATGGGATGAATAATTCGGGTGTTTTATCCATAATTATGAACCGGACTTGCAGAAGTAATTTCTGCTGAAATAACAAATTATTAAAAACACGACGTCAATTGGCTCGGATAAATTTCAATTAAGAACATTTAACTCGAAACAAAGAACAGCTATCAGACGAAACAGTAAAAAAAAGTAAATAAATGTTTAAGGAGGGATGGTGGTAATAAATTAGATTGGTACAGGTCAATAAATCACAACCAATTGTAGGAAAAAAAGTAGAATTCGGTTGAAAATAATCAGCTCAAGATTGTCTCAAAGAAGAAAAATATTTTATGTAATAGACATTTGGATCAGAAAGGCTTAGTATTGTTTGTTTTGTTCGATATAACTTCATCAATTCAAACAAAATGAGACTGAATTTAATTGTGTTAATATATTTATAGTAAAGTATTAAAAATGTATTTGACTTAGTAGATATTGGTATAAGAGGCTTTTGTTTAGATTTGTATTATCTTTAGGGATGGTTATATAGATTAACACATAAGTGAATCAGACAAAATAAGATTTGGAATTCCTCAAGAGAGTACTATCGCTGCCTATTTTGTTTTAGCATTCATAAACGACATCTCAAAATTAAATAAAGACTTTGAGATATTTTTTTGTAACTAATATATTCGCTATAATTCCAAAAACTTAATACATTGCATTGATGGATTTCCTGTTAAAGTGCCAGTAATATACCAGAAAACGAAACGGACTAAAACGAAAGGATTTGATGAAAACGCAGTAGATTAGTTATATGTAAAAGAAATGAAATGGAAAGGAACTAATGAATTGATTTAATTCAAATGTCTTTAACCGCGATATTTATCAATAAATGTTTTGTAGTAGTTTGCTGAATTGTAAATATATTTAGCATTTTTGTTTATTGTGCTTCAAATGTCAACATACTAAATTTAAAATTGGAATTTTTTGAAGCAAATTTATAGTTAAAATGACGAAAAATTAAATTTATAAAATGTTATTTGAATAATGAACCAAATTGGAAATCCAATAAGTTTATAAGTATAACACGTCTTCATTACCGATTGGGCTATATAACCACTCACAAAATGCCTTCGCTTCGTTTAAATTTATTCAGACCTCACGTGATCTAATTTAAATTAGGTACATGTCTGTAATCACGATAGTGAGTTCAACGAAAGTTAAAATTCTGAAATTGGCTACGGAGTCTGAAAGAGCAATATGAAAACTGAATTCGTTATCTAATCAACAAAATCTAATAAACGATTCAAAATTCTTTCGGCAAATTGCATTGTCATGAAGTAAATCGCTTTCTTTTTTAACAAAACACTTTGTTTTACAATTTTAAGATTAATTTGCAAATTAATCTCATTTTTGACACCATTATTAAAGCTATATAAACTAACCCAAGCAGGGCAGTATTTATTTCCGGATAATTGTTCAGGTCTTTTTTCGTTTGAGATCCGCGTCCTGATTCGGGGCTTTAATTGAGAAACAAAAAATTTAAAAATACGTAATGTATACTCGTAGAGAGAAATGGTATTCCCTTGGTCAACCAACTGAAATATATTTCACTCTTAAAGTAAATATAAACCAACTCACAAAACCATCTGCTATTATGGGGGATACAAATACATTTTGAGTGATTTACAAAAGATGGTGTAACTAGTATTAAATTGCATCAAATCAAGGCAACGCTCGGCCACATGTTGCAAGAGTCGTCAAGGAAATTTTGGAGGCGCTTTAATGTGATGTCTTACCCCGTATTCACCAAACATTGCTCCTTCCGACTGTCACTTGTTTCGGTCGATGACTCATGGCCTGGCAGAGCAGCACTTCAATGCTTACGAAGAAGCCGTAAATTGGGCCGATTCTTGGATTGCCTCAAAACACGAGGAATTTTTTCGAAGTGGAATCGGTATGCTGCCGAAAGATGGGAAATAGTCATAGCTAACGATGGACAATACTTTGAATAAAATACATTGTACCAATTTCTCCGAATAAAGCTTCGAAGTTATAAAAAAAAACTCAGAACTTATTTGTACCCGCAATAGTTCAATTGTAAGCTCAATATTAAGACATATTTTTAGTTATGACGTTGAAATGAAATCGAAGTGTATTTTCAAAATAGATTTTAAGCACATAAAATCTATGGCAGCCTCTTAACTGTAACGTAAATATTGGATGTACCATGTACCACCATGAAAATATCGTCTCCGTTTAGTTTACCTTGATTTGATTTTTTCAAATTTTAATTGATGCTAATTTTTTGTTTGTTCATTTATTATTATAATATCAATTTCTTTTCCTTTTTTTCAGATTACAAGGCTTTTAATTTAACACAAATCGCTGCTACTACATAAACCCTTTTCGGGTGTTATATTCTATATAAAGTTTTGTCGATAATTAATAAATATAAATAAAATACATATTATATTGTTGAAACACATTTCATCACATAATTTATTTGAATTTAGATTTACATTACTAATGTAATATATTTAACAATTATGTGTATCATAAAATTCCCCTTAATTTTTTAATTTGTTTATAAAAGTTTATAATTGATTTTTATTTGTTTTAAAGTCTAACAATTTCAACTTTAAATGGATCTCATAACTATACAATAGAATCTATTAATTTCAATTTTGTTAAAGATGTATTATGACTTAACAATTTCACGATATGGCAACATACAATAGTATGTATTATTAAAAACTTAATAAATATTTATCAACGGATTAATATCTGTTATGTACTCCTAATTAATAATTGTAAATATATTGTGAATTCGTACACAAGCGATATATTTACTTATGTATATTATTAACTAATTGTAGAACATGATTATTTGGGTTATTTAAAAAGATATTAAAAAAACAAGCATCACTGAATATTATAAGCTCAACGGATAAGTGCTGCAAGCCTGACTAAATACAAAATAATATTCTAATTAAAACAACTCTATTTATCTAATTTCTAAATAATAAGGCCCGCTGCACACTTGAGTTAAGTTTTTTTTGTGATGCGGCTATGTTTTCATTTCACAGCTTCCCGTTTTGGTTTCCAAAACACATATGTGGGGCAATATATTTAAAAGTATTCTTTTCGCCTTGGAGCCAGCCAGCCAGCTATGCTTCTATCCACAGGTTTAAATAAAGCATTTAACCCTTTAACTGTTTATTTAGAGTATACTCGTCTTAACGAAACGAAAATTATTCGCATAATGTCTAGTATACTCGTCATAAAGACAAAAGAAATTACATTCGTATTATTATTCAACGAAGAATCAACTGTAATTTTTTTTTTCCTGAAGAAGGGCAAATAAAGATCATTTAAAAAAATACATTTTAGAATATTCGTTCAAAGATTGAGCTAAATTTCAAGAAAGCGGTGTCACTTACTTCGACTTTCCAAAGTACAATGAGAAGTTGCGATCTGTAAACAAAGATCACTTTGTTTAAAAATCATAACTCAAATGTGCAACGGGCGTTACAAGGAAGGCTTGCAATTAGGCTAACTATTGAAATGTGATTGGTAGAATTGTTTAAATTTAGGATAGTTTGAACTTAGTTTTATTCGTCACACAAACACACAAATGATTTGATGATACTGGTGATTTGGTTTCTTATACAAAATAATTTTATAACAAATCAGTATTTCGCGTTATAAATAAACGGGGGCAACTAGGTAGCTTAATCTAATTAAGATCTACAATAAGTTATGAAAAATAAATGACTAAGGTGTAAAATAAGCAGTGAAAACATTCTAGATTATTTATTTAAATAAGTTTTTTTATTATGGTACAATATATTATGTATTTAGTGAACCTATCATTCAATACAATTGCATTCAAATCATAACATTAAGTATTTTTTTATTTTTTGTTTATTTTT
Source organism: Nephrotoma guestfalica (assembly GCA_963691935.1). NCBI lineage: Eukaryota > Metazoa > Arthropoda > Insecta > Diptera > Tipulidae > Nephrotoma > Nephrotoma guestfalica. The sequence continues at coordinate 215,116,049 of OY829913.1, read as the reverse complement.
ATAAGCAATTCAATTTAATTTAAAGTTACTCAAAAATTACAGTTTATAAGAATCAATTAGAGATCTCAGGAATTATAAACAATGATTATAGCCGTATTCGATTTTACTGACTTCGAACTGAATTGAATAGTCGAAATCGAAATTTGTACTTTTCAAGTGAGCTAAAATTTTTAGCAACTTGAATTTGCTCATCTAGTTGATTCAGTTTATTGTTTTTTTTTTAAATAATAGTTCCTAGAATTTAGTGTTTTGTATAGAGTGGGGGGATGGTGCGGAAAAAGTATGAAATTTACGGCTCCCCGAATTAATAAAGGCTGGTTTTTCTGACTTAAAATCAGCGTTTTTATTTCATTTTAAAATTGACTTACAATCTGTTATGAAAATGAAAAAAAACTGACTATTAATGCATATCATAAGTTATTTTGAAAATGATTTAAGAAGTGTGTTTATAAATGACATAAAATGTACGAGGTATTTAAAATCGAAATAAAACGTAAAAATGTACTTATATACGGCGGAATAAACGCGCTTAGTTGTTTCATAAATTTCATTTGTGAATTATTATTTGAGTATTAATTATGAATTAAAATATGCATTTTTAATTCATTTTGAAATTTGCAATTGTTTTTTGCACATTTTCATTAATGAAAGCATTAGTCGAAAATTTTGAATAAGCAAATTTAACTGAATTTAAATTTAGTACATTTTCTTAAAAACATGAAATTACGTATGTATTTCTATGTGTATTAAAAACAAATGTAAATTTTATGTTTGTGAAATAAAATATGCCTTCAAAATGACTTATGAAAATGAATTAAAAAATATATTTGTATATTAAAATGATATAAAATATGTCTTTCTTGTGTCATTTTGAAATTAAATTTGTTTTTGTAAAACACCTTTGTTAAGTCAGAAAATTTGTTAAAAATATGACTTAAAACAGGTCCCATTTTTTATATAAAAACACATTTTTTAAATCAATCTTTTTAATTTCAGGCTTTTTTAATTCAGGGAGCCGCGAACTTTACATTTACTGATTTTATTAAATACTAAAAAAATTAAATAAACTATTTTGAAAAATATCGGAAACGAACGCTTAATTCGCTTCAGTTGTTCATTTATCTAAATAGTTACTCAGTTTACGTGAATAGTAGCATATTTTGAAAAATTGATATTCAGATAATTCAGTACAATTGAACACGGCTTGTTACGGTATTTGATTTATAATCATAATTGATTTATGTGACTTGATAACGGCAGCTTATTTAATTTATACATTTTACTTTCAAGATTAATTTAATTTTGAGCTACCTTTCGTGTTTAATATTAAATTATTAATACCACAGTAATGGCTAGAAAAATATTGTTGAATTGGGAATTAGATTCGAACTTAATTTATCATAATAATTGACTAAACTAGAAATATGCTTGTTTAGAACTAAATCAAGTTTAAAGATAACTGATTTAATTCGTTGCAAGTTTTAGTGAGTAAAATGTGTATCTTCTTACTCTAAAAAAAACATAGTCATAACCCTTTGGTGAGCACATCGAAATTATTTTATGGTCATCCAATCTTTGGTGTTATTGCGATATTTGAAACATGTAAGTCAGTGAATCCTAACAACAATAATCCTAACACAACAGCAAGTGAATATATGTGGAGTGTCTCTAACAGATATTTTCAATGGTTCTCCGAAATTGATGTCTCCGCCAAAGGGAAATATTTTAGTGTGTATCACAATTTATTTAAATTATTATTTATTTGAGATAACTTCACAAAAAAATCTGCAACCTCGGGCAATTACTTATTAGATGATATTGTCAATAAAACTATTGAAATCAAAATATTTTTGTAGAAAACAGAAATGTATATCGTTATAAAGTAGGCGTATTTAATATAAAAAAAACTTATCGCAACCTGAAAAATATGTCATAATTTTGGATTTGATTATTTACTATTTCTATACCAATTTTTTATAGTTTTAGAGAAATATTTTAGTTTTCTGTTGACAAATCTAACATTCCCAGAAAGACGCAATAAATTAATAAATAATATTATAAAACCAAAATATTGATAAACTCACAATAATAATGAATAATAAATAATTCATTTTCCAAGTTATTTATTAAATGTATATTAAAATAAAGTATGTAAAAAAATTATATTTATAAAAAATAATATATCCAGACTAGTATAACTAACATCTAATACAAGATTTTTTTGTAAAGAATTACATATTGATAAAAAATAGATTTTTTTTATTTTGTCGATTTATTTGTACTTATACATACATTTTGTTTAAATATTTAAGACCCGATATATGCGTATATTACATATAATATTATTAAAACAGAAAATAAAATATAATTTATTAAACTATTGTTAAATATGAATGAAAATGTTAAACATTATTATTTGAATAATAGAAGAACAAAAAACTTAATTGCTAAAATATTCAATAATAATATAAACAAAATTAATAAACATTAATATTTGGCTGTTATTTTATTGGGGATTTTTTTATTATAATTTGCGTTTCTACACTATATTTTGTACGAAAGCTCGCACTAATAAAACACTTAGACTTCGAAGAATGATACTAAAATTAATTTTAAATCGAAAATTTGTTCTTGAAGATAGATATTATACACAGTGAGTTAGAAATCCGAGTTAGAAATCCGTGATTGATTGTCGAAAAAACGTTGAATTAATTTATTCCTATTTTAATTAATAATTTTTGTTAATAATTATTTAATTTATAATTTTTGAAATAACTTCAACCGTGACTATTAATATCTTTCTCATTCGTAACCTTTGATTCTACTTAAATAATAATTTTTATGTTTCAAGTAAAAGTTCTTTATTGAGCTCTTGTTTTAAGAGAGACAAGGACGTCAATAAAATTTGAAATATTCACATTTTATTTATTTTACATACTAGTACAGACTACTGTTGAATGAGGCATACTGGCATGCCACGGGAGGGAGGGGGGGGGGGGGTTATAGGGAGCTGAGAGAGGATAATCTCGTTCCTCTTCATTTTTACAATTATGAAAATACACATTATGCAAATACATTACCATTATGAAAATATTAGTTCCGATATAGTTCCGATCTATAAGAACGGCTGCAAATCAGACGTCTGTAATTACAGACCGATTGCAAAATTGTCTTGTATTCTTGTGTGATTAAGATCTTGGAGCGATTCAAGCTCAGCTCAGGCCATACTTGTTTCGCTACCCTGCCTGTCTCATTGGCGAGCCACCTAGCATTTGCTAAGGCAACTGCTTTCCTATGACTTGCTGCTTTCAGTACAGACGTAGGCAGGACCTACACATTCTCTCCCTGGTTCCAATTGGAGAGTCGTACCATACCTTGCTAATTCGTCTGCTCTACAATTTCCCTCAACTTCAGAATGGCCCGGGAAACTGAATCCAGTGAAACGTCCGACTGTCGATGACCTCTTCAATCGCTATAACTTCAGCCTGGTACACACTGCAGTAATCAGGGAGACAAAAGGATAGACCCACATTTAATTTTCCACGAAACACACCATCTCCCACTCTACCATCGAGCTTGGAGCCGTCGTGGCAAAGAACCACTCTTACAATCCTCCCTAGAGGGAAGAATCACCTTAAAAAGCTTGCAAAAGCACAACAGGGGTGTTATTTAATTCAAATTCACCAGGTCATGCCTTACAGAATTGACTATAGTTGAGTGCCCTTTTTGCAGGCACTTCCATCCCGAAGCCGCTGATAGCCGTATTGGCCGCCATTTGTTTACCAATAACATCCAACGGGAGAAGGTACAGCATAACCTTTAAGTCACTTGTGAGTGCCGTTTTCAGCGCCCCACTAATGAGCAAACGGGCTGCTCTCTGCATCCTCCCCATCATGTTCCTGTATGATTGTTTCTCCAGAGCTGGCCACCATACAGTAGTACAGGTCTTACTACTGCCGTGTAAAGCCAGTGCACCAGCTCCGGGTTCAGACCCCATTTCCTTCCGATGGCATTTTTGAAAGAGTAGAGTGCCATAGTGGCTTTCTTCACTCTTTCTATCGTATTTGGTTTCCAAATGAGCTTACTGCCCAAAAGAATCCCTAGAAATCTCGCCTTATCAGTAAATCAGCATTGTACCATTCAGACTTGGTGGAACCACTTCCTGAATTTTATATCCTAGTGAAAAGAACCAGCCCTGTTTTAGATGGGTTGATCCCGAAACCACATCTGATGGCTCAACCTGTAGTGATTGATAGCGTATTCTGCATCACATCCCTAATAGTACCAAGATGCATTCTCGAGACAACTATCGCTACGTCATCGGCATAAGCAAGCACACCTATTCCTTCCCCCCAGTTCCAATAGTAGTCCATTAATTACTACATTCCAAACAAGGGGAGCGAGGTCATCTCCCTGAGGTGTTCCACAAACAACCCGTCTTCTTACGGAGACTTCCCACATCCCCGCAATAACCCTTCTGCTTCCCAGCAAGTGATTAATTAGTCTGGTTACTGGGTGTTCAATCTCGAGTGGCAGCAATCCTTCCCTAATCGCCTCCACCTTCACGTTGTTGAAAGCGCCCTCGATCTCGAGAAACGCCATCAGCAAAAATTCCTGAAAATCCAGTGACTTCTCAACTTCCCGAACCAAGACATGTAGTGCCGTGTCCACGGGCTTACCCTTATGGTACGCATGTTGAGACGGTGCCCAATTTCTGGGTACAATTCTCGAACGAATATAGACATCCAGCAGCCATGGTTTTCAGTAGAAAGGATGACAAAGATATTGGTCTTAAGTCCTTAGGGTGGTCTGTACGATTTTCTACTTGCTTCCGGGATGAAAATCACCCTAGCTGCCCTCCATTTCTTCGGGATGTACCCCAGCTTCAGACACCTATGAAGATCACCTCTAGCAAATCCTCCGAGTTCTTTTGAATTTCTGCTGGTATAATTCCATCCAAACCAGCTGACTTAAAGGGCTTAAAACTTTTAATAGACCATTTTATTTTCCGTGTATTCAGAATATTCTCTGTACACAACAGTTGGACCCCGCAGTCATCCATAGACCCGCAATCATTCGGAGAGTTGAATGGTTGCGGAGGAAACGACGCATCCTCCCTTCTCGGGAAGTGAGTTTCCATCAGAAAGTTAAGAGTCTCTTCACTAGAAATCGTCCATGCGCCATCCGGTTTAATCAGATAGCCTGGAACAGCTGGATTGGTATAGATAATCTTTCTTAAGCGCGAGATTTTCGAGACCTCTTCCATTCTATTACAGAAGAGCCTCCACGAGTTCCTTTGCACCTTCCTTGTATCTCTTTTATATTCTCTGAGGCATTCCGTATAGAAGTCCCAGTCTTGGCTTTCTCTCGATTTTTTCGCTCTATTGAAGCAGACCCGCAGACTTTTCGGCATTCCGCAAGTGCCGAGGTCCACCAAACAGGTATCCGCTTTCCCCTCAGCTTTATTAATGGGCAGGATTCCCTCATAGAGTATATCCACTACTGAATCCAGATCACTACCCGTTTCGGGGAATCCTGGAATTCTAGATGGAATACTACCCTCCAATATATATCTACGAGTATATACGTGCTATACTGTCCTGGGATTTCTGAAAACGTACTGATTTGTAGTTTGGAAATTAAGCTTTGATACCGATAGTCAGAGGAGGAATGCTCCTTCGCCACCCATGCCCTGATCACAAGTGAGATAAAATCTCCGATTAGAGACCAGAGTAACCCAGAACCTCCTGCCTATATCTAATAGTAAAGGTGGGTTCCTGACCTATATTACTAATAATATGAGGTTAGTTTTAGAAGAAATTCAAAAAATGACTCACTCCTGTCATTGATGTCCGAGCTACCCCAGATGGTGTGGTGTGCATTCGTGTCACACCCTAAGTTAACTCCGACCTTGCTCCTTTCAGCATCACAAACAAGTGCCCCCAGTATATCTGGTGACGTTGGTTTCTCCCGGTCCATCTATGCGGCTGCAAGTTAAAATCTCCTACTCTCCGTCTCTATGCAGACCGCAGTAATGTTCCCATTGCAGTACTGCGAAAGTAGAAAAACATTTATATTATTATACACCTGTATACATGATCTGCTCTTATCCGTCCCACAAGTGTATAATAGAGTATAACCCTTCGCTCGCATATCACAGATCTTGTGAATTGTGATCCTTGGTTCTGGGATCAAAACTATCTCCTCCCCTGACTTAGCAAGTCTGAGAAGATGCACCGCCGAAGCAGCCTTGGTGTGGTGTCAATTTATCTGCACAAACCTGATCATTGTTAACAGTATTCACTTACCTACTTACGACAGCCGTGCTACGTCGGTTAGTTGGACCCGACCTCTCCCTCCGGCCCCTCTCTCAGAGTCCGATTTGTCCCCCTTCTGGAGAGAGTAAAATCGTCGGGCGTTACTTTACAAGCTGTACCTCTCCCACCCCCTTCTCGGGTTGGAAACCAGGCCCTTGCCCTAGGTCTGCTTGGTATTTTCTCTTTAGAAACTGCTCTGAGCTTGGCTTCTGGCCATACCGCCTAACTCCTCTATCGCCTTCCTGTACAAGAAAGCTATGTAGTCAGCTTCAGCCGTCGCTGATACCAACCTGCGTCCCTGCTGGCGGGGGTCCCGGATAACGCCCAAGAACTTAAGAAAGACGAGGCTAAGTGCATTAAACACCAACCTCCATCTTTCTCCTGTGATGCTCCCTTCCTCATGGATCTTGTCCACGACAGCTAGCACCACCATCCCTCCTTCACGATTTCGCTAGAAAGCTTATGCCCTTTTGGCGACTGTCCCATATTAAGGTTGGCCCGTTTTCCTTCGGCATCCAAACCTCTAGGCTTCTCTAGACAAGATCCTCTTTGATTTTTGAGTTGAGAACCTGGAGGCGGCGGCGATTGTAAGGCTTGCCTTCTAATAATCAATATTTGTTTTTTATACTAATACATATTTGGCCGCTTGTTAACTTTCAAATTTCCTTGAATTTCACTGGTTAAGCAGTTGGATATCCTTCTTTATAATTCTCTTGAATTATACTCAAAATAATAATAATAATACAGATGGAGACTCCCCGCGCTGTTGAGAGGGGTAATAGGTCGTTGAGAACTATTATTATTTTGCTAAAATTCGGATGAATCATTTCGCCTTTTTCGTCAAGCAAGATCATCTTCCATTTTCACAACGGTCTTAAGTAAGAATTTTGATAACCACTTGCTTCTACTGCATATTTAATTGCGGCATCAATACAAAAATGGTTTCCGTAAGTATTGTGTGAATTACTCGCTTCTGAGTTTGTAGAGCCATCGATATAGTAAGCTATTATAATGAATTATTAAATTTGCAAAATATGGTAAGCGCCGAAGAAGTCGTGCGTTGCGCATTTTAGGTATTGACGGTGTAAGACTTTCATGTTCGTATGTATCTACAATGGAAGTGTGTTCGCAACGTTAACAGGAGTAATCGAAAATTTAATATTGGTGATGTCTGACGAATCTTTCTTTTCACTGTTCTATAATGGTGGAAGTCGACCTTCAATTTAAACAACATTCGTTTTCTTGCAGTATAAATATTCAGCACTGTCAAATAACAAGTCAAATAATAAATAGCATCATCGTTTGTTTTTTTAGTCGTCAGTGGAACCTCGTCATAGGGAGCTCACCTTTTCATCAGCCTCAACCTTTTTGCTGGTCTTTCAAGTTTGTATGAGAATTTATATGGAGAAACAAACCTTTGAGCAAATATATTTCAATTGTTCAACTTCAATTTCTTACGACACGTATCTTACAACAATAATCACTTCATGTGACGTTCTGTCACCAAACTTTTATTTTTTCAAGTGACAATAATACTTTTTATCGAATCTATCAAAAAGTAAATAGTATTTTAATTTTTTAATAAAACCGTGTGATGATACGTTGTGTGTAGCGACGCGGGTTTCGCTTAGATCGACTTCAACAATATTAATGTTCATGTGACGTTCCACGGCTATGGTAATGGGGGGTGATAGCGCATCTTATTATTATTTATTTATTCAAGCGCAAGTTATAAAAGTTATAAATTTAGTAATTTATCCACCCATCGACATTAACTAGGTTTCAGTGGTGACCGGACGAGTGGTGCAGTGGTTAAAGCTTCGGCACTTGGACCGGGAGGTGCTGGGATTCGAATCCCATCAGAGGCTAGATGCAAATCGAATTTTCATCATCGATTACGATCGGTGATGCTAATATATACAACTAAGACCCTCTGATGGAGTGCAGAATTCCGTTTCACGCGCCGAACCACCTTCCATGTCAATGTACAGGTTGACATGGAGCTTGCAATGTGCAGGTGGTATACTGTAGTTGTGTGAGTAGGTGAAGTAGGTGGGTTAATGATGTGGAGTGAATGAGTGGTATCACAATGGGCCTAAAAATTGGCCTAAGTGTGCAGTAGCAACCACTGAAACCTATCGACATTAACTAATCTTTCAATGATTTTCACTACTTCATGGAAAGGCACAAAATAAGAGTTTTCCTTTAAAAATATTGTTCGTTGATCACAAAAAATTGTTAACGTATTATTTGCTTAGCTCTTCTGAAATGTAAGCTTACGGTCACAATAAAATTTCAATTAAACTTTATTATAACTAATAATTTAATTTTTCCATTTTTGCACAAAAAATGAATTTTTTTTATTACGTGTGCAAGTAGAAACTCTGCTTTTTTTGGTCAAATTCAACTTTATTGAAAATATAATTGTTATACAAAGATTAATTATCAAAATATTCAGAGGGAGTCAAATTTGAAGAATACGCCGTATGCTGTAAAACTTCCCAGCCTAAGGGGGGTAGGCAAGCGTTGTCATGCAGCAATATCACGTTCCGGTTTCCATGGTTCGTAAATGAGCTTTTTTCCTCCATAGCACCACTGATAACGTTCAGCTGTAACAGTTCCCGAAGTTCATAGTAAATGACTTCTTTCCTCCTCCTCTTTGCCAGCCATCAACATAGTTGCAAAAATGAATGAATATTCACTTTTGCAACTATGTTGATAGCTGGCCTGAATCAACTCATGGTTTTTTGCGTTTAGGATTATTGTATAAAATCCACTTTTCAGCACCCGTATAATGATTTTGTGCAAAAAATTCTTTCTTTTGTACCGAGAAAGCAATTTCATACAAATGTCAACTCTTCGGTTTTAGTTTTCTTCGGTCAGTTTATGAGAAACCCATTTTCCTTCTTTCTGTATTTTTCCCATTGTATGCAATCGAACTATATTGCTTAGTGAGTAGTAACTCCTAACTAATTTGCAACCTCCTTTTGAGATTGACACTGATTTTCATCCAGTAAAACTTTAAGTTCATCGTCTTTAAATTATTTTACTGCACCTAGACGTGGATCGTCCTGAAGACTAAAATTGCCATCACGAAATCTGGCAAATTACTTTTTTACTGCGGAATGACTCACAGAATAGCTTTTTCATTTGGAAACAGAATAGAATGCAGACATAATGTTGCTTATCGACATCCATCTCTTAAAATTGACGCACACGAAACGACAGCTTGTAAATGACTGAAACTTATATGCTATAAAAACAGTAATGACTAAGATACATATATCCAAAATGGCGGGCAATTTGGATACGTATAACTTGTACAAGTATATTTTAATGCAACCAACTTCAGAGCCGAGTTTCTACTTGCACACCTAATAATTAGGTTAAAGAAATAATTAAAATAATAGTGTTGTGGTGGTGAAAATATTTTTTGATGTGCGATCTTGGTTAATAAGCTCAATGAATGGTCGTGCACTCTCAATCAATCAATTAGTCAATCAAATTTTAAATTAACTTGTCGAAATTATAACGGTTCAAATAATATATTCAACCATAAAAAGATGCGAAATTATTAGTTTTAGTTTATATTACCACAATTACTAAATACAACAATAACTGAAATGTGAAACCAGATAATTTATCTTGAATAGTTTGTTGGTGGTGGTGTCGATGATGTGTACCACAGCCTTCGTATCCGACTATGAGTTGTGAACTTTGGACTAAAAAATTATAAACATTATTTTTAGACCAAACATATTAGTTTTTTTTCGTGTTCTTTGTGTTTTACCGTTTTAAGTTCGTCGTGTTGCTTTGCATTTTGTGTGGTTGTGTTATATGTCACGTATGCTGTTTTACATAGTGAGTTGTCCGAGTTAGCGATGAGCAGCGAATTAATTGCATTGATCAAAATATTATTAATATTTTGGCTGCCACAATCTCTTTTAACACGGCACAAATACAGCCAATGGTTAATAGTGAACCAAATTAAATCGAAGGCCTGGTCTTCCTAACGGTAAACATTGTAGGTAAAATCAGCCGAGAATCAGTATTAGCTAAACTATCGTTAGGTATGATGGTACAGATGCTACACTTGTTGAAAATGCGGTGTAGTAATTCGCTTCGCTGAACATATATTTCAAACAATTTGCCGATGGTTTACTTTTAAAATTGCTTTTTCATATAATTCAGTATAACAATTTGATCGACTTCTAAAATTTATACGTATGGTTGTAAAAATAATTGAAATATAACCCCTTTGCCATTTGAAAAATAGCCCTCACCTCCTCAGCTGTAGGGGTCAAATCACTCTTGAATAAACTGGTTTAAATTGTCTGGTAATCTTCCTTAAAACTAAATATTTTAGATGTTATTATACGAGTAAGCATTTCTAATTGGGATAACCTGTAGGTTGATTGATTTTGAAATTCAAATAATTATTTAAATTTGATTTGGTTTCTTTTATGAGGATCTATCTTTCGTTATAAATAAAGCAGGATAAGCTCATTTTGTTCTGCACGTAGACATCAATTTAACGTAAAATGTGAGTAATATCCAAAACCAAACCAGATAACTTCTACTGCTACATACCACATTATGACTTATTGTTGTGTTATTAGCAAATAAATATTTAATAAATAAAAAATGTGTTATCGACTGATTATAAAGTAAGTATATAATAGCACATTTATGACACCAATTTATTATTTGAGTATTCCTATACATATTTACAATTCTTCATACAGTTTCAAAAATTAATACGATATACTGTAAAGAATACTTTTGTATTAATAATGTAAATGATGTTTTGAGAGCATTTGTTAGGTATGGATAACTGCAGCAAGGAAGCTTTTGAATTTCAAACTGAAACTTTGCATACCGATTAAGCCCAATTTATGCTAATTAGTGCTCACGGAAAAAGTTCGTGCTAGACCAGGAGCCGAGAAAACGGGAAAGAAAATTTCAAATTTTGCCTTAAAGACGATAAAATAAACCAGATTTCTAGAGAAAAGTATAGAAGTTATTTAAGCCCAACTTGAACATTTAAAGTTGAGACGAAAGACGATGAAACTTACGAAATTTGTGCTTATCCTAGAAGTATAATTTTTATAAATTTTCATTCATAAATTTTGGAAAAACAAACAACCCCTAAAAGATACTATATTAAAAACGAAATACATATACCGAACAATAATATTTGTGTTGAACAACAAATTAAGTATTAGAAATAAATTGTTCTAGAATTCAAGGAACTTGGTAATTCTGGTTGCATATTCCTTTTGTACATTGAGATCCAAAAAATATAGTAATTGAATTTTTGCTAATCCAGAATTGGTCAAATTCCATTGAACAACAAATACCGTTGAATGAACGATTTCTTGACATACGTAGAAACCAATTAACTTGACACTTCTGTCGGCATGTTCCTATAAGGTATGTTCATTGTGATCCGATTAATATAGCGGTGGAATTTGTGCTATTCCAGAATTAGCCTAATTCCGTTGAACAACAAAGTCCGCTGAATGAACGATTGTCTGATGTAAACTGTTCTAGAAGCCAATGAACTTGGCTGTTCTCATTGCCATCCAAAAAATTTTGGTAGCCCAGAATTGACCCAATTCCATTAAACAACAAAGACTGCTGAATGAACGATTTCCTGACACAAAGTGTTGTTAAACCAATGACCTTAGCACTTCTGGTTGCATATTCCTATCAGGTGTTTCGTCGTCATCCGAAAAAGTAATCAGCTGAATTTGTGGTAATTCAGAATTGGCCCAATGGATGGCAATGAATATTTGTATTTGATAGAAATATGCAACCAGAAGTGCAAACAATTTTTTATTTATTTATTTTTATTTAGATAACAATTTTGTCAGATTAAATTTAATAGATTTAACAATGGAAGTCAGTTGCTCGAACCTATTAAAGTTATAACGCAACGCTTTAGTAGTATTTTAACAGCTTAGCTGTACTTAAACTTCATTTTAATAATGGTAAATTCAATTTTAAAAATAATATTTACACATATGTTATTTAATAAGTTACTTACACTATTAAATTTCTTATTACTTTCGCAAAATAATTTAATACCCACTTTTCCTCATTGTAGCAATTCAGCATATTCAATTATTTGCCTTTTAAACATTGTAGAGTTTGTAAGGTTCTTAAGCTCCAAAGGCAGATTATTATATTTCAAGAGTCCTCGATTATTATTTGACGCCTTTGTTCTAAAATAATTAACGACAAAATTCGATTTTCTTCTTATATTAAAGTCATGTTGACCTTGAGCTTTGTTCAAATCAAAATTGTGTTTGATTTGGTTATTATAAATTTTATTTATCAAAACTAGTAGCCCTATGTCAATTAAAAACCTAAGTGATTCAAACTCATCAAAAAGTTTCTTAGTTGGGTACCTTACTGGAGCATTAATAATGTTTTTGAGAACTCGTTTTTGCAAAATCTCTAGCTCTTTGAATTTATAATTCGCAGCACCACGCCAAATCGGATTAAGGTAAGTTAACTGGACTGACTGAATGCAGATGCTACATTAGCATAAGCGCTTTTTGGAAGGATATATTTTAATCGATTGATAGCGAAAATATATGATAATATATTCTTTTTAATTTTGTCAATATGACTAGACCAGTCCAGCTCGCTATTAATCACCAACCCAAGATAGTTATACTTGCTAACTCTTTCAATTACGAAAGAATTATAAGTAATTGGGTGGCTGTTAAGAATATCTTCGTCCAATTTTCGATTTGTAAATATCATTACATACTTAGATTTAGTATGATTAAATGTTAAATGGTTTATATTAAGTCAATGTTTCAATTTTTGAAAATCAGTTTGAATTTTTATAAGCAATTCTTGTAGCGATTCTGCAGAGTAAATTATCAGTCAATAGTCGGCATATAGTTGAATTTTCCCTTCAAGTTTAATGATAGTTATATCGATAATATATACGCTGAAGCGAGCGCGGCCTAAGATAGAGCCTTGAGGAACTCCTAAATTCGATATTTTTTCTGAATTGATACTATCGTTAACTTTCACGAATTGACGCTTATTGGATAAATAAGTCTCAAACAAATTTATTTGGTTTGGAGTAAAGTCTAGTTTGGAAAATTTTAAGAAAATATAGTCCAGGTTAACAGTATCAAAAGCTTTACTTAGATCTAAGAAAAGGCAGTAACAAAACAATTGTTTATCTATATTTGTGCTCATATCATCCGTAAAATTTAAACAAGCCGCCGTAGTGTTAGAACCCAAGGTGAAACAAAATTGATGATTACTGATGATACTGTTAGAGGTTAAAAATTGGCTTACTCGAGCAAGCATAACCTTTTCAAAAACTTTAGATAAAGCAGTTTATATAGACATCAGTCTATAGTTTGAGACATCCGTTACATCTCCGCTTTTATAAATAGGAAAAAATTTACAGTCTTATTACAATCAGGGAAAATTCCACTATTAAAGGCTTCATTTGTGAAATTTGCAAGAAGGACTGATATAAGTTAATTGGTTTCTAGTACACTTTGTGTCAGGAAATCTTTAAATCAGCGGTCTTTGTTGTTCAATGGAATTGGACCAATTCAGGACTAGCAAAAATTCAGCGACTATTTTAATATAGCATCTTTTAGCGGGTTGTTTGTTTTTCCTAATTTAATGAATGAAACCTTAAAAAAATTAAACTTGTTTGATAAGGACAATTTTCATCAGTTTAGATGTCTTTCGAAAATGTTAAAATTGAACTTAAATTATTTCTTGCAAATTGGGTTTAATCGGAATGCACAGTTTTATTTTGAATTTCGAACGTTTCCTTGCCGCAGTTACCCACCCATGCCAAGTATCCATTTAAATATGTAAAAATATTACATTATTAATTTTCCTTTCCAAAATTTTATATTTATGAAAAATTCAGAGAATAAAGAAAATGTATGTTGTTATAATAACCAAATTAACAACGTTTTTAGTCATTCAGTCACTTTTTCTTTGGAACATTAATATTTTAGGGCTGATATCCAGCTCGAACCTTTTAAATTAAATGGACCATTTATTTATACAGATATCCTCTGAAATGTGTGAAAAGTAAACTCATAATAGAAGCTTCATCATAGTGCTTCATCACTATTAAAAGCGACTTCTAATAAATTAAAAATAATTCGTAAAAATACTAATTAGGTCCGAGAAGACCTCGGACAATTCGAAAAAGAAAGGTCTCATTTCGTTGCATTAACCAACTTTAAGGGGGTTGGTTATATAAGCAATTCGAAGTTGTGAGTTCCAATACCAACTTTCTATAAAACAAAAAATGTAGTTTTTCCGAATTAAATTGCTTTGGAATATATAAGGCACGAAAATGCATAAAAAGATCGAGTCCTAGCTTAACAGAATAAGGGGTATGAGAGGATCCTAAAATGTAAAATACATACTCGATTATACAAATGAAGGAGGTAGGATCATTTATAATGTTCGTTTGTTACTCTTCGTGGACAATATAACTGAGGACAACCTGACAAAAAATATAATAGCACAATTATTGCTCAAATTTGAGTTTATTTCTGTTATTATGTTGGTACAACCAATATCATTTGCTCAAAAGATGAGATATTTTACTAAAGGCGCATTCACGAAGCAGAAGTACATTTTTAATCTATATCTTTAGCCTAGTCTTTATATTCAACCGCAGCCGCGTCCAATTTAATCCAGGTTTTGTTGAAATATTTCAATCTTTTGGACAAATAATCTTGGAATAACAAAATAAATTGAAATATGAGCAATAATTGTGCTCATATATTGTTGTTGTTGTTTATTTATGACATTTCTCCAATGAATTTGTCAGTTTATCGCCTTAAATAATTTAATCATATTGTTTGTTAAATAAAAAAACAATTCGGGTGAGAACCAAAAATTTTATTTTGTCACAACTGTTGGGCTACAAATTCTTTGATAATATATAAATTGTGTTAAATATACATACATTTATTCGATTAGATTAAAATAAAGCCCTAACTAATCGCAAACCAAGCAGAAACTGAAAGTAAACAACAAAAAATATAAAACAACAGAAAACATATCACTCGCGCATGACAGTCGTAGATGAATTTTTTGAGCAAATCTCATGTTTGACTATATTCAAGTTGGTAAAAAAATAATCCAACTTTATATCTCGTTTCGTGAAGACTGCATAAACTTGGATTAAATTGGGGAGGCTTATCCTTATACCCATTTACATGCGACCAACGTTTTATTCTGCAAAATGAAAGAGATATAACATTGACCTTTTGCACATGAGAGATAAGAAAATTAATTTATTCAAACAAGATTTTGCAGTAGACTTTTTGAGCCACTACATCGCCAAAACCACTAAACCACTATATAAATGAAAATGTTGCCATAAAATATATTGAATCCGAGTATTTTTATGGCAACATTTTTAAAAAATTTATTTTTATTTTTATAAATATTAGGGATTCATAATAAAAACAGACGCCGTAGATAAAAATGTAAATTTCGTATTTGAATTAACTAAAAATAAATTAATACTTTTTCTATAAAAAAATTATGACATTATAATATATGTTTATTTCATTCTCGCATGTTGAATATTTGTATATAGCGGATGCTTCTTATTTACCTGCATAATTTTGCAGAAGAAAACAATTTTCTACATGTAAATGGGGCATTAGTTGAATATTGATATTTGATTGGCTAAAAAGTTAGATTAAAAATAATCCTGCTTCGTGAAAGCACCGTGAGACTGAAAATATAATAAAAAGTTAGCAAATAATAAAAAAATGCCAAACATAAAGACCCTACGTTTTTTAAATATTTTTACGGAATTTAGTATGGAGTTAAAACTACTTTTTCCACATAGTGACAAAATTGTATACTGGGTTGCTGGACAAATTTGTAAATATTAACCTACAATAAAATTATAAATGCAGTTTGAGTTCTAATGTCAAATTATTTGGTAGAAAAAGATCAAAAATATTTGTTTACAATGAAAAAATGTTCATCACAAATTCCTTCTCATGTTCTTTAGAAGAAAATAATTGATTTTATTTTAATTTGTGATCAAATTTCAAAATCACAAATTTTTGGAGGATTTGTTTTGAGGTCAAAACAATATGACACGTCAATGTCAAAACAAATAACAAACACACAAAAGACGCGCCGTTTTCATTATCGGCATTATAATTTGGTGTTTGTATTTTGACGTACGTTAAATATTATAAATAATACTAATTTTTTTGTAATTTAAAGTGAATTTGATGTAATTAAAAGTATTTTTTTGTTACGTGTAAAATAAAAGTTTATTTGTTTATACAGTTTTTTGTTGTTGTTTGTTTTGATTTCCCTTTAAACAAATGTAAACAAACCATTTTACTTTTCGTGTTCTTTGGACCACAAAATAATTGATCACATTTCAATTCTTCAAAGAATTTGACATAACTTATTTTTTTATTTATAAAAGTAATTGGCTACCCTGCGTGTTTTATAAAGTATTGAGGAATGTGTGGTCTCTTTCTTTGCATAAGTATTAATATATGTTATTCGCTCTTGGATTTGTAACAAATAAAATAAATTGACGGATATTTTATTTTCTAGATTCTATTGCTGAAAGGCCGTCGTATTAGGCGCAAATACGCATACGTGCAAATAATTTTTGTTAAAAGTGTTTTAATCTAGTGATAAGAATTGCAATATATTGTGATAACAAATCCAATTTTACTTTATTAAAAGTAATTGTAGTGAAAATAACGCATTTAAAAAGTGAAATTTACAAAAAATTTCTTGATGAATTTTTTTGTATGTTCTGTCAAGGTGAATGTGAATATGGCCAAAATGTAACATCTGTCTCTTTTAGACGCGCATAAACTATACAAAAATATAAAATAGGGAAAAAGAGATAACAAAACAATAGAAAAGAGACGATTATATTTTTTTGTGAATAACCTTATTTATATTAAAGTTTTGATAATTAAAATTTTGGATTTATTCCCTGCAATGACTGATAGATCTAAAATAAGTAATAATAATATGATCTGTTGTAATGTATGCGGAATTTCATCTCCTAAACTTCAAAAATGTGGTAAATGCAAAAAAATTCATTATTGTTCGATTGAACATCAAAAATTTGATTGGCGGAACCATCGACAAATTTGTCAACAGTCATCTGTGAATAACAATAATAATATTTATAATAGTAATAATAGTACGTATAATAATAGTAGCAGAAGAAATAGTAATAATATACTGGAAGGGCAACAAAAATCAACAATGCAGCACCATCCATCGCAGCAACAACCGCAACAACAACATTACTATTTACCGAAAGAAGGTACCTCTGAAAATGAAATTTTGAGTGTACGTGCCGAAACACTGTCAACCAAATCAGATGAAAATTATGATTTCGGTAGTGTAGTATCAAATGTTGTCGATCGCAGTGGTGGTTTAGAACGGCAAAAGAAATCATCGAAATTTTTAACAACTGGAAATACAATGCATATAAGCGGGGATCATTTAATACCTCCCGGAATGAAGGGAAATAACATTAATTATAGGTTAGTGAATAGTGCTAAAAAATCTTATCAGTGTTTAATGTTGTGTATGGTTAGGTGCCGTGTGCTATTATTTATTGGTCCCAATTTTATATTGCTGTTTTGCAAAAATAGATGCAAAAGAAATAGTTTTATATTTACATTATATTTCAATGGTGACATCAGTGGTTGGCAACAAAACAATGTTCTAATGTTTGCTCGAATAGTTGTTATTGTTATTTTGTAAACAAACATTACACCGGTGTAACGTACTTACTGCTTCAATCTTATTGGAATATCAAGTGTCTCTAAAAATACTTGAGTTTACAGGAAATCCAATATTATACAAATGTTTGAAGTAGTCCACCCATTTTATGAACATGTTGATCACCACAAACCTCTATGTATGGTTGCATATTGTTGTTTACGTTCAGATAATCATAACATCCAAACTATGTTTTGGGACGAATACGATAGTTATATCTCGCTTTCCTTAGTAAATTAATTTTGATTTTTTTTTACTACAGAGAAATTTCCGAAGGGCAAGGAGTTGACGAAATGTGTAATACGCTTATTAGAGATATGAACGAGTATGGTGTCTGTGTTCTTGATAATTTTTTGGGCTATGAACGTGGACTTCAAGTATTAAATGAAGTTACAAATATGTATTCAGCTGGAGTATTTAAGGTAATAAATTTAATATTTGATTATTATGTCTTTTATCATAATTAATTTTATTTTGTATGTCGTGTAGGATGGTCAACTAGTATCAAATAATGGTAAAAGAGATTTAAGGCATATACGAGGTGATAAAATAACATGGCTTTGGGGACGGGAACCTGGCTGTAGTAATATAGGATATTTAATTTCTCAGGTAATTTCTAATAATTATTACGTCTAAGTGCACATGCTTTATAATGATAAGCCAGGAATGTTATCAATTTTTTACTAATTTTGCAATTTTTGTTTTGGATTATATCATAATTATCTTTCAAGTAAAATATTTTGACAAATAGTACTTCTGTCTGCTAAAAACTGATATACTTTCGTAGTTTGAAAAAGTAAAAAGTAAACAATAAAAAATTAAAAGAAATTTATCTGATAAACGTAATAGCTAAGCGTTATGTTAAGTAAATTTAATTAGCGTTTAGTTGAAATAAAAATATTCCAATGTTTGTCGAATAAGATTTATCTAGTAAGTACAAAGGCATTGAATTTTTTTGCTTTAACGAAATGTTTACAGTAATTGGAAAATTCGTGGGCAGATGACCTTAATATTTTTGTCGATTTGCACGTATACCACTTTAAGCCATATTTGCAAATTTAAGGTGTCCTAATAAATAATCTATGCTGATAACAGTTTATAATTTATAACTTTGCGTAACGCTTTTTTTTAGTTATTATCATCAAGGCATTGGGCGCATTCAGGGCACCCAATAGTTGGGAACATCTTGAGTAAAATCAAAGCCAACGTTATGAAAATGTTTAGTACTATGAAATTTTGAAATCAAATTGACGATGATTTCACTAATCATGATGCCAACAGTTGGCGGTCCTGAACGCATCCATTGTTTAATCGGTAATCGCGATTGAAAGCCATTAGAAAAACCTAAGTAGGTGTTCCAACATAGGTGGTTTAGGGGTTTTATCGGGATGCGCGAGGTTTATCTATTTACAATCGGCCCCAACTACAAAAAATATTTTTAAATTTTTATTCTACAATATTAAAATTTAATTGTTTTCTATTTTCCTGTGAACAGGTGGACTCTGTGGTAACTCTAGCTAATAAAATGCTTGATAATGGTGTCTTAGGCAACTATAAAATTAGAGAAAGAACAAAGGTAAGTTATTTTATGTATTGTTAAAATTTAAAGAAAGAACTTAACGTAGCTCAGCATAAAACCGATGCACAACAAAATTGTTGACAGTCAATTATAACCGATACGATTTAACATAAGATTTATCCATGCTTTTAGAACAAGAATTGGCATTTCTTGATGATTGACCATTTTAAAATATCCCAAAATTGAAGATAATATTATAGTAAGTCGCGGCGGCATTCGGCCCAAAAATTGCATAGTAAATTAAAATAAAGATTCCGCTTGCTAGAAAATGTTAAAACATTAAATTAGCGAATTCCTTCATTACAGTTTTTCCTTTTTCTCAATTTGAAGGGTTGTTTGATTAGTAAAAAAATATACACCTTTCCAACAAAATAGCGCTGATACCGGCTGAAAACCCCGTAAACGATGTTTCATGAGATTCGTGCAGCTATGTTAGTTTTACGAAAGTCACCTAATCACGAAATACTTTTTGATGGAAATAGTAACCCTTAAATATGATTCTCGTCCATTTTTCGCTTAGGCATCAAAATCGGGGCAAATCAAAATATTAATCTCACAACTAATGAGTTGTTAAATACTATTAATGTTTCTTAAATTTGTTTACTTAAATGATTCATGTTTTTGGTGGGTATCAACCTTCCTATCAAGAATGCTAAAAAGTTCAATGCCAAAATTAAAACTAAGAATTTATTGTTTCTGTGCGTTAGGCCATTTATTAGTTGACATTGCAAAATTTAGGAAATTATGTCGCTAAGAACAAGAAAATAATCAAATTGTGAAATCAAATTATTAACATAAACATTTTGCCTCTATAAGAAATCGTGGAGGGCAAAAGGACAAATTAGTTTCGGTGTATATTTTGCGAGTCGAACACAGTGTTTTTTATAGAGAAGGGCTTAAATTTCGCACATGCATACAACTACATAAATAAATATGATATTGTTATTTAATAGCAAAATCGATAAAATTTGGCCTAATTTAAATGTAAATATATACAAGTACATATATGTGTTACACGTATTTTTGAAATCCTTCATGTTGACGTCATATCTGTTCGGGAGTGCTAAAATTAGATTCGATGTTATCATAATTTTATTAATCAGGGTTGGCTTAACCATCTGATAATTTGTTTTGTTTGGCCTTAGATGAATTTAAATACGCCCAAGCTTCCAAATTTACCCTAGTTTCCATAATCCGTATCACAGCTGACTCCGAATGTATGCAGGAAGTATTAAGCAAAATTATAATCTAATTTATAACTTGTTTGCGGTGTGAGTTGTATTATACGATATTTTGCGATTTTTACTCGTTATCTAAATTTATTTATATTTGCGATTACATTTAAAATAAGTAGACGGTTAAAAATGTTAAAATTTTTGTGCAAATCGACACCATTTTTGGTTTTGTATGGATAAGATTTCTTCGCTGATTTTCACCATCATTAATTAAGGTTAAAGAGATGATGATCTCTGCGTATACAAATGAATGAATCGAATGAAACAAAATTTTCCCAAAAACAAAATGTTATACATAACGGAACGAGGGGCTATAAATAGATCGATTTTTGCGGAAAAATTTGTTAATTTTATGAATAAATAAATTAAATTAATAATATGTAATTAGAAAAGAAAAAAATTATAAGGAGGAATTGTTTGTTTCATTTGTTGATTTATTTATCTCTGTCTTAAGCATACGTATATGTGGAAAGTCACGTACATACTATGAATCGTATACTAGATTTTCTAAAAACATTCGACTAAAGAAGAATTATATATTGCAAAGGTTCAACATACAATTAATTTAGATTTTGTATATTTTTAGGCGATGGTGGCTTGCTATCCAGGTTCTGGTTCACATTATGTGAAACATGTAGATAATCCAAATCGTGATGGTAGATGTATTACGGCTATTTATTATTTAAATTTAAATTGGGACGTTCGGCATAGCGGAGGGTTACTAAGGTAAATTAAATTATGTATTAACTAAACCATGCAGCATGACTTTTGTTATACGTGTAACACAAAAATGTATTTCAGTTTTACGCAGGATTCATACATAAATGATAATTTTTTTGTTATAGAATTTTCCCAGAAGGTTGCACTGACAAAGTAGTCGATATAGAGCCTATATTCGATAGAGTATTATTTTTCTGGTCCGACCGAAGAAATCCCCATGAAGTACAACCAGCGCATAGAACACGATACGCAATCACATTATGGTACCTAGACGCTGACGAAAGAGAATCGGCACTATTAAGGTACCAAGAAGATCAATAAAATAAACGTAAGCATAGAATATTTATTTTTTAGCTGCTAGATCTAATAGTTTTATTCATTTTAGGTAGATGCTATATAAATATCTTAAAGATAATCGCGATTAAAGGCTGTTTAAGTTCCATGTTTTTGTTAAAACATAATTTGGAAATATGTACATAATTTTATCAAATTAAACCTCACAGCTCCTGTTTGAATTGAATACGAAATTTGAAATAGAAAATTTAGTTTTTTTGATTTCGTTTAGACGTTTCCACTCTTTATAAAACAGAACCCTTCCAAAAGTGTGTGTATGATGTGTGGTTAGATTGTGGAAGAAACGGAGTTTCAGTTTGTAACAAATTTTAAAACTTTATAAAAATTACTGAATTGCTACCTTTATTAAAAATTAACATTTTCTTTCTAAAATTATTTTATATATACATATATATAATATATATTATATATACATACATAATTATATATTTTTTGTCTTAAAGAAATTGTCGATTGTTGCTAAATATAAAGAACAATAAATTATTTTTTTATATAAGTTATTAACAACTACATATTACATAATATACCTAATTAAATATATGTTACATAAAAATATATTTTTATTATTATTATTTAAGTATATATTATATTGAAATTAATATTAGAAGAAAAATATTGTACTAAATATTTATTGTGTAAATAATACAAATATGAGAATATTATATATAAAAAATTAAAACTGTTTTATTTTGGACGGGTCCGTCCAGGTAATAAGAGTACCAGACACTTCTTTTACAGAGGATTTTTTTTTACTTAAATCTGTGTCATAGAAAATTTAGGTAATTTTATTTTTAAGTCCTTCATCTAGTCAATTCTAAAATATTGATTAAAATGTGTTTAATAGAAATTACGTGGTTTAAAAATGTATTTATTATACATTATATTATATCTACATCTGAAATCGAGTAATTTGTTCAATAATAGCTGCATTTCTTGACGTTTGATTTGATCCTGGTCAGTTCAACTTTCATGAAACAAGGCAAAATCGCTTACTAGCTATGTACTAATTTGGACCAAGTTTTCCATATGAAATTTGAATGTATTCAGATCAAAGGATATCATGAAATGCATCGAATACATTTTCCCCGTAAGGTGATCAAGAAACTCTATGTTTTGAATGGTCAAAACTACAATTCTAATTTATCAGAGCGTCAATACACTGCGTATACTGCGACACAACCTACGTTTTAGAATTGTATTTAAAAGTTATGTAAAATATTTGAAATATAATTCACATTTACTACAAGAGATGGCACTATAATATAAAAAAATATGAAAAAACTGCGAATTGGAACATTTTACACCCTATCCAAACTATGTCATTTAGGCGCATACTCGTTGAATAAACTGGACTAAAAATATATTTTCTATACTGCAGTACAGCACGTTGCAATTTTTACTTTAATTGCTGGTATTACAATCTGATCAGGTTGAAATAATTTTGTAAACTTAGTAATGAATTCAAATATTTTGTTTTACACCAGTATTACATAGAAAACTTGGTTATATTCTGTATTATTAGCATATTCTGCATACGATTTCAACATATTATGTACCCCAGTATATGCCTGATGCTATAATAATCGTTTGATTAGGTAAGATTATTATTCGCGGTGATTTTATAAACGTGTGAAAATAAAAATTAATTGCTCGAGATATTGTTCGTCATTTTATCCTCAATTGCATATACATATTTGCAATGGACCAAATTGGGCATTGAAAAATGGACCAATAATATTTTTTTGTATGGAAATATAAAATAAAAATGACAATGATCAAAGAAGGCATGTATTGTTGTATTGCAAAGTTCAGCAACAATTGTTTTAAATGTGAATAACGACCAACTGGCTTATATTCGTAATGTTACTACAGTCAAGAACGCTTAAACAGCATTGCAAGAATTCCATGAAAGATCACAGTAAATAGTAAGCCTCGATTGATGCAGTTAATCATCAGATTACGTTTAGAGCAGGGTGACGAGATGGCTGCATATATAAGCAGGACAAGTTAATTATTTCAACAGCTGTTTGAAACAGCTACGATGTTAGGAAGCCTACCTTAGAGTTTCTATGCGTTGGATTTACGTAAAGAAACTGATTTAACGGCAGTCGTAGTTCAATCGAAAATAATTGCGAATATAAACGCTGCATTGGCAGATGCAGTGGTGAAATTAACAATGGCGACGGCTCCTTATCAAAGGTAATACAGAAGAACCAATATAAGGCAACACAACAGAAAAAAATGGTATAGAAGTTATCTTATCGCTGTAATGGGAAAGGGCATTTTGTAATAAACCAAAAGAATTGAAAATAATTTTAATCTACCAGCCAAACGTGTTGAAGGTGAACTATCCGGTGGAGAATTTGTGTTTATTACAAAGTAAGCGACGTTGGATGGATCTGTGGCGTTTTCACATCTTGTATAATAAATGTATCATTTAAAATAACTAAAATTGGCACTAGCACCTGAATGGTTAATTGGGTATAAACCAACTCTTTGTAAATTCTCGATCAAACTCTAAAACTACAATTCTTGAAATTCCTTTAATCCATTTTATGATGAACCTTCAGCCGAAAATAACTTCATCTGTTTCTATCATCATCATTTAAGCACAAAGGTGTTTAAGTGTATACCAAATTGCAAATTTGTATCAAATAACTTAGCCGGTAACAATGTTCCAAAAAAATAAATAGTCATTCACAATTGGCGGTGTGCAACGACGTAACTAAAACTGGGTTGCTAATTGATATGCGGAGACAGAGGCTCATAGACCCGTTAACTTCTCTGTATACAAATGGTACCCCTTCCTACGATATTACTACTGTATGTAGGATCGACAGGTGAGCACCGGATCCGGGAGTTTTCAACTTGATTTCAAAATTTTTAACTGTTATTCAAGGGAATATTAACCTTGACAATACAAAAATAACGTGACTCACAAAATTGAAACGTACGGACCATTGGTTGCATGCAAACCACGACGAGTAACACCGGATAAATTCATCAGTGCGAAGACAGAATTCGAAAACATGATGTAACCCGGGATTTGTATACCTAGTAGCAGTGCTCGGTTCAGCCCGTTACACTTAGTAGCTAAAAGAATGGAGAGTGGAAACCGTGTGGAGACTTTTAATCACTAAATAAAGTTACGATTCCAGACAGGAATCCGATTCCACATCTCCAAGACTTTACACAACAACTTGAGGGCTGCACTATATTCACAACGATATACCTAGTCCAAGCTTACCACCAAATTCCTATTGAACCGACTGACATTCCAAGAACAGGAATTTCGAGACCTTTCGGACTATTTGAATTTTGTAGAATGGCCTTCGGCCTTAGGAATGCAGCAAAGTCGTTCCAACGTCTTATGTATTCAGCACTACGCGAACTTGACTTCTGTTTTGTATATTTGGACGACGTGCTCATTGCATATTAAAATTATTTTTATTAAGTTAGAAGACCATGGACTTGTTGTAAACGTTGATAAATGAGTTTTGGCATAAACCGAAATTATCGTTTTAGGCCATTTGGTAACTGGACAAGGTACATTACCGTCGCATGAACGGGTTCAAGTCATCAAAAATTTCGAACGACCACTCTTTTCAGTACGCTTTACACCGATCATAAACCACTCGCCTACGCTTTTAATCAGAAACTCAAAAAAGCATCTCCTCGTCGACACTTAGATTTCATTGGTCAATTCAAGACTGATATTCACAACATCTCTGGACTGGATTACGTTGTCGCAGATGCTCTTTCACGTATTAATCAAATTTCTATTCTCAAAAGTATTGATTATGCTATCATGGCAGATGTTTAGTCTAATGACGAAGAACTTCAAGAAATTTTAAGGTGTAACTCTGTTCTCAAATTCGAGAAATTTCCCGTTTCTTTCAATTCGAAAAAAAAAATTTATTGCAATATTTCTACTACTACGCCTAGGCCATTCATTCACCTAAATTTCCGAAAGTAAGTTTTCGAGCCTTTTCATAATCTTTCTCATCCTGGCGTCAAAGCTTCTATCAAACTTTTGACTGAGAATGTCATCTGGCTATCAATTAAAAATGACGTTCAGAAGATGGTTCAAAGTTGTGTAGCTTGCCAAAAGGCAAAAATCTCTCGACACACAAAATCTCCGCTTAGTATTTATAAATTAACTTCTCAAGTTTTTCGATTATTCATCTGGTATCATTGATCCCTTACCAGTTTCTGATAATCAGCGGTATTGTGTCACATTCATTAATAGATACACTCGCTGGCGGGAGGCGGGTTCAGTTCCGGATGTAACTGTTGCAACCATCGCTTTCGCGGTCTACTCTCATTGGGTAGCCCGCTTAGGTGTTACAGAGTTCATCGTCACAGACCAAGGCATGCAATTCGAATCACAACTTTTTCTCGAACTGGCTAACTTACTCGGTTTTGAGCGCACGAGAATAACTAATTACAATCCAAAATGTAATGGCATGATCGAGAGATGGCATCGTGTCATCAAATCTGACATTATGTGCTACGAACGACTTCTAGTGACGAACTAAAAGCTGCACCAGCCGAACTTGTTTACAGATGTACGACTCGAGTTCCTGGAACATTTTTAGATACTACGAACGATCAAATTTTATAATCAGACTTTATTACGCACTTAAGGCGACACTTTGATGAAATTCGAGCTGTACCGGCTTATCGACATACTACGGACAAAATTTTCATTAGTAAAGATCTGATGACTTGCTCATATACTGGACCGTATTTGGTTATTCAACCTACAGAAAAATTCTATACTTTGAATCTGAACGGACAACACGCCAAAATTTTCATCGACCGACTCAAACCGTGTTACTCGGACAATCAATAACAAATTACGGACGCACCAACTACACAGACTGGATTACTTTTACCAACTCACGAACCAAAACTCATTATTTAAGCTAATGAACCTAACTTACCTACTGTGGTGCCGAAAGTTCGCAAACATGGTCGCTTCGATCTTTTACCTAAACCTACAACAACTACAAGGGCGGGCGGGTCGTGTATCCAGACCTTCCAGACTACAAGATTCTTGCTTAATCGATAGATCTCCGATCTCTCTGGGGAGGGGGGGGGGGAGGTTCATTTAAATTAACCAAAATTGGCTAGCATTGAATGCTTGACATGACCATTGAATGGTTAGTTGGGTATAAAACAACTCTTTGTAAAATTTTCGATCATAACAAGCCAGAGAAAACAACAAAAACTAGTTTTGGTGGGTTTTCAGTTTTTTCAAACGAATCGTGGTGGTGCTGTTTCAAACCCCTCAAAACCCATACCATACACAACTAAAGATCATATAATGAACAACTACAAAATTAAACCTCCTAATTAAACCTGGTTATACAAAATTAGAACAAGGAAACTTATTTGTTTCTAAGTAACCAAATAAGGCTTTAAACAGGAAAATTTACGGGCTGATAGAGGTGATAAAGCGATAAAGAGTAATGGAGACGAATCTGAAACAGGTGAATTAATAGAAAAAAAAAACTGGTCGATAAAATTTCAATGCTTAGTACTAAATTTGAAGCAGCGGTGAATGAACGAAATTTTCTTGGAGCAAACTATGAAGTGCTTCCATGCTGTAAAAAAATTTCCGGAGATTAAAATACAAGGTCTAGAGACTGTTAGGCAGAAATTTGAGGAGGAAGTCGATGATATGATGCTTCACGCGTTGATGGATAAGGCAGCCATCTCCAAATTCCCCTCCATTTTGATGGCCGTTGTAATGAAGAGTTTAACCATTGATGGTGTCATGGATCCCACTCCCAGACCATCAAGCCCTTGTAGTGCAAGTACGTCTAATGTGTAACTCTTTCCTTGGGTCGAAACGATACCTGGAGATCTCCAGGTATTAAGAGGCTAAGCAAGTCCCATGCTCTAATTTTTAAAGCGTTGTCCGTGGATATCAACTCGAGATCGAGTTTGTGATGAATCCGATAAGATAATCCGAGACCTTTGATTAGGATTCATAACTTAATTGTTTTTACGAGAGTAGGTTTTTGGCCTGCCGCTCAACCCGCTTGTTACGTGTGTGGGCCACTTACTGATGAGAATCTTAAGGCATCCCTCCTACCTTGAACATATTTATATAGCGAACTAGTTGGTGCGAGACGCACGCCCGCTTCAGCCGCTCCTAACCTGGAGAACAGACGCTGATTTTTTCCCTATCGCGTATCAGGTTCTACATTCTACATTCCCATACCAGATTGATCACAATTCATTCTATCATGTATTTTGAAAGTCTATTTATTGTTGGTTAATGGTATGTCGATCTCCCAACAATTTTCAAGAATCATTTTTAGCTCGAAACATTGATCAGTGGTTGATCGATTGGGGCGAAAACCACATTGATAGTCAACGATGTTGATATCGGTAAATAATATTTCTCTGTCCTCCTGTTTAGATGTTAGTAGCAAATTGTTGTATTCAAAACCATTATTGGTCTTTCAAGTTTCATATTTCTTTCGTTATGCTCCAATTTAATATAGTTTGGAACAAGCCTCAGCTAAATATAGTGCTATGCAAAAAACTATCCGATTTATTCTACCACCCGAAAATGTCAACTCAAATTTCAAAATTTAAAAATTCTTAGGGCGTAACGTTTCATCTTGATACGATTAAAATCAATGAATTCAAGAAATCTAACAGGGTATTGAAGTTTATATAAATAATATAAAGTCAAGTTCATTGTTGTCCAAACATATAAAATAATAAAATATTTGCCAGCATGATTTATCGCTTTTATTGAATGTTTATTATTGTTGACGCCATTTCGATCGCTAATTCATTCGACTAGGCAATCCCGAACTGACTATGAATCTATTGAATCGATTAGCTGTTTGGAATAATTTAGTTGATACTTCCGAGAAACCACCAGCGGTATTCTTCTAATATTGAAACTTTTGGTAGTTTGATAATACTTACTAGTTAAGGTAGTTGGACAGCGAATATACACTTGCTTCATTAATCATAATATAAATATTACTCAAACAAATTATTTACAACGGACACATAAACAAACATTTCTCATCATAGTCACATTACAACAATCGAACCGGACAAGTGGTGCAGTGGTTAAAGCTTCGGCACTTGGACCGGGAGGTGCTGGGTTCGAATCCCATCAGAGGCTAGATGCAAATCGAATTTTCATCATCGATTAAGATCGGTGATGCTAATAAATACAACTAAGACCCTCTGATGGAGTGCAGAATTCCGTGTCACGCGCCGACCCACCTTCCATGTCCATGTACAGGTTGACATGGACCTTGCAATGTGCAGGTGGTATACTGTAGTTGTGTGAGTAGGTGAAGTAGGTGGTGGGTTAATGATGTTGAGTGAATGAGTGGTATCACAATGGGCCTAAAAATTGGCCTAAGTGTGCAGTAAGCAACCACTGAAACCTAAACCTACCACCACATTACAACAATTTAAGCCCGTTGGCCCGACTAAAGAACTTCGAAGTGGTGTAAAACAATTTTGTTAAAATATTCATTGCTTGGCTGGGGAATACAAATCTGATATTTATTCCGCAACTACGGTTTCCGTTCTTAAGATAATATACTCTATTTAGACGAGCGGTCCCGTAAAATAAACGTGCAAATAACGCAGTGGTAATACCTTGTAATTCACAAACATAGTAAAGGGTGATGTGCTTTCCGGTAGGAATAAGGAAATTCATAATACTTTCCAGGCTATTTGGTCAATATAAAATCTGTAATGGTAATTCAGGACGCTAATTTAGGTACAAGAATTTCCTTATGTCTCTCTCTCTCTTTCTCTCTAGCTTTCACATCCCATGAAAAAATTTAGCACGGCCAAAAGTAAAACTGTTACCTTTTATCCTAAGATCTTAAATTGAATTACAGTTAATCAGGAAGAGTAGAGGGCCTAATACAAATCCCTGCAGAATCCCAACCTTCACCACATTTTCGCCTCTACGCTTATTTTTAATAACAATCCTTTATACTGGATTTTAAGGGTAATAGTCTTAAACACTGCATGATAACCTGCATCAAAAGAATTTGTAAAGTGAATAGTCTCTGAAGAATCGGCGTTAAGGAAGAAGTTAGTGAAGACATTTCAAAAATGTGTTCAATAAAGTGATCGAACGATTATTATTTGGATCATTTCGTGAATAATTTTTGAAGAGTGATTTTAGAAGATCGATTTTCAATTTATGGAAACATATCCTCTGATGATAACAGATATGAATAATAAATGCTAAGATAAGGGCAACAATAAATGAAATTTCTTGCCAAGTTACTTGAGGTTCCATAGATTGCAAGAATTGCTACACAATTTCACCTAATGAAAAAGAAGAAAATTGAATTATTATACAGTGCTAACTCGTATCTAACCATGTTTTAAATGTCAATGACCACGTCTTCATGGTTATCCTAAGATTGGTTAGGACGTTTAGCAAAAATTAGTTTTGGAGGCATTTGCGATTTATATGGGTCAATTATTGTATTGTAGAGCGCTAAATTCAGAAATTTTAAATTGAATTTTTTTTGGCAACAAGTTAAATCGTTAGTATCGACTTCGATGCAGAAATAATAAACATTTTAATTTAAAATATTGGGTGTATGAATATGACTCCGTCCTTTTTTATTAAAATTAAACACATTTGCTTGTTTAGAAAATGAAAGAATAATTTATTGAAAGTATGCTCCACCTGCAGCTACATACAACTTTCCCCCATCTTTCAGGCAATTTACGGATACTCTCTCTGAAGAAATCCTGGTTTTTACCAATTTTCGATCTCTGCGCGAGCACTGAACCGCTGTTCAGAAAGAAACGACTTCATCGATCGGAATAATAACTGAAGGAGCTATGTCTGGTAAATACGGCAGGTGGGGTAGAATTTTACAGTCCTGTCCTTTTATATAATTTTTCACAACGTTTGCAACATGTGGTTTTGCATTGTAATATAGCTATAGCCCGCTTCAAACGTATTAGTTGTCGTCGGTAGACATCGTCATTGATAGTTTCACCTGATTTCAGCAGTTCATAATTTATCACACCTTCTTGATAATACCAGATACGAGCATAACCTTGTTGCAATGAATATCTTGCTTTGGTTGCGATGGACCAGCTTTGGGATTCTCATAATAAATCCAGTTTTCTCCAGTAACTATTCGATGCAAAAAACCTTTTGTTTGTTGTCTTTGAAGCAGTATTTCACAAATGGTTTTTAATGTCTCAATCTTAACTTTCCTATTAAGGATTGCTTTGATTCCATATACCCTGTCAATGCTCGCAGCATTGTCAAATGTTAGCATGAAAAAGGAGAAACCAAATTTGGTTGTTTTTCTTTCTTTAGCATGTTCACAGCATTTAGGATTTCCGGTTAAGTTCCTCAATTATTTCATCATTTGGGCATGTATGATGTAGCCCTCTGTTCATGACTTTAATTTGTTGCTCAGTTTTGTTTTAATAGGTGAACCATTCCATGTTTTGAGCAGTGATTGCGTTTGATCACATTCTGTAGGTTTCTGGTGGTGGTTAACATGTTGGTTTATTTTGTGAGTACGGCAGCTTATGATGTTATACCTATTGCAAATACAAATTAATTCGGTCCCTTTTCAAAAAGTGGCTCTGACTATAATACATTTTTTATAGTGACAGCTGATTTCCGTTGTTTCAGACAGATTAGATATCTGTCGTTAACATTCAGTTTGTATTGCTTTGAGTTTCATACAAAACGTGTTTTTTACGGTGTTGAATATGTCGGATTTTGTGATAACTAAACAGCACTTGCAGGAAGTGTTCAGCAACAACATTTGCGGGAAATCGAATCCTAGTGGCAGTTTACGGCGACAATGTTCCAACCGACAAATGATGTAGAGAATGGTTTCGACGCTCCAAAAATGATGATTTGAGTGTTGAAGATAAGCCTCACTTGGGACAGCCACAAAAATTCGTAGACGATGAATTAGAGGCATTGTGCGATGAAGATCCGACTCAAACGAAACGGTGGTGGTGACGGAAGTGGATCTAACCCCAAGAGGAAAAAATACTACGCTTTGCCCGGCCAATCGGTGACATCGTCCTCAACATCAACACCAAAGACGAACATTCATGGTTCGAAGGTTATACTGTGTATCTGGTGGGACCAAAAAGGCGTTGTGTACTACGAGCTGCTATAACCTGGTGATTCCATTACGGGCGAGCGGTACAGACTACAATTAATTCGTTTGAGCTGTGCATTATGATAAAAACGACCGGAATATGAGGAAAGGTATGATAATGTTATTCTTCTGCATGATAACGCTCGGCCTCACGTTGCAAAAGTCGTAAAAAAATATTTTCAAACGCTCAAGTGGGATATTTTACCGCACCCGCCATATTCTCCGGACATTGCTCCTTCTGATTACTGGATGTTCCGACTGATGTAACACGATTTGGCAGATCACCGGTTCACTTCTTTCGAAGAAATTGAAAATTGGCTTCAAACTTGGATCGCCTCAAAAGACGAAACGTTTTACCGAGATGGGATTCGAAAATTGCCTGAGAGGTAGGAAAAAGTTGTAACCAACGATGGACAATATTTTAATTAATCCCCAATATATATAAAGGGATTTTCAATAAGGATGTACCAATTTTGTATTCAGTGAAACACAGAATAATTGAGAAATTGGGCTGAACTTTATCCCAGGTGCAGTACACATGTTACATTTAACTATGGGATTCGATCTCGTTGACCGATTCTTTTGTGCAAATTTTCCACCACTCTTTCATACATATCGGCCTGAACGTTGACAATATAGCGTATTGTCTTTGAGCTCTTCTAACGTTGTTCGCTTGTTGGCATAAACCAACGACTTAACGCAACTCCACAAAAAGAATTCCAACGGCGTTAAACCGCATGAGCAAGGTGGCCATTCGACCGGACCATTTTTCGACGATTACATACGGTTACCGAACTTCTTCAATAGATCAATTGTTTGACCAGCTGTGTGGCATGAAACACCATCTTGTTGGAACCACATATCACCGATGTCAAGTCTATCCAATTCTGGCCATAAATTGCCTTCCAACATGGCAGGATAGCGAACAAAAATATGGTCCAATTACACTTCTCACATGAAATTCTCACCACTCGGCCACTTTTTGTGGTTGTAATGGACCCCCTTGAAACACACGTGGGTTTGTTGCTGTTCAATAACGCATATTTTGCTGCCTGCAGTTCAGAATTTCTTCAAACTTTAGCACAGCTCAATCCGAGAAGTTTTGGCGTCTCAATTGAGCAAGAGGCTTCAGTTCTTGAGTTAATTTGATCTTGTAAGCACAATTTGCACTTACAGCTGCGAAATTTTTCGTACTTCGATCGGTGCATTGCCTCACTGGCAGATTAACATCCAAAAGTAAATATTTTGCCTAGCACAACTTATGTGGTGGGACGGGACCGAAAATTAGAGTAAGCGCTCTTAAAGTTGCGACCACCGACTCAGAATTGCGGTAGTAATTTTTAATAATTTCCAAACGTTGCTCGCTCGTGAACTTCACCATGATAAAAATGTTAGCCTTGACTGACGTTTTAGCATTGATAGATCACGAAAAACTTTCAAGGGTGTGTTCGTATTAAAATGCAAATTTTTTGTGTCCCTATTGCAAGAATCCGATACAAATCCCTGTGTATCATCATGTTTCAGTACCCATCGATCTGCCCCTCTTTTGAATGTACTCCGTTTCTAGCGTTCCTGTACATTTATTTGAGGGGTGCTTCAGCATTCGAATTTGGCGGAGTGTTTTCCTGGTGTTTCGATCCCATTATTCAATGCGTGTTGAAATTCCACGAAGGGTAGGTTTATATAGCGCTAAACGTATACAACTTCTTCCTGGTATAAAGGTTTTGGTTTTTGTATGTTGGTCCACTTTTATAGTGAATTGCTATTACTTTCATGGTATTGTTTGAGAAGGTGATACCTTTCCAAATCTTGCATTCTTTAAAGTAGCATCTTTAAATTCGAATTAATGTGATGGTTAAGCCATCTTTTCATTTCTGTGAAATTTAACCATTATCCCAAGCTTGCACTATATAAGTAGAGGAGTTATTACTTCCTATATTATGAGTACTCATTGATTACTTCTGGTGTACATGTTGTGCATTCCACCGCTTGGTTGTACTTCAGCTATTATAAAACGCTTTTAACATTCCTCTTCACTTCATTCTGTTTCCTGGTACTTTCTTAGGGCGCATCCCTAGTTGATGAATTTTGGAATGGCTTTTCCTATCGTGGATATCAATCCACCGCAATGGCGGACTTGGCTCCTAAGGACGATATATTGCTACAAGCTTAGTAATTTGGAATAATTTTTCTGTTCCAACTGTCCTAACAGGAGTAACAAAACACCAAACGAATTAGTGCATAGAAACCTCCAGCGATCCATTTCAAATTCTTGAGTAGATCTGAGATCGTGTACATCTGCGCCCACACTATCTTTGACACTCAAGGAACATTAAGCAATGCAGCTTGATGATCTTTCTGTTTTCATCAATAACAAGTCTAACGTACACTAACGATTTGTGGGAATTTCATAAATTTGACCGTGATTAAACGGAAAACTTGAAAGGTTACGTGAAATACCCACTCGGCCACAAGTGGGGTAAAATACTTCCGTTTTGCAAGTCACACTAATAAGAACACTGGGTTAAAAAGCCCAGATAAAAATATCGAAAGAAGTAAACGAGGACCACCTCGAAAGTGTTTTAGAACTCCTTAACTCTTAATAAACACTGAATATTAAAGATTCGAAGCATGTGTTCAGTATATCGACGATGATCTGTGGGTTTCTCGCGATGTAAAATAGGTAGAGAAGCGTCACAAAACGTAACATAACGAAGTACAGGGAATTGCCAAAATGTCGAGAGAAAATTATAGAGTCTTATATCATACCAGAGAAAACCGATGAATGGAAACAACTAGCTGTGCTCATTTCCACTGGTTCGGTCTTTATGGTACGCAAATTTGATCGAACTGTATGTATAATTAAAGCAAGTATTCGCTAAAAGGATTTGAAAGCGGCCACACCAAAGAATACTGCATTAATTAATTAAATTGTGATGTTGCGGTGCCTCGAGCGCGAAAGGAGTCATTAATAGATTAATAACCAATGGAAATCTAATCTTAAGAAGCAATACCCAAAGGAGATATTTTTTGGCTGGTAAGTACCCTGATTTGTTCAGAAGTATCCTTTATTAAAAGGAGATAATTCTTTGAATTTTCCGGTCGATTAGTCCTGGGCTGATCGATATTGCTGGTATCGTCACTTGATAGATGTTAGAGTTGGCCGTGTTTTCCGTAACATTGCTGGTAGCTCGTACGATTGTTCTGGTACATTGTAAGGAAAATAAGAATGTATGTATATGTCATCCTGAAAAGCGTTGTGAATTCACACGACCAGCTTCCAAATTTACCCTAGTTTCCATAATCCGTATCACAGCTGACTCCGAATGTATGCAGGAAGTATTAAGCAAAATTATAATCTAATTTATAACTTGTTTGCGGTGTGAGTTGTATTATACGATATTTTGCGATTTTTACTCGTTATCTAAATTTATTTATATTTGCGATTACATTTAAAATAAGTAGACGGTTAAAAATGTTAAAATTTTTGTGCAAATCGACACCATTTTTGGTTTTGTATGGATAAGATTTCTTCGCTGATTTTCACCATCATTAATTAAGGTTAAAGAGATGATGATCTCTGCGTATACAAATGAATGAATCGAATGAAACAAAATTTTCCCAAAAACAAAATGTTATACATAACGGAACGAGGGGCTATAAATAGATCGATTTTTGCGGAAAAATTTGTTAATTTTATGAATAAATAAATTAAATTAATAATATGTAATTAGAAAAGAAAAAAATTATAAGG
Source organism: Nephrotoma guestfalica (assembly GCA_963691935.1). Lineage (NCBI taxonomy): Eukaryota > Metazoa > Arthropoda > Insecta > Diptera > Tipulidae > Nephrotoma > Nephrotoma guestfalica. The sequence continues at coordinate 215,080,122 of OY829913.1, read as the reverse complement.
AGGAATTGTTTGTTTCATTTGTTGATTTATTTATCTCTGTCTTAAGCATACGTATATGTGGAAAGTCACGTACATACTATGAATCGTATACTAGATTTTCTAAAAACATTCGACTAAAGAAGAATTATATATTGCAAAGGTTCAACATACAATTAATTTAGATTTTGTATATTTTTAGGCGATGGTGGCTTGCTATCCAGGTTCTGGTTCACATTATGTGAAACATGTAGATAATCCAAATCGTGATGGTAGATGTATTACGGCTATTTATTATTTAAATTTAAATTGGGACGTTCGGCATAGCGGAGGGTTACTAAGGTAAATTAAATTATGTATTAACTAAACCATGCAGCATGACTTTTGTTATACGTGTAACACAAAAATGTATTTCAGTTTTACGCAGGATTCATACATAAATGATAATTTTTTTGTTATAGAATTTTCCCAGAAGGTTGCACTGACAAAGTAGTCGATATAGAGCCTATATTCGATAGAGTATTATTTTTCTGGTCCGACCGAAGAAATCCCCATGAAGTACAACCAGCGCATAGAACACGATACGCAATCACATTATGGTACCTAGACGCTGACGAAAGAGAATCGGCACTATTAAGGTACCAAGAAGATCAATAAAATAAACGTAAGCATAGAATATTTATTTTTTAGCTGCTAGATCTAATAGTTTTATTCATTTTAGGTAGATGCTATATAAATATCTTAAAGATAATCGCGATTAAAGGCTGTTTAAGTTCCATGTTTTTGTTAAAACATAATTTGGAAATATGTACATAATTTTATCAAATTAAACCTCACAGCTCCTGTTTGAATTGAATACGAAATTTGAAATAGAAAATTTAGTTTTTTTGATTTCGTTTAGACGTTTCCACTCTTTATAAAACAGAACCCTTCCAAAAGTGTGTGTATGATGTGTGGTTAGATTGTGGAAGAAACGGAGTTTCAGTTTGTAACAAATTTTAAAACTTTATAAAAATTACTGAATTGCTACCTTTATTAAAAATTAACATTTTCTTTCTAAAATTATTTTATATATACATATATATAATATATATTATATATACATACATAATTATATATTTTTTGTCTTAAAGAAATTGTCGATTGTTGCTAAATATAAAGAACAATAAATTATTTTTTTATATAAGTTATTAACAACTACATATTACATAATATACCTAATTAAATATATGTTACATAAAAATATATTTTTATTATTATTATTTAAGTATATATTATATTGAAATTAATATTAGAAGAAAAATATTGTACTAAATATTTATTGTGTAAATAATACAAATATGAGAATATTATATATAAAAAATTAAAACTTTGTTTTATTTTGGACGGGTCCGTCCAGGTAATAAGAGTACCAGACACTTCTTTTACAGAGGATTTTTTTTTACTTAAATCTGTGTCATAGAAAATTTAGGTAATTTTATTTTTAAGTCCTTCATCTAGTCAATTCTAAAATATTGATTAAAATGTGTTTAATAGAAATTACGTGGTTTAAAAATGTATTTATTATACATTATATTATATCTACATCTGAAATCGAGTAATTTGTTCAATAATAGCTGCATTTCTTGACGTTTGATTTGATCCTGGTCAGTTCAACTTTCATGAAACAAGGCAAAATCGCTTACTAGCTATGTACTAATTTGGACCAAGTTTTCCATATGAAATTTGAATGTATTCAGATCAAAGGATATCATGAAATGCATCGAATACATTTTCCCCGTAAGGTGATCAAGAAACTCTATGTTTTGAATGGTCAAAACTACAATTCTAATTTATCAGAGCGTCAATACACTGCGTATACTGCGACACAACCTACGTTTTAGAATTGTATTTAAAAGTTATGTAAAATATTTGAAATATAATTCACATTTACTACAAGAGATGGCACTATAATATAAAAAAATATGAAAAAACTGCGAATTGGAACATTTTACACCCTATCCAAACTATGTCATTTAGGCGCATACTCGTTGAATAAACTGGACTAAAAATATATTTTCTATACTGCAGTACAGCACGTTGCAATTTTTACTTTAATTGCTGGTATTACAATCTGATCAGGTTGAAATAATTTTGTAAACTTAGTAATGAATTCAAATATTTTGTTTTACACCAGTATTACATAGAAAACTTGGTTATATTCTGTATTATTAGCATATTCTGCATACGATTTCAACATATTATGTACCCCAGTATATGCCTGATGCTATAATAATCGTTTGATTAGGTAAGATTATTATTCGCGGTGATTTTATAAACGTGTGAAAATAAAAATTAATTGCTCGAGATATTGTTCGTCATTTTATCCTCAATTGCATATACATATTTGCAATGGACCAAATTGGGCATTGAAAAATGGACCAATAATATTTTTTTGTATGGAAATATAAAATAAAAATGACAATGATCAAAGAAGGCATGTATTGTTGTATTGCAAAGTTCAGCAACAATTGTTTTAAATGTGAATAACGACCAACTGGCTTATATTCGTAATGTTACTACAGTCAAGAACGCTTAAACAGCATTGCAAGAATTCCATGAAAGATCACAGTAAATAGTAAGCCTCGATTGATGCAGTTAATCATCAGATTACGTTTAGAGCAGGGTGACGAGATGGCTGCATATATAAGCAGGACAAGTTAATTATTTCAACAGCTGTTTGAAACAGCTACGATGTTAGGAAGCCTACCTTAGAGTTTCTATGCGTTGGATTTACGTAAAGAAACTGATTTAACGGCAGTCGTAGTTCAATCGAAAATAATTGCGAATATAAACGCTGCATTGGCAGATGCAGTGGTGAAATTAACAATGGCGACGGCTCCTTATCAAAGGTAATACAGAAGAACCAATATAAGGCAACACAACAGAAAAAAATGGTATAGAAGTTATCTTATCGCTGTAATGGGAAAGGGCATTTTGTAATAAACCAAAAGAATTGAAAATAATTTTAATCTACCAGCCAAACGTGTTGAAGGTGAACTATCCGGTGGAGAATTTGTGTTTATTACAAAGTAAGCGACGTTGGATGGATCTGTGGCGTTTTCACATCTTGTATAATAAATGTATCATTTAAAATAACTAAAATTGGCACTAGCACCTGAATGGTTAATTGGGTATAAACCAACTCTTTGTAAATTCTCGATCAAACTCTAAAACTACAATTCTTGAAATTCCTTTAATCCATTTTATGATGAACCTTCAGCCGAAAATAACTTCATCTGTTTCTATCATCATCATTTAAGCACAAAGGTGTTTAAGTGTATACCAAATTGCAAATTTGTATCAAATAACTTAGCCGGTAACAATGTTCCAAAAAAATAAATAGTCATTCACAATTGGCGGTGTGCAACGACGTAACTAAAACTGGGTTGCTAATTGATATGCGGAGACAGAGGCTCATAGACCCGTTAACTTCTCTGTATACAAATGGTACCCCTTCCTACGATATTACTACTGTATGTAGGATCGACAGGTGAGCACCGGATCCGGGAGTTTTCAACTTGATTTCAAAATTTTTAACTGTTATTCAAGGGAATATTAACCTTGACAATACAAAAATAACGTGACTCACAAAATTGAAACGTACGGACCATTGGTTGCATGCAAACCACGACGAGTAACACCGGATAAATTCATCAGTGCGAAGACAGAATTCGAAAACATGATGTAACCCGGGATTTGTATACCTAGTAGCAGTGCTCGGTTCAGCCCGTTACACTTAGTAGCTAAAAGAATGGAGAGTGGAAACCGTGTGGAGACTTTTAATCACTAAATAAAGTTACGATTCCAGACAGGAATCCGATTCCACATCTCCAAGACTTTACACAACAACTTGAGGGCTGCACTATATTCACAACGATATACCTAGTCCAAGCTTACCACCAAATTCCTATTGAACCGACTGACATTCCAAGAACAGGAATTTCGAGACCTTTCGGACTATTTGAATTTTGTAGAATGGCCTTCGGCCTTAGGAATGCAGCAAAGTCGTTCCAACGTCTTATGTATTCAGCACTACGCGAACTTGACTTCTGTTTTGTATATTTGGACGACGTGCTCATTGCATATTAAAATTATTTTTATTAAGTTAGAAGACCATGGACTTGTTGTAAACGTTGATAAATGAGTTTTGGCATAAACCGAAATTATCGTTTTAGGCCATTTGGTAACTGGACAAGGTACATTACCGTCGCATGAACGGGTTCAAGTCATCAAAAATTTCGAACGACCACTCTTTTCAGTACGCTTTACACCGATCATAAACCACTCGCCTACGCTTTTAATCAGAAACTCAAAAAAGCATCTCCTCGTCGACACTTAGATTTCATTGGTCAATTCAAGACTGATATTCACAACATCTCTGGACTGGATTACGTTGTCGCAGATGCTCTTTCACGTATTAATCAAATTTCTATTCTCAAAAGTATTGATTATGCTATCATGGCAGATGTTTAGTCTAATGACGAAGAACTTCAAGAAATTTTAAGGTGTAACTCTGTTCTCAAATTCGAGAAATTTCCCGTTTCTTTCAATTCGAAAAAAAAAATTTATTGCAATATTTCTACTACTACGCCTAGGCCATTCATTCCCCTAAATTTCCGAAAGTAAGTTTTCGAGCCTTTTCATAATCTTTCTCATCCTGGCGTCAAAGCTTCTATCAAACTTTTGACTGAGAATGTCATCTGGCTATCAATTAAAAATGACGTTCAGAAGATGGTTCAAAGTTGTGTAGCTTGCCAAAAGGCAAAAATCTCTCGACACACAAAATCTCCGCTTAGTATTTATAAATTAACTTCTCAAGTTTTTCGATTATTCATCTGGTATCATTGATCCCTTACCAGTTTCTGATAATCAGCGGTATTGTGTCACATTCATTAATAGATACACTCGCTGGCGGGAGGCGGGTTCAGTTCCGTATGTAACTGTTGCAACCATCGCTTTCGCGGTCTACTCTCATTGGGTAGCCCGCTTAGGTGTTACAGAGTTCATCGTCACAGACCAAGGCATGCAATTCGAATCACAACTTTTTCTCGAACTGGCTAACTTACTCGGTGTTGAGCGCACGAGAATAACTAATTACAATCCAAAATGTAATGGCATGATCGAGAGATGGCATCGTGTCATCAAATCTGACATTATGTGCTACGAACGACTTCTAGTGACGAACTAAAAGCTGCACCAGCCGAACTTGTTTACAGATGTACGACTCGAGTTCCTGGAACATTTTTAGATACTACGAACGATCAAATTTTATAATCAGACTTTATTACGCACTTAAGGCGACACTTTGATGAAATTCGAGCTGTACCGGCTTATCGACATACTACGGACAAAATTTTCATTAGTAAAGATCTGATGACTTGCTCATATACTGGACCGTATTTGGTTATTCAACCTACAGAAAAATTCTATACTTTGAATCTGAACGGACAACACGCCAAAATTTTCATCGACCGACTCAAACCGTGTTACTCGGACAATCAATAACAAATTACGGACGCACCAACTACACAGACTGGATTACTTTTACCAACTCACGAACCAAAACTCATTATTTAAGCTAATGAACCTAACTTACCTACTGTGGTGCCGAAAGTTCGCAAACATGGTCGCTTCGATCTTTTACCTAAACCTACAACAACTACAAGGGCGGGCGGGTCGTGTATCCAGACCTTCCAGACTACAAGATTCTTGCTTAATCGATAGATCTCCGATCTCTCTGGGGAGGGGGGGGGGGGAGGTTCATTTAAATTAACCAAAATTGGCTAGCATTGAATGCTTGACATGACCATTGAATGGTTAGTTGGGTATAAAACAACTCTTTGTAAAATTTTCGATCATAACAAGCCAGAGAAAACAACAAAAACTAGTTTTGGTGGGTTTTCAGTTTTTTCAAACGAATCGTGGTGGTGCTGTTTCAAACCCCTCAAAACCCATACCATACACAACTAAAGATCATATAATGAACAACTACAAAATTAAACCTCCTAATTAAACCTGGTTATACAAAATTAGAACAAGGAAACTTATTTGTTTCTAAGTAACCAAATAAGGCTTTAAACAGGAAAATTTACGGGCTGATAGAGGTGATAAAGCGATAAAGCGTAATGGAGACGAATCTGAAACAGGTGAATTAATAGAAAAAAAAAACTGGTCGATAAAATTTCAATGCTTAGTACTAAATTTGAAGCAGCGGTGAATGAACGAAATTTTCTTGGAGCAAACTATGAAGTGCTTCCATGCTGTAAAAAAATTTCCGGAGATTAAAATACAAGGTCTAGAGACTGTTAGGCAGAAATTTGAGGAGGAAGTCGATGATATGATGCTTCACGCGTTGATGGATAAGGCAGCCATCTCCAAATTCCCCTCCATTTTGATGGCCGTTGTAATGAAGAGTTTAACCATTGATGGTGTCATGGATCCCACTCCCAGACCATCAAGCCCTTGTAGTGCAAGTACGTCTAATGTGTAACTCTTTCCTTGGGTCGAAACGATACCTGGAGATCTCCAGGTATTAAGAGGCTAAGCAAGTCCCATGCTCTAATTTTTAAAGCGTTGTCCGTGGATATCAACTCGAGATCGAGTTTGTGATGAATCCGATAAGATAATCCGAGACCTTTGATTAGGATTCATAACTTAATTGTTTTTACGAGAGTAGGTTTTTGGCCTGCCGCTCAACCCGCTTGTTACGTGTGTGGGCCACTTACTGATGAGAATCTTAAGGCATCCCTCCTACCTTGAACATATTTATATAGCGAACTAGTTGGTGCGAGACGCACGCCCGCTTCAGCCGCTCCTAACCTGGAGAACAGACGCTGATTTTTTCCCTATCGCGTATCAGGTTCTACATTCTACATTCCCATACCAGATTGATCACAATTCATTCTATCATGTATTTTGAAAGTCTATTTATTGTTGGTTAATGGTATGTCGATCTCCCAACAATTTTCAAGAATCATTTTTAGCTCGAAACATTGATCAGTGGTTGATCGATTGGGGCGAAAACCACATTGATAGTCAACGATGTTGATATCGGTAAATAATATTTCTCTGTCCTCCTGTTTAGATGTTAGTAGCAAATTGTTGTATTCAAAACCATTATTGGTCTTTCAAGTTTCATATTTCTTTCGTTATGCTCCAATTTAATATAGTTTGGAACAAGCCTCAGCTAAATATAGTGCTATGCAAAAAACTATCCGATTTATTCTACCACCCGAAAATGTCAACTCAAATTTCAAAATTTAAAAATTCTTAGGGCGTAACGTTTCATCTTGATACGATTAAAATCAATGAATTCAAGAAATCTAACAGGGTATTGAAGTTTATATAAATAATATAAAGTCAAGTTCATTGTTGTCCAAACATATAAAATAATAAAATATTTGCCAGCATGATTTATCGCTTTTATTGAATGTTTATTATTGTTGACGCCATTTCGATCGCTAATTCATTCGACTAGGCAATCCCGAACTGACTATGAATCTATTGAATCGATTAGCTGTTTGGAATAATTTAGTTGATACTTCCGAGAAACCACCAGCGGTATTCTTCTAATATTGAAACTTTTGGTAGTTTGATAATACTTACTAGTTAAGGTAGTTGGACAGCGAATATACACTTGCTTCATTAATCATAATATAAATATTACTCAAACAAATTATTTACAACGGACACATAAACAAACATTTCTCATCATAGTCACATTACAACAATCGAACCGGACAAGTGGTGCAGTGGTTAAAGCTTCGGCACTTGGACCGGGAGGTGCTGGGTTCGAATCCCATCAGAGGCTAGATGCAAATCGAATTTTCATCATCGATTAAGATCGGTGATGCTAATAAATACAACTAAGACCCTCTGATGGAGTGCAGAATTCCGTGTCACGCGCCGACCCACCTTCCATGTCCATGTACAGGTTGACATGGACCTTGCAATGTGCAGGTGGTATACTGTAGTTGTGTGAGTAGGTGAAGTAGGTGGTGGGTTAATGATGTTGAGTGAATGAGTGGTATCACAATGGGCCTAAAAATTGGCCTAAGTGTGCAGTAAGCAACCACTGAAACCTAAACCTACCACCATATTACAACAATTTAAGCCCGTTGGCCCGACTAAAGAACTTCGAAGTGGTGTAAAACAATTTTGTTAAAATATTCATTGCTTGGCTGGGGAATACAAATCTGATATTTATTCCGCAACTACGGTTTCCGTTCCTAAGATAATATACTCTATTTAGACGAGCGGTCCCGTAAAATAAACGTGCAAATAACGCAGTGGTAATACCTTGTAATTCACAAACATAGTAAAGGGTGATGTGCTTTCCGGTAGGAATAAGGAAATTCATAATACTTTCCAGGCTATTTGGTCAATATAAAATCTGTAATGGTAATTCAGGACGCTAATTTAGGTACAAGAATTTCCTTATGTCTCTCTCTCTCTTTCTCTCTAGCTTTCACATCCCATGAAAAAATTTAGCACGGCCAAAAGTAAAACTGTTACCTTTTATCCTAAGATCTTAAATTGAATTACAGTTAATCAGGAAGAGTAGAGGGCCTAATACAAATCCCTGCAGAATCCCAACCTTCACCACATTTTCGCCTCTACGCTTATTTTTAATAACAATCCTTTATACTGGATTTTAAGGGTAATAGTCTTAAACACTGCATGATAACCTGCATCAAAAGAATTTGTAAAGTGAATAGTCTCTGAAGAATCGGCGTTAAGGAAGAAGTTAGTGAAGACATTTCAAAAATGTGTTCAATAAAGTGATCGAACGATTATTATTTGGATCATTTCGTGAATAATTTTTGAAGAGTGATTTTAGAAGATCGATTTTCAATTTATGGAAACATATCCTCTGATGATAACAGATATGAATAATAAATGCTAAGATAAGGGCAACAATAAATGAAATTTCTTGCCAAGTTACTTGAGGTTCCATAGATTGCAAGAATTGCTACACAATTTCACCTAATGAAAAAGAAGAAAATTGAATTATTATACAGTGCTAACTCGTATCTAACCATGTTTTAAATGTCAATGACCACGTCTTCATGGTTATCCTAAGATTGGTTAGGACGTTTAGCAAAAATTAGTTTTGGAGGCATTTGCGATTTATATGGGTCAATTATTGTATTGTAGAGCGCTAAATTCAGAAATTTTAAATTGAATTTTTTTTGGCAACAAGTTAAATCGTTAGTATCGACTTCGATGCAGAAATAATAAACATTTTAATTTAAAATATTGGGTGTATGAATATGACTCCGTCCTTTTTTATTAAAATTAAACACATTTGCTTGTTTAGAAAATGAAAGAATAATTTATTGAAAGTATGCTCCACCTGCAGCTACATACAACTTTCCCCCATCTTTCAGGCAATTTACGGATACTCTCTCTGAAGAAATCCTGGTTTTTACCAATTTTCGATCTCTGCGCGAGCACTGAACCGCTGTTCAGAAAGAAACGACTTCATCGATCGGAATAATAACTGAAGGAGCTATGTCTGGTAAATACGGCAGGTGGGGTAGAATTTTACAGTCCTGTCCTTTTATATAATTTTTCACAACGTTTGCAACATGTGGTTTTGCATTGTAATATAGCTATAGCCCGCTTCAAACGTATTAGTTGTCGTCGGTAGACATCGTCATTGATAGTTTCACCTGATTTCAGCAGTTCATAATTTATCACACCTTCTTGATAATACCAGATACGAGCATAACCTTGTTGCAATGAATATCTTGCTTTGGTTGCGATGGACCAGCTTTGGGATTCTCATAATAAATCCAGTTTTCTCCAGTAACTATTCGATGCAAAAAACCTTTTGTTTGTTGTCTTTGAAGCAGTATTTCACAAATGGTTTTTAATGTCTCAATCTTAACTTTCCTATTAAGGATTGCTTTGATTCCATATACCCTGTCAATGCTCGCAGCATTGTCAAATGTTAGCATGAAAAAGGAGAAACCAAATTTGGTTGTTTTTCTTTCTTTAGCATGTTCACAGCATTTAGGATTTCCGGTTAAGTTCCTCAATTATTTCATCATTTGGGCATGTATGATGTAGCCCTCTGTTCATGACTTTAATTTGTTGCTCAGTTTTGTTTTAATAGGTGAACCATTCCATGTTTTGAGCAGTGATTGCGTTTGATCACATTCTGTAGGTTTCTGGTGGTGGTTAACATGTTGGTTTATTTTGTGAGTACGGCAGCTTATGATGTTATACCTATTGCAAATACAAATTAATTCGGTCCCTTTTCAAAAAGTGGCTCTGACTATAATACATTTTTTATAGTGACAGCTGATTTCCGTTGTTTCAGACAGATTAGATATCTGTCGTTAACATTCAGTTTGTATTGCTTTGAGTTTCATACAAAACGTGTTTTTTACGGTGTTGAATATGTCGGATTTTGTGATAACTAAACAGCACTTGCAGGAAGTGTTCAGCAACAACATTTGCGGGAAATCGAATCCTAGTGGCAGTTTACGGCGACAATGTTCCAACCGACAAATGATGTAGAGAATGGTTTCGACGCTCCAAAAATGATGATTTGAGTGTTGAAGATAAGCCTCACTTGGGACAGCCACAAAAATTCGTAGACGATGAATTAGAGGCATTGTGCGATGAAGATCCGACTCAAACGAAACGGTGGTGGTGACGGAAGTGGATCTAACCCCAAGAGGAAAAAATACTACGCTTTGCCCGGCCAATCGGTGACATCGTCCTCAACATCAACACCAAAGACGAACATTCATGGTTCGAAGGTTATACTGTGTATCTGGTGGGACCAAAAAGGCGTTGTGTACTACGAGCTGCTATAACCTGGTGATTCCATTACGGGCGAGCGGTACAGACTACAATTAATTCGTTTGAGCTGTGCATTATGATAAAAACGACCGGAATATGAGGAAAGGTATGATAATGTTATTCTTCTGCATGATAACGCTCGGCCTCACGTTGCAAAAGTCGTAAAAAAATATTTTCAAACGCTCAAGTGGGATATTTTACCGCACCCGCCATATTCTCCGGACATTGCTCCTTCTGATTACTGGATGTTCCGACTGATGTAACACGATTTGGCAGATCACCGGTTCACTTCTTTCGAAGAAATTGAAAATTGGCTTCAAACTTGGATCGCCTCAAAAGACGAAACGTTTTACCGAGATGGGATTCGAAAATTGCCTGAGAGGTAGGAAAAAGTTGTAACCAACGATGGACAATATTTTAATTAATCCCCAATATATATAAAGGGATTTTCAATAAGGATGTACCAATTTTGTATTCAGTGAAACACAGAATAATTGAGAAATTGGGCTGAACTTTATCCCAGGTGCAGTACACATGTTACATTTAACTATGGGATTCGATCTCGTTGACCGATTCTTTTGTGCAAATTTTCCACCACTCTTTCATACATATCGGCCTGAACGTTGACAATATAGCGTATTGTCTTTGAGCTCTTCTAACGTTGTTCGCTTGTTGGCATAAACCAACGACTTAACGCAACTCCACAAAAAGAATTCCAACGGCGTTAAACCGCATGAGCAAGGTGGCCATTCGACCGGACCATTTTTCGACGATTACATACGGTTGCCGAACTTCTTCAATAGATCAATTGTTTGACCAGCTGTGTGGCATGAAACACCATCTTGTTGGAACCACATATCACCGATGTCAAGTCTATCCAATTCTGGCCATAAATTGCCTTCCAACATGGCAGGATAGCGAACAAAAATATGGTCCAATTACACTTCTCACATGAAATTCTCACCACTCGGCCACTTTTTGTGGTTGTAATGGACCCTCTTGAAACACACGTGGGTTTGTTGCTGTTCAATAACGCATATTTTGCTGCCTGCAGTTCAGAATTTCTTCAAACTTTAGCACAGCTCAATCCGAGAAGTTTTGGCGTCTCAATTGAGCAAGAGGCTTCAGTTCTTGAGTTAATTTGATCTTGTAAGCACAATTTGCACTTACAGCTGCGAAATTTTTCGTACTTCGATCGGTGCATTGCCTCACTGGCAGATTAACATCCAAAAGTAAATATTTTGCCTAGCACAACTTATGTGGTGGGACGGGACCGAAAATTAGAGTAAGCGCTCTTAAAGTTGCGACCACCGACTCAGAATTGCGGTAGTAATTTTTAATAATTTCCAAACGTTGCTCGCTCGTGAACTTCACCATGATAAAAATGTTAGCCTTGACCGACGTTTTAGCATTGATAGATCACGAAAAACTTTCAAGGGTGTGTTCGTATTAAAATGCAAATTTTTTGTGTCCCTATTGCAAGAATCCGATACAAATCCCTGTGTATCATCATGTTTCAGTACCCATCGATCTGCCCCTCTTTTGAATGTACTCCGTTTCTAGCGTTCCTGTACATTTATTTGAGGGGTGCTTCAGCATTCGAATTTGGCGGAGTGTTTTCCTGGTGTTTCGATCCCATTATTCAATGCGTGTTGAAATTCCACGAAGGGTAGGTTTATATAGCGCTAAACGTATACAACTTCTTCCTGGTATAAAGGTTTTGGTTTTTGTATGTTGGTCCACTTTTATAGTGAATTGCTATTACTTTCATGGTATTGTTTGAGAAGGTGATACCTTTCCAAATCTTGCATTCTTTAAAGTAGCATCTTTAAATTCGAATTAATGTGATGGTTAAGCCATCTTTTCATTTCTGTGAAATTTAACCATTATCCCAAGCTTGCACTATATAAGTAGAGGAGTTATTACTTCCTATATTATGAGTACTCATTGATTACTTCTGGTGTACATGTTGTGCATTCCACCGCTTGGTTGTACTTCAGCTATTATAAAACGCTTTTAACATTCCTCTTCACTTCATTCTGTTTCCTGGTACTTTCTTAGGGCGCATCCCTAGTTGATGAATTTTGGAATGGCTTTTCCTATCGTGGATATCAATCCACCGCAATGGCGGACTTGGCTCCTAAGGACGATATATTGCTACAAGCTTAGTAATTTGGAATAATTTTTCTGTTCCAACTGTCCTAACAGGAGTAACAAAACACCAAACGAATTAGTGCATAGAAACCTCCAGCGATCCATTTCAAATTCTTGAGTAGATCTGAGATCGTGTACATCTGCGCCCACACTATCTTTGACACTCAAGGAACATTAAGCAATGCAGCTTGATGATCTTTCTGTTTTCATCAATAACAAGTCTAACGTACACTAACGATTTGTGGGAATTTCATAAATTTGACCGTGATTAAACGGAAAACTTGAAAGGTTACGTGAAATACCCACTCGGCCACAAGTGGGGTAAAATACTTCCGTTTTGCAAGTCACACTAATAAGAACACTGGGTTAAAAAGCCCAGATAAAAATATCGAAAGAAGTAAACGAGGACCACCTCGAAAGTGTTTTAGAACTCCTTAACTCTTAATAAACACTGAATATTAAAGATTCGAAGCATGTGTTCAGTATATCGACGATGATCTGTGGGTTTCTCGCGATGTAAAATAGGTAGAGAAGCGTCACAAAACGTAACATAACGAAGTACAGGGAATTGCCAAAATGTCGAGAGAAAATTATAGAGTCTTATATCATACCAGAGAAAACCGATGAATGGAAACAACTAGCTGTGCTCATTTCCACTGGTTCGGTCTTTATGGTACGCAAATTTGATCGAACTGTATGTATAATTAAAGCAAGTATTCGCTAAAAGGATTTGAAAGCGGCCACACCAAAGAATACTGCATTAATTAATTAAATTGTGATGTTGCGGTGCCTCGAGCGCGAAAGGAGTCATTAATAGATTAATAACCAATGGAAATCTAATCTTAAGAAGCAATACCCAACGGAGATATTTTTTGGCTGGTAAGTACCCTGATTTGTTCAGAAGTATCCTTTATTAAAAGGAGATAATTCTTTGAATTTTCCGGTCGATTAGTCCTGGGCTGATCGATATTGCTGGTATCGTCACTTGATAGATGTTAGAGTTGGCCGTGTTTTCCGTAACATTGCTGGTAGCTCGTACGATTGTTCTGGTACATTGTAAGGAAAATAAGAATGTATGTATATGTCATCCTGAAAAGCGTTGTGAATTCACACGACCAGCTCAGCTAACAGAGTTACCTGTTTATTTCATTCTTAATAGCATCTTCTGTATAATCAACATTGGCTGTAAGTCATATTTTATAACCAGCAATAGACAAGAAGTCTTAGATATCATATATTTATCTTGGGTTTTATAAAGAACAAACGAAGTGTACACAAAACCTGCCAAAAAATCCATTTTTAGAAAGAGAAGAGACCGACTGAGCGAAGCTATTGTATGTGCGCGTCCCCTTAGCAGACCATTACAAATAATAAACATTTCAAGTCGGTGGAACTTGTTGGCATCATCGAATAAACTTTCCGGATATAGAGGGGGCTTCTATTGTGAATAGAGGAACACTACAAGATGGGGTGATATCCCCCTTCTTAGGAACTATAATGACACTGAACCTGGTGGCATATGCGGTTGATGTGCAGCTATCAACATCTTTGGTAAATATCCTAGCACACTGAGTGAACTCATGCAAAGCGCGATCATCCGACCTTCCAATTGAGATAACACCTGTAGTTTGATTCTCAGTCCACACAAGACTCAGTTCGCCCATTGATCTAGAAACTACTAACTTCCACACATTGACTTCCAAATTAAAATGATATTCGCTAGATCTTTTAAAACTGATATATTAGAACCAGTATGGAAATCCGCTACAACGCCGTACCCACGAACTAGATCATTGCGAAATACAGCGGATTGGAGATCCACATCATACACAGGATTTACTCTTCAACTATAATGCGCCACCATTTTATAATATGAGATTAATGCTTGGTGGCCGACTGTTATTGTTCTGGCCATCCTAAATTCTTTGATGAGGGTGCGACAAATCAATTACTGGAGATTATCTTTCCCTAGGTAAATAAATGAGCGCAGAGTCGGCTATCAGGTTTAACTCCATCTCAATGTGGGCCTACATGAACACATAACACTCAGCTACCTTAAAAACAGTGATATATCGGTTGGTTCGTTAAATCTTGCCCACCTTAGAATAGCTGATAGTCGATAATTGATAAGTCTCTCTCTTTAGAATTTTTTCATGTTTGTTTACTCACCGTTAACGTCACGTAAAATCGGATTGTACAATTTTTATGGTACAACTGCTCTCAAAATTCATTTTCCATAATACCATTTTAATTAGGTGCGTGTCACGGTCATCATCTTCTAGGGAATATCAGGTAATTTGCCATTGCTTGTTGTTAGCTCTCAATTGTACTATCATATTAAGTATTCGATATTGTTATCATTTTTGGTAAGGACTACTGGCATGTGGAAGAGAGAGATTCTCATCTCGTCCCATTTTTCACTTTCTTTCCTTGTATTTACTGCAGAATGAAGCAATATATTGGAGCAAGGTAATGTAGTTAATAAATGCAATCTTAATGATCTACGTGTCATCAAAATGAATTGTGGTCCAATCCTATCTGAACGTGTAAATTTGAAAGGTATATGGACCATAAAAAAGACCAACCTATAATAATTCAAAGTAAACCATTATTATTACAATAAATTCGACTATAAACTTTATTATTTGGTATTATTAGATTTAATATATAAAAATCAATTTACAAAATCGATTTACAATTAATTTAGTTTATTTTAGTAATTCCAAGCCCATTTAGAGTAATGTATTCCATTTAATGCCGAAAGTTTCGTATTTTTCTCATTAACTTTTCGTACGAACACACGTCGAGCTCCAATTGGTTGTACTTCACGATAATTATCAACGATAATTGAACCTTCTAGGCCGTTCGATAATAATCTAAATCGTGACATTTGTCCATTCGATACCGAAAGTGGTTGCGGATAAACAATCCAAGTAACAGCTTCGGCACAAGGTGGCGTTGTCAATGATCCTTTGTACGTATAAAATCGTTCTAAATCAATACCGTTGACGAGAGAAGCTAAGCTAAATGTTGAATTCAGTTCCACATTCTTATTGTAATCCTCTATTATTGGTAAGTGTCTGACAATTGTTGCCAAATTTTCGCTGTCGAATTCGGAAATCTATGGAAGTATTTTGTATACAAACAAAATCAAATTTTACTGGGTTTTAGTGGTTACCTGGTAAAAGAATCCTAATACAGTTAATCCATCCTCATGTCCTAGGGCTTCGCTGACATCCTTGTATTTTTTGTTTCGATGAATTAGATGCACTTCCATGGGAAATCGAATGTCATTTAAAACATGTTCTGAACCTCGATTATTCTTATCGCCCCAATGGAAATGTAGTCCCTCAAATTCATATTCATTTCGTAATTTCCCCCCGAATATGAATGGCATTTTTACACCGGCATCTTCGTCTTGTCTCGATAAATACCCTTTACTGAGTGAAACTAAAAGAAAAGAAATTTTTTTAGCAATACAATTTCGAATATTCGACTAATTTGTGTGCTATTTAAACCTGAGTGCCCGTTGTTGTGTAGTTGTATTGGTCCCGGTAGTAAATTATGATAACCAACTAATTCTATAGCTGGCATATGTAATGCGATCGACTAAACGAGGCAGTAATAAGACAGTAGTTAGTATATCAGTATGTGTTTTTGCGTAAATGCGAGTTATGTTGTGCTTACCTTACTCGAGTAAATTGAAATTGGTGATTGAAACTTGCCGGCACATGCCATATGTTTTCTCTGCCATCGTCGTTGATCTGATTTAGTGTATCCAAAGCGGGCCGCAGTAGCAATTTGCAAAATAACTGGAAAGAAAAACAGAAATGAAATATATTGTTAATTATAATTTATATCACAATTTTATTCGAAAGGTTACAATGATCCTGCAAACATCATTTTCGGACCCACAAACAAATTAAACGTAAAACATTGGTGTTTTAATAAATTTTACTTAACAAATTTGTAATTTATTTTATTTTATTCACTATACGTTTCCGATCACAAAGTGGTGATCTCGCGAATGGATACGTTTGGTGAGACCCAAAGTCAATATGAATGAAACAAACGAGAAGCAACTAATAAGATCATTAAATCACTCGATCATGAACGCACAAATATTATTCTAAACGGCACAACAGCGAAGAAAATGATTAAAATCATTTTTGAAAAGAACTCCGAAATTCGTGTCATGACTTTAAACGAAGAATAATTTCGACTTGAATACAGGATAGGGAATAAGTGGTTGTTTATGTAGCAAAAATGAATCAGGTTGCACAAAAAGTTGAACAGCACGGTGAAATATTGCCGGCAAATTAAAAATGGTGCAAAGTTTCAGCGTAATGTCAGTGAAATTAAATAATTACAAAACGATTTGTTACAATACGAAAGAAACGCGTACACTCAATACGCTTACGGTGATGTCATTGTTACAGTTGGAGGAGGACAATTTGACCGAATTGAATGCTGCGGTTGCAGTGAGACTGAAGCAAAAGGAATTCAATCCAAAATCGAAGATCGATGAACTGAAAAAGAAAACAAAGTGCAATACATGTGGTCAAGTTGGCCATTGAAAAAAAGGCCAAAAGCACTCGAAAAGTTCAACAAGCAAAAGAGAAAAAGGCAAAAATGAGAAAGCAAGTGATGAAATGGTATGGTGCATCCAAACACATGAACGCGATGAATATTTTATCGCGAGTGGTTTTCATAAAGTCATAATCGCAAATAATTGCCATTTGTGAAATTGAGGGAATAGGTATAGCCCTGATTAATGCGAGAGTAAATAATTAGTGAGAACTATTTCGTTTTGAGAATAGGCTCGTCGTACTCGAAATGAAGGAAAATTTATTTAACGACCAGTTTGGCAGGCAAAGGTTTCAAAGGGTCAATCGACAATGAAGGATGCAATTTAATCGAAGAATCGGCCAGAACTCTTGCAGTGGGCGCTGTGGATCTTACTCTTTATATAGTGTCTATGGTACTCAAAAAAACAAATTTCTTTTTGGATCGAGATTAATAATATATTCAAATTGGTTTATTTGCTTAATAAATTTGAGTACCAGCATTTTGTATGACTGACTTATGCTTTACTTATTCGTATATTATCCGCGTAAAATTAATTAAGTAATTTCTTAATTTTCATTATTTCTGCTGCTAAACATTGCTTGGATACACTAATTTTTAATTGATTTGCCATCTAGGGACAGTAAAAGAAACCCAAATTAAATCGTCATTGCGGCGTAAAAACAAAAATATTGTTTCACGTAATTTTTCGATAGCAACTTTTAAATGTTTTTAAATTAAATTGTCCATTTTCTAAATAATTTCAGGACAAATCTTCAGCTCCTTAACACCCTGATGCAAATTTTTTTCGCGGGTTGAGGATAACATATTAAGAAAACGCCACACGTTTCTAGCAACCGATCAAATTATGTATTTAATTTCGTCCTAAAGAAAGAAATTTAATTTCGTCGTTTGGGTCATGTGAACGTCGACTCGATTAAGAAAATTTGTACAAGTACGGCCTAGTTATCGAATAATTAGAAAAAATTACCACATCACTATCCAATCAATGGATCAAGTCACCATCAACAAGAGGACAGTAAATGCGCGTAGATTTAGTCGTCTCTCCAATTGAAGAAACGTGAATCGGAAACTTTCGCTATATCATGCTAAACAAGGACAAACCATTCTTCTTTTCATTTGTTGAAATCGAAGGATGAAGCTTACGATCTACTAAAATCTTTCATTCCGTTGGCCAACAACTGAAGCACGCGTTTTCGTTTCGATTTCTACAATGGACAAGAATACTTCAATCAGTGAATCATCTGTTGAACATCTTGAGTTTTCGATTATTTGACCTGGAGAATCAGAAAGTATTTCTGAGTTACGACTTTCACTTCAACGAAACACAATATCATACAAACAAGGGACAATTATAACAGCGTCGAAAGGATAACATTGAAATGTTACTCATGAAAGTAAAAACAGGTGTGGCCAAGGGAGTGGTCAACCGAAAACAAGTGTAAAAGATGTATGTGCGAAGAGAGAATCAAAGAAAAAGTGGTGAAAAGTGAAGAACAAAGAAACCTGATCTTCTGATTACATCGAAGAATTCAGCTTTTGGTTTCAAACCAAAAACTTTAGAAGAAGCAATTCAGTGGTCGAAGTATAATAGTGGAAATATGCTTTGTGTATAACAAAAAGCAAAGTCGTATCAGTTCCAATGGATTGTGCTCAAAATTTAGGCGATTATGTTGTAAAGTTATCACAAAACTTACGGTTACAGATTCGAGATATACATACATACTCTAAATATGCAAGCTGTTCAAAATGGTTAATAAACAGCTGTTCTAGAACCGATTTTTAATAATAATAGATCTTTATTTCATTCCAAAAACTTGTGTCAATTTTGATACACTCAATAATTTAGCAACTGCGCTGTGAAACTGTAATTAAAAACTATTCGCATGTGAAACTGTTATAAAATTTGTTTAAATAGCAAAATGGAGCGGTTCCCCTGATAAAACGAAATGTGTTAAATTATATATGAAAACCTCTCGCGCGCTCTAAGAGGCAATTATTGTATATCGACTAACATTATCCCTGGAAGCAAGTAGAATTGCACTCATTAACTCAAACGACGAATAATGCATAAACCCGAAATAAATTAATCACATCATACAGCCATTAATAAAAATTACTAATTTGATCTTTGGTTGTGACGTACGATTCCCTTTGTCGGAACACGTTGCTTTCATCACGTTTTTACCTCATTATTAAAATGCACTTTACGAATCGATATAGAGGCTTGGCTCAAAAGAAACGTTCGTTAGAGTTCACGAGAATATGGATGAGACAATTTAGTTAAATCCCCACTTTACCTATAATCCCTAAATGATCTTTAAACATTGGTAACTGTTGAGCTCAAGGGGTCAACAACACATGTTGAGAACACAAACATGTAGAATAATCAGTCTGAAATATTTCCAGAAAACCGACACCGATGAAGTAAAGATTAATATTTTAAATTTTTCTATTTTGTCTATTTCATATAAACTGGTTAGGAAGCTGAATTTTAAACCTTGGAAATAAAAAAAAGCATAATTAAATTTTCTTACAACAGTAAAGCTCTGATTATTTGAACCTCACCAGTGGTAATCCAAATAATCATACGACAAAATCAGAGCAGAGTCCTGATTGTTCATTGGTCCTTCGAGCCGGTTCACAAGCTAGTTGGCCCTTATCCATGGTAAGGCAACTAAGCTTGTGATCCCGGCACTGGCACTACAACTTTGCCACAAATCGACGCTGCTGACAAACAACAAACGTTCGATCTGTATGCTGTTCGATTCATCTTGACATGGATCAACGACGCCACGACAACCAACAATAATTAAACCTTCCACGTCAAGAACAAACAAATGGTTCAAATAGCAATAGCCATGGTGCCAACAAAGGCAAATTAAAACTAATTACAATTATTTATTGAGAATGACAACATTCCAGAAGAAAAAAATCACCGATGAGGAAATAAGAATTGAAGAATTCTCAAAAAAATAAATTTCGGGCGCAATCCGGACACGGTGAGAATTCCTGTTAAAGCTAGCCATATCACTCTAGGGGGGCGGATCAAGAAAAATAGTTGTAGTCATACTATTTCAACTTGAGAGGAGCTATTTAAGATTGAGGAATACATCGATCTGAAGCTCAAGAATTTAATCCTAGCAGAGCCTGAAGATATCGAAGAGAATCAAAGTTATGATATACCATATCACGGTGTGATCAAAGAAGCTTGCAGTTAAATAACAACCGGCAAACAAAACAAAAACGGAATAAAACAGTCTACAGCCAGCAAACAGATCAGCTTGCAACCAAACAGCAACAAGATCTCTAAACAACAAAGTAGAATTGCCACAGTTAGTTAGATAAGATTAAAATTCATCGTTGAATAAACTACGCCAGCTAAGACTGAATTACATGCTTTCTGTGTTCCTCTTATCAAGGATATCTGCAGTAAGGAGCATTCTACCAACAACTACCTGGCATCATGTAAAGTCAAATGAGAACCATGTAGATAAAGCGCCACGTGGAGTAACGCGTTTAGCTCCCGCTGACAATATCTTGGCGGTGAAAGGGTCCAAATTTTATCAACTAATGACTTAGTGTTGAATTCCGATGCAGCCATACAAGACAACATTGGTCTGATTCAACCGCATTACACTATGTTGGGTCAGAGGGGAGCCAACTGATTCAAAATGTTTGTGACCAATAGAATATCTGTAATAAGGTGTACTTCAACAACACCGTTCGAATTATTGAATTATTGAAGATGTTATTTACGGAATAAATACTGGATTATTGATGGTAAGTGGATAGTACGTAACGTTATTCAGAAATGTTTAAAATTTCCACCATAAACTACACATGATGAACAATTAATGGGAACATTACCTGCTGCCAGAGTACACGCAGGGAGAACATTTGCCAAAACAGGAATTGACTATGTTCCTAACCAATTGAGAACAACCAATGGAATAATAGGGCACAAGTCTTACAACGGTATCTTTCATTGCTGCCTGCAAACGATTCTTTTCAACGTGAGGATTATGTACCGATATTTGCTCCGATAATAAAAGCAGCAATCTATCAATATTTTGGCTTCAATTTATGCACCAATCAAAAATATTAATTGGCCACCCCGAGTAGATTGCTATTGCTACAGATGTAGAAAGTGAAGTGAGAGTATACGAGAGACAGAGTTAAGGGGTACATATCATCTGATTTTGTAACGGAATAGACATTTTACAAATTTGTTTGGTTGGGTTGATATTCTTGTGGCATGTTTGAACGCTTCCAAATCGCCCGTTTCAGTCATTTACAAGCTGTCGGTCCGTGTGCATCAATTTTAAGAGATGGATGTCGATAAGCAACATTTACGTCATTCCATTCTATTCTGTTTTCAACGAGAACGGTCCACGTCCAGGTGCAATAACACAATTTGATGACGAAGAATTTATTGGAAGAAAATCCGTGTCAACCTAAAAAAGAGCTTGCAGGATAGTTAGGAGTTATTCACCAAGAAATATCAGTTCGATTGCATGCAATGGGAAACATACAGAAGGAAGGAAAATGTGTTCCTCATAAACTGACTGAAGGAAACAAAAACCGAAGAGATGACATCTGCACGAATTTGCTTTTAAAGAATTTGTTGCACAAAATGAGTGATAAAAAGTGGATTTTGTATGATAATCCTAAATGCAGGAAATCATGGGTTGATCCAGGCCAGTCATCAACATCAGTTGCAAAAATGAATATTCACGGCAAGAAAGTATTACTATGTGTCTGGTGGGATTGGAAAGGAATCATTTACTACGAGCTTCTGGAGCCTGGAGGTTAAAAGACGAGTTACGGGCCAAGAAAGGCGGAAGGTGAAATTGCTGCATGACAACGCTCGTCCACATACAGCAAAATCAACCCAGGAACTCATCTTCTCCTTAGACTGGGAAGTTTTACAGCATGCGGCGTCAGATCGATGTCATCATAATTGAAAGACCAACGGTTCACGAAATTTGAAGATGTGTAAAAATAGCTCGATGGCTAATTCGCTACGATACCACCAAGCTTCTATCGCGAAGGCATTCATCAGCTACCTGATAAATGGAAAAATATCATACATATTAATGGCCAATATTTCGATAACTAATCTTTGCAACAATTATATTTTCAATAAAGTTGAATTTGACGAAAGAAAGCTGAGTTTCTACTTGCACACGTGATAGTTTTAAAATATTTCTGCTTCTATAGCAAATATTTTTTCAAACCAACTGAAAATCGTCAGGGATAAATGATGACAAATTTATTAAATGTTTGCGTTTAAAATTCTTGCTAATTAAGATTGATTATACAAATGATAATGTCATTGAATATTAAAAAATTTGTTGTCAATAAAATCTAAGATTTTAGTAAATCATTTAATATTATGTAAATGAAATTCTTAAAAATTATAATTCACCCTGTAATACTTGTAATTAAAATTCAAAATGCATTTTTATCAGACACCGTTGCTAGTAATATTAATCAATTCTAATTTGGTTATAGATTAAGCGGTTTGGCGTATATGTCGACAAGGCAACACAAAAATCCTCACTTAGAGCAGCAACAACTTACAATTTTGCTAAAACTTATCTAAATCTCTACTCCCTAAAACAACTCGATGACGAAATACTACGTAAAGTCAAATAGATTACAGAGTGCGCTATGTGTAATTATGTAGCAACATATCACATATTTTACGAAATTACCTTCGAAGGTAAAATAAAACGAGAAGATACTTCGAAATACTTGTACTGAAAATGAACTTATTATCTTCTGATCACATAAAACAAAGTTAAAGTTATATTCAGGAGGGGGGGGGGGGGGCATAGGTCTAGTAGGTTTATATACTAGCCCAATTGTCAACATCACCTGTACGTGGTGCTCTCTGCTAATCAACCAATGAGCCTCTTCACTAACCCATATTACCAATCTCACTAGTACTGGTAGTTGATGCAATAACCAGTCGTTAAAGCAATGAGTGTACGACAAAACGGAATTTATACCCCAGGTGGTACGCCAACTCAACGTCAAGCTCAACGGATTCTCGGGTGAGCCAACTGTTGCGCAACCAACTATTGGTCATACCTAGCTCAAGAATCTCTAAATTACCACCTAAACAAATGGATCCCACTACTCAATCAGCAGGGGAATCAAAATACTGAACACAGGGAAAACGTGAATCAAGAAAACCACCATGATATCGCTGGAGAGAATATTGATTTAAAGAAATCGTTAGAAAATTTATTCAAAGGAGTCCAACAGCTTAAAGAAGAAATTGCTATAATCAAAAACGAGAATTTAGCCAAGGAAACTACTATGGCGAAGAAGAATTGACTAGTCATCAAAACAAAAAGGAAAGAAAAAACAGAATCTTCGCCTGAGATGGAACAATCAACACAGAGCGTAAGAAAACCACAACCCCAACGACCTGATTAGTCATCCACGGACCTAGTAAAGGTACATAAGAAAGTATCACTGCTACCGAAAGAGAGACCACTGCAACCAGTTAATACACCCAACGTAATCAACCAAGGAAAAAATGCAGGAAAATTAACCAACACACATAATACGAAACAATTAAAGAAATAGTGAAGCTAGTTCCAAACAATAAATATAAAGTCACCGCACTGAATGGTAATATTTGGAAAGTGAATGCACTTGACCCGGGAACCTATAGAATGTTATCAAATGCAATCACCGCTTAAAACATCGAATGGTTCACGTATGAAAACTAATCTGAGCAACTAATTAAAGTCATTACCAGAGGGCTACATCATACATGCCCGTAAGAAGAAATAATTGAAGAATTTAGACAGAGAGCATCCAAAATCCTAGATGCTGTGAACATACTAAAGAAAAAGGTCACTAGAAATGCAAACGGTGAGAGAGAAACAACCAAAGTTGGCCACCCTCTTTTCATGCTAACATTTGACAACTCTGAGAGCATTGATAGGGATTAAAGCAATCCTTAATATGAAAGTTAGAAGAATACCACAATGCTACAACAGTCATGTGTATAACTACACACGCAAATACTATAATAGGGAACCCAGTTGCGTAAAGTGTGCTGGGAAACATCCATCAAAATAATGCAACAAACGTAAGAACGAACCAGTGAAATGCATAAACTTTAGTAATCATCACCCAGAAAATTACAGGGCTGCAACGTAGCCAAAGAGCTTCTAAGAATGAGAGACAACAAGAGAAATTAAACAAGTAAGAGTTCTCAACCTAGGATGCAATCCTACCCAAAACAAATCTCTCTAAATAGCGCCAAAGTAAGAGAAGGCACAACATATGCACGAACGGCAAAGCAGAACGAAAATTTAGACAGCACCGAATCAGGAAAACCGTGGAAGGAAATCAGGAAATCTATGGGCGAGCTACTGCAAAAACAAGAATAGAGGATTGCAGGATTAGAATTGTTTTTAAACATAAAGTCATTTTACCAGAACCTCGTATGCCAAAATACGTAGATACCAGTGCTATCAAGCTTTGCATCCAGCAGAAAGAGCTAGATCCGGGACCGGTATCTATTGAAACCAACAATAACAAGAGCTATAGTAAATAACTAATGTTCACCCAGATATAACCCAAAAACGAAGACTACATCAAACTTCTTAAATCGCTTGGTACTAATTTTATTATTGGGGGTGACTTTAACGCGAAAAATATATTCTGGGAATCAAACAGAACTACTCCAAAAGGAAGAGAGATATTTAAAGCAGGAGCTGGAGTTTCACTCCAGTAGAAAGCCAACCTACTGGCCTACCCAAATAAAAAGACCCAAATAAAATTCCTGATCTTCTGGATTTCTATATATCAAGAGGTATCTCCAAAAATTATTTGGTAGTCGAAAATGAAGAAGGGCTATCGTCAGACCATTCTCCAGTTTTAATGCCAATAAGTGACACGGTAATAAGGAAAGCAAGCCCTCCAAGGCTAACAAAACAAACAGGGAATACTTTCGGCAGCTAGTCGAAGAAAGCTTCGATCTACAGGTGCAGACCACGAAAGCTTACATGATAGCAGAAGAACTGGAAAGCGTCATTGAAAGTGTACAAAAAGCGCCTGGGCAAGTATTCCAGATCAACAAGAAATATTACAAAATAGTATATCGAGTTGAAGTGAGAGAGTTGGTTGTGCAACAAACTTACACTACTTATAAAGGAGATTAAGAATGAGTCAGTTGCTAGCTTCCTAATTAACCTAACAGGTAAACCTGACACGGACTATTCCCTGTGGAAAGCAACTAAAGGTCTAAAAAGGCCTAAAATGCTTAAAATGGTTGATGGAACCTGGGCTCCCAGCGAAATGCAAAAAGCTCATCTGTTTGTTGAACACCTAGAAAATACCTTCAAACCACCAACTGGACATGCGCATAATGAATATTTAACACCTATAAGCAAAATAGACGAGGTATCTGTGCTACCAAACGGGCAGATAACGGAGCAAATAACTAAAGCCCAACTCGAAAAAGCACTAAGGAAGCTACAGCACATAATCAATGCTATCTTTAGGCTAAGTTGTGTTTTGAGACAATGGAAATTATCAGAAATCATAATGATTCCAAAGCCTAATAAACCGCTAAACGACAAAACATCGTATAGGTCTATTTCTTTGCTAACAACAACATCAAAGATTTTCGAAAGACTGTTTCTCAGGAGACTAAAGCCAATTATAGAGCGCAGAAATCTTATACCAGCACAACATATCACGGATACGATTGAGAGGGTGCTGGAAAGAAAGAAACATACTTAGCAATATTCTTAGACGTAGCCCATGCATTTGATAAGGTTTGACACCGAGGTCTGAAATTTAAACTCCAACGAGATTTGCCAAAACAATATTTTGAATTGCTAAAGTGCTCATCAACGACCGTTATTTCCGGGTGTGGCTGGAAGGGGCATACTGAAAACTAAAGAAAATATTGGCAGGGGTTCCACAAGGTAGTGTTCTGGGCCCTGTATTATACCTACTGTATATCCAAATGATCTACCAAACATAGTAACTAGAAGCTAGAATAGGAACATTTCCTAACGACACAGCTGTTATGACTGAATAACTGGACAACTAATATGGTGAATAACACTAAACGAATCGAAAGCAACATATATCAACTGTATCAATACGAAATTAGATTATATTTCGCTAAGTACCTTGGCATGACGCTAGACTCTAAGCTCAGGTGGAAAGCACATGTTAAAATTTAAAAGCAAGAACGGAATTTAAAATTCAGAACAAACTGCTGTTATATTAAGAAATCCTAAAACCTATCCGGACGTATTGGTATTCAGCTATGGGGCTGCGCAAAGGAAACTACAGTTAAGATCAAACAAACATTTCAAAACAAAGTACTACGTAGCATTGTTAATGCTTCTTGAAATACTTCATGAAATACAAAAACGAGTCATGTACTGCGACTGCAGCAGCATGACAACGAGGAGCTATGGAACCTACTGGATCGCACCTAAAATGCACACTACTAAACTAATAAAATAATTACTAGATTACTAATCAATGAGATTAGTTGTAATATTATACAGAAATACAGATTTCTTAAAAAAAAAAATTCAAGACATTTACAATGGCAAACAAGTGGGCGAGACGTATGCTTTCTGTAATAAACCTATCATTTACCACCACATCCAAAACCATGTATTTGAGAACTTGTGAACAGAATCTTTCACGCGATATGCCATATGATTGTCTATGTTCAGCCCCATAGCGGGAGCTTTTAGTACAAGGTGCTTTAGCGAAATTTGTAAAATTGTTCAAAACCATTTCAGTGTTATGCGAGAAAAATAATAATTTTTCATAAATACCGTTCATAGGACCCAACAATTTTTAATTCTACAGATACGTAAAAATAAATCGCAAAACTTGTTCTCGAAAATCGTATGGTGATATGTGTTTTTTGTGGGTCATTTCATATAGCAGGTACCCGACCTATTTTCCGACCTTATTTGGGATCTACTCGTATAATTCTTTTTTACAGGATTTCTATAACTTAAGTGCCAGATGGTTGATACCTGTCATACGAAATGACTGTTTGTTAATTTTCAGAAGGACGTTCTAATTATCTAGTTAGGTTGCAGCTACTAAATTTTTAATTGTTTATGAAATAATCAAATTTAGTAATGCATCCCTCTAAATTTCTAAATCTTGATCGAGAAAATGAATATAAATTCTATAAAAGCTCATCTGACTAACAATTGGTACAGCTTTAACGCGAGGTGTTTGGATAAGCAGATGGCGGGTTCGCATCCCGATAGTGGATAGGCCACAAAATAGATTTTTCTTCTGATTACGATAGAATTTTGACCCCAAATACGAGTGCAAAGTGACCCACGAAAGGCTTTGGAGTATCGGCCACAAAATAGATAACAAAGATAAAAATAACCTAATAAACAACAGCTCGACAGGTTTTAGTGGGGCTTCTTTCATTTCCGAATATGTAGAAGACATCACATAAAATATTTGAGAGGCCAATAAAATTGCAAAAATGTAAATAATTTAAATAATGTGATTCAAAACACGTTTGTTATACAATTGCTTCCATTTCGCCCAGTACGTGATGTCATTGAAAATGTTGAACTCCAACTTGGATCAAAATGTATAAAAAAAAATTGTTGGTGGATTTTATTATTTTGCTTTAAATCTCATTTACGAGTATGTTCCGTTTCGATTCTTCGTTTTCGAGTTTTCTTTTGCAATTGTAATTTAGATTGCTATTGAACACCGTTTACAAGTCCATTTAGTATTTTTGTGATTTTTATCATTTCAATCAATACGAGAAATTAAAAATTAATTAGAGCACGCGAACATTTTTTCAATTTAAGATTGTTACCAACAAAGTTTCTGTCATAATAAATGTAATTATTCCATTAGAACAGGTTTCACGCAACTGAAATAATTTAGGTTAGTTGATTAAAAACGAGTTAAAAGTATCTTGAGGATTTTATCTTATGCCTCACATACTTATGTTACTCATAAAACCAATTCCTAAGGGTCGATGACGCACTGATACAAAAAACGGCAATATGTGTACAACGTATAGTTTTTTGTTGTGATTTTTGATATAATGGCCAAAACGGAATATAAATTATAAGGCAACAAGTATTTTTCATAATCCATAACCGAAGACAATATATTACAATGCACACAATACTGTGGGCTTTTTGCCAGTAAGACTTTGTTCATAATTTTAAATTCTTTTTATATATTTATCCAAATCTATTTCGTCCTCCTCAAAGTAGTCCCCCCCGGCCTTAATACACTTGTACGACGTTTTTTCCAATCCTCGAAACAGTAGCGATTCACGTTTAATTCTTCAATTGACTCAAAACGGTTTCCCTGGAGCGGTCGTTTGAGTTTGCTGAACAGCCAGAAGTCACACGGAGCTAAATCAGGCGAATACGGTGGTTGCGGAACGATATGGGTGGAATTTTTGGCGAAAAAATCACGTAAAACCAATGCAGTATGTAAAGGTGCATTATCGTGGTGCAAAAACCAAGAGTTGTCGACCCATAATTCCGGCCTCATTTTACGAATAGCTTCGCGCAAATGACCCATAACACTCAAATAGTATTCCTTGTTGACAGTTTGGCCGGTCGGAAGGAACTCGGAGTGCACCACATCTCGATAATCAAAGAAAACTGTCAACATCACTTTGATTTTTGACTTGCTTTGACGTGGTTTTTTCAGCTTCGGCTCACCTTTGGCACGATATTCGGCCGATTGATCGTCTGTTTCCGGGTCGTAAGCATAGATCCAAGACTCATCGCCAGTCATAATACGTTTCATGACATCCTGGTAGTCGGAAAGCATTTCACAGACGTCAACGCGACGCTGGTTTTTAAAAAAAAATTGAGTGATTTTGGAACCAATCGTGCATTCACTTTTCTTAGGCCCAAATGATCTTTCAAAATGTTTTTCACTGATCCTTCCGATATTTCAACGATGCCAGTAAGGTCTCTGACTGTTAATCGTCGATTCTCGAGCACCAATTCCTTGATTTTATTAACATATTGATCATCAGTTGATGTTGATGGCCGTCCTAGACGTGGTTCGTCATCAACACGTTCTCGACCCTCTTTGAACAATTTGTACCAAACAAAAACACTTGCTCGCGACATACAATTATCACCGAAGGCCTTTTGCAACATTCTGAACGTTTCGGCACCACAAAATTGATTCCGCACACAAAATTTAATGGAACTTCCTTGTTGAATAATTTCACTCATTGTAAAAATCGCCGAATGCACTTTTTGTACTTCAGAAAGACAAGCGTATACTAAACACTAATGATGATTATTTGATTATTTAATGATTATTTTGATGTAACATTTGGCACAAATGTCACTGACAGTCGTACCAGCAAAGAAAAAAAAATATTTCGTCTCACTACTTTTTGCCCACAGTAATTATACCTACAATAAATACCAATAATTGTATAATATGTAAAGAAGCGAAAGAGTATAGTAGCGCCCAGCATGGACACATTTTAGGGCTTCATCCAATACATGTTACAATTCCTGTCCAGCCTTATAAACCAATTTTCAATAAAATAGATTAAGACTGAGTTCCGTGCAGCATGATCAAAAACTAGAACTTCCTTCGAAATTTTTGTCAGAATCCCAATTCATTCCAAGAACCAAATTTCATTGTCATTTGTTTCGAAAAACATGGAGTTTGGTGCAGTGTTCGGCATATTATTTGAAATTTCATCATTGTAGGATTGCAAAATTTCTTAGACCTTGTTAAAGGAAACTAATTATGTTCTCGTTTGCGATACTACTGCCTTTTGTGTGAGTACTAGCGTACACTGTTGTTTCCGCTACCTCATACAACATTCTTTTCTGAAGAAAGCTGAAACCAGTAAAAAAATTTACAAGTTAAATTTACAAAATTGTTTGCATAGTGAAAATGTGTTGCATTTTAAGTGTCGATTGGCATTGACTAAAGCTAAATTACGCTTTTAGTATTTTTGTTAACTTTAATGGTATCATATTGTGGGTTGCACTGTAATTGTTTAAAATATATTAACAAATTTCAACCCCGAAAAATTACCCTTATGAACTCTACCCTTAAAAACTGAATTTTTTCGCTTTGGCAATCCAGAAGAGTATATGTCTTTTCTTCTGTATACGTCCCAAAGCTGTGGTTAAATTTTTTAAAACTATAAAACATATGAAAGACATATGAAACAGTACCAAAAACTTAAATTTCTCTGATAAGAGAAAAAGTTACTCAATTGTCCTGTAATGCGCTAGAGTTGTCCAGACGGAGCTAGAGTTGGCAGTTAATGAAAATTTGTTAGCTAGTGAAAAGTCATATGGCATTGCAAATAAAAAATTTGAAAATGAATCAAAATATCTTGAATTATTTTAACCATAAACCAATCTTACAAATTTGGAAAACTGTGACGTGGCAACATCGTACTGAAACATAAATTTGTTGCTTTTCCAAAACCTTTCAAGCATGAATGTTTTATACGTCACATAATTTTATTGTAATGATCTAAATGTAACAGCTTCCAGCGCCACAATGGAAATTTTGCGTACTAACATGCTTCAGATAATTTGTAACATCCTTTTCATTGACAGGTCACGCTGGATTTATCTATTAAAGTGTGAATACAATTCTTGTTGCGTTGTCCAAGACAAATGATATGCTACATGATTATATGAGAACGAGAAAAATTGTAACTACTTCCCGCGCTACAGCGATAGTTTTTAATACTAAATTGCTTCAGAAAGATTTACGGTATTCTTCAAGACTTTTTCTATGATATCTCACAAAAATATATTTATAATAAACGAAAAATTAGCTACCAGCGCCAAAACGGTGGATTTATGAACCAAAGTTGTATCGAAATTGTTCTCTGGAAAAACGTAAGGGACTATCGTGGTCTTGGAGGATTTCCTATGGCAGGTACCCGAACCTCTTGAGGTAGAGATACCAAAACCTTTTCAATTCACCGAATTAAAAATAGAACAAAATTGGTGAAACAAAATTCGAATCACATCAGACGTTCTTGAGATATCATCGGTACAGGCATCCATACATCCATACATCCAAAATTTTCACTGATCGGTAAACTTGCCACTATAATATTTTGGTAGACCCATATGTGCACTCTACTTGTGCCAAGCCGATTAATATTCTAATGGAGCTCGCATACCTAAAATGACATTCTTGTGAAGAACGGAATTTCTTAGAAATTTTGATTCTAAAAAAATTAATTTTCAAAATTTTCACCGTTCGGCAAACTTGCCACTATAATATTTTGGTAGACCGATATGTGCACTCTACTTGTGCCAAGCCGATTAAAATTCTAATGGAGCTCGCATACCTAAAATGACATTCTTGTGAAGAACGGAATTTCTTAGGCATTTTGATTCTAAGAAAATTCATGTCTCAAAATTTCGAAGAAATTCCGCTGTTCACAAGAATGTCATTTTAGGTATGCGAGATCCATTAGAATTTTAACCGGGTTGGCACAAGTAGAGTGCACATATGGGTCTACCAAAATATTATAGTGGCAAGTTTGCCGATCGGTGAAAATTTGGAAACATCAATTTGTGAAATTGTGAAATTAAATTATTTGTAAACCGAACAATGTGGTAAATTCGCCTAAATGTTCGCAAATCACTAATACATCTATACATATTTTCTTTTATTTTGAATTATAGCATAAACTTCATATCATATCATCCAGGTGGAAGGACCGACTTTTTTTTAATTTTTTGATCTTCTTTGGGATCTTCGAACGTCAAGAAAAGAGTGGTTTTAGACGAAGGTAATTTTTCATCATTTTTATTAGAATTTCAATAACTTAAGAAGTCTGTTAAAGTTAAAACAGCAAACTCAGTAATAATCATCACATTGTCTACAAATCACATTGTATACAAATATTATACGCATACTCTACACATTGTCGACATTGTCTATGCCAAAATGAATATCTACGCTATTTTCGACACCAACATATCGATAATTCCGAATTACGCGTAGAAGCACAACACTTATTGTGATAAAACTAGTGATCCAGTTTCGATTTCAAAATATAGAGAGGTGTTTGTTACCATGGATATTAAATTTAAGAAAACCAAAATGGACACCTGTAACTGTTACAAATGTGACACGTGTAAATCGAAACTAAACTACGAAAATGAAAACGAAAAGTGCGACATTCTAATAATAAAAAAAACATCATGACCAAGCTCGGTTTACTTACAAGGCAAAAGCAAATGATAAGAAGTTGGCGGCAAGTAATCAAAGAATGATTGTTGCAACATTCGATTTATAGCAGTGCCTTCCGACTCCGTTTCCGCAGACGTCTGTTTCTTTTTACAGAAGACAGCTTCCATACTGTTTTCTTTGAAATGAAACAATAGCTCGGCGAGGGGGAATTTAAATAGCCTCCTGTTTGTTTTAGTATCTGAAATACTTACCAGTAAATACTGAGCATGTAGGTTTTTTATTCCGATTCATGCGCTGGACAAAATAAAAATGGTTTTGTGGCTATGATGTTACATATTTGAGTAATATGCAACCAAAACTTAAATGTAATCGATCACAAGCTCCTAGTGCCCGGACACACGCATATGGAATGTGATGTAGATCATGCAGCCATTAAACGCACAAAAGAAATACGCCCTTCAAAATTCATCACCCGCGAGATTGGTCGCAGTTTATTCGGGTGACACCATCAAAACGAAATTTGTGGTATATGATATGACCAAAGAGGAATTTTCCACAGATTTAACTGGCGATATGTAGGTAAAGAATGTAACCGGTTCAAATGGAAAATTGTGGAATGGTTGAGGTACGGTTTGGGAATATCCAGTATAAAACATCATTAAACGAAGAAGAGACATTTAGGACCGTAAACACCAGAAAACGTTGCTACAATGCAGTGATAAGCAAACAATTATCTCGGAGAAAAAGCGTAATTTATTGGACTGCTTCGTTTAGTAGGTCCGGCTTTACAGGTTTTATGTAAATTTGTCAACTGTAAATAGTGCACACGATGAACGTACGAATTCTAATACTGAAGATGATGTATCTTCCGAAGAGGACGAAAAGTTGGAATAAATAATTATCTTAATAGCAGTAGTTATGAAACACTATGTATTTGTGAAATTTTTGTAACAATAAAGGAATTGAATTTACTCATAATTTTGTTTACTAAAATGTGTGCATAACTTTTAACCATTGATTTTTTGGTCTAAATTCTGGAAGTTCGCTCCAATAATTAAATAATATTTGTAAACCGACCAAAGTTTATTTTATTTCGTCATAAATCAAAATTAAAATTTGGAGAAGGGGCTTAACGCGATTTAGGTAAGATTCAAATTTGTTTCGCAAAGTGGCTAAAGTATTATTTTCATATGAATAACAAGTAATAACTGCAACAGTTGTTGCACGAAACTTCAATGAAACATTTTGTTCTACAGAAGACAAAATTATCATATATAGACTTGGTTTTTTATGATGGCTGAATTATTATTATAAATTATTATTATAAAAAAACGATGTCTCTATATATGGGGCTTTTGACCTAATTAATTTTTATTATTAATTTATTTTAACCACGCAACAATTGTTGCTGAATATTCCCCTAAACGTATACTATTTGTATATTCGCACACATATAGGTTTTGTTATTTGGTAGAAATTTGACTTCGGTTATAATTTTTTAAAACGAATCTAATCGAATCTAATTGACTGAAGTATTTGACAGGGTTTCCCATAAGATACTATATGGGTGGACTCTTATCTGAGGGAACGTATAGATATCAGGCGATCTTTAGGTCATCAATATCTGCTCCTTTTAAAGCTACTTCCGAGCTGCCGCACGGTAGTCATCTTGGGCCTATTTGTTTAAGTCTTATCCATTAACGAAGTCGATTTCGTGATTAGAACTCGTCAATCTCCATTTATGCAGACGATATGAAAATTTACTGACAAATAAGTAAATGTCGCAATCCATTATATACTCTAGAAAACTTGCAAATTCCATTAGTCGAGAGTATACCATCAACAGCCTTGTTGCTGAGAGAGTTACATCCATAAGGGACTTAGGGGTAATTTGTGACCGTGAACTGAACTTTAGGATTACATCGATTTTATTGTCAATAGAGTAAACTCTGGTCTTATGATACTTAGTGCCAAAATGTTGAAAAGCGGGTTAGAAACGGACAAAACTATGTTTCTATAATATACGAGTCGTAACGAATTTCAATTTGAAAATCCAAAAGAATTATGGAAATACTTTAAGAATAAACGCGAAATTGAAGGATAGCATGCTATGCTATGACCTATAACAATACAAGCTCCTTAAACTCCAAAGATATAGCTGACATGGGGTTTGGTGATGGTTGTGGTCTTGATAATATACCGTATTCTATTCTGAAGAAGAACGCTGACATTCTAACAATACGAGCATGTTACCTATTCAACCACTCCTTAAGAACCGGCGCGTTCCCCGACAAATGGAAAATTTCAAAAATTACACCAATTTTTAAATCGGGTGAACGAGATGGCGTTACATGCTACAGAGGAATATCAACTACATCATCAATTCCAAAATTTAGTTCAGAATTAGTATATATCAATAAACCAGCACGGGTTTATGCCTGGCCGATCCACATCAACTAATCTGGTTGAATTCACCAGTAAAATAATTAATGAGATAGATAAACATCATCAAGTTGATGTAGCGTACACGGATTTCAGTAAAGCATTTGATTCCATCTGTCATCAAAAAGCAATCCAGAGTTTATTCGCATTTGGGTTTTCACTCGATTTATATAAATTGGTTTAAGTCTTATCTCTCAAACCGACGACAATTTGTAATAATGGGAAATGAGAAATCAAACGTCTGGTGTTCTCCAAGGATGGAGCATCGGGCCTTGGATATTTATTGTTTTCATAGATAGAATCACCGAGATAATCAAAAACTCAAACGTGCCCATATTTGCTGGTTACGTGAAAATTTTTCGAACTGTTAATGGAATGCTAGATACGAAGAAACTTCAAAAAGACATCGCTTTACTTAAATATTAAGAAATGCAAAATCATGTCTTTCCATCGTAAGAGAAATCCGCTAATTACTTCATACAAAGTCAACAACGAAGTATTGCCTGCAAAGTGTCAATGAGATTATAGATTTAGGTGTTAAATTTGTTGAAAATGCCAGTTTCAATAGGCATATTGAATGCCATGTTTGGATTTGTTAAAAGATGGGCAGGTGAATTTAAAGATATTCAAACCTTATGTTTACTCTATTTCGCCTACATTCGATCTCAACTGAAATACGCTCTATCGGTTTGGAATTCATACTATGCTGTGCAAATAAAAAGAATTGAAAGTATTCAACATGAGTTTCTGAGTTTTTTGTTAAAGAAAAGTGACTGGGATTACGACCGCAATGTACCATTCCAAGAAAATGTGGCTCGGTTACCTCCGTACTCAACAAGAGGCACGGATTACAAAATACGCACGCTTAAAAATAGACGACTTCTCTTAGGTGCGGCTTTCATTGGTAACGTTTTGATTGGTCACATTGATTCAGCGTACTCTTGGAAAACATATCAATTCATGTGCCATGCAGAACATTTCAAAACCATGAGTTTTTAGCACTAGAACATCATTCCACAAACTATTGAGAAAATACGCCCATTAATAGGTTGTCTAAATCATTCTACATCATCGACGGCCTATTTGACTTTAATTTATCAAAGGACAACTTCAAAAATATCCTTAAGAATTATTTTAAAAATTTTTAATTGTTAATAGATACGATGCTAGTGTGGTTTGGCCCCATACCATGAAGTGCACATACTAAGAACTGAAGCTGTACAACGTAGATTTCCGAGCTTTGCTCTGCGCGGATTTCCACTCAGTAAGTGACGATCTGTTGCAGACATCGTTTACATACATCAACATATATTTGGTGGGGTAGATTCTTCAGCTCTACTCGAAAAGGTGACTCATAATATAAATGCTTGTGGTTTGAGAACGGTACCTGCTTATAGAATTGCTCATCACAGAACGGCCTACAGCCAGAACGAGCCTATTACGAGAATGCTGCTCGAGACTAATAAATATTTAGAATTTTTTAACTACCACATTAGTTAATTTTTTTAATTTTCGCTTTTGCGTTTCATTTAATTTTTACTTTTACTTTATTATTTGTTTTATTGTCTCGCTTTTCTCCACATTCATATCTGCTTGCAATACACAGGCCAACGGCCGGTTTCTCCTTTTTGAACTTAGTAAACGGTTGCCTAAATGAGACGCAGAAAAATAAAAAATAATTTTGAAAAGACGCCATTGTTTTCTGTCATTTCGTGTCATTTGTTAGTTGAATGTTTGCCATTTATCGCTGTGGAGTCGTATTCGATTGAAGACCATGTTAAAGTTATTCAGGGGCATTACAAACATTCGTGAATATTTTGGTTATCATAACCACCCAAATGAAAAAAAAAACAAAAAAAAACATCGGTCATTTGTTGCGTAAATTCGAGTCTACGGGTTTTTGTGGTGGATGTACTTAAGCCTGACAGGCCAAAAACTGTTCGCACACCAGATAATATCGCTGATGTGAGGCAAAGTAATCACGTGGATTGGGAATTTCAAGGACCAGTTTGTTGCGAATTATACATAAGCACTTGAATTTACACGCATATACAAGTTCCAATTAACACAAGAGATCAAATTTAATTGACCACCATAAACGTGTTGACCGATTGGCACTTAGAACACCGTGCAATTGATGACCAATTTTCATCAAAAATCACCTTCAGCGATGAGACGCATTTCACTTTGAATGGGACGGTAAACAAGCAATACTGTTGTCGCATTTGGACCAACGAGAATCCGTGTGAATATCAAGTTGAGCAGCCGTTGTAAAAATGACTGTTTGGTGTGCTTTGTGGTCAAAAGGCAAAATCGGACCTTATTTTTTTGAAAATGAGGGCGGAAACGCGGTTATCATCAATTCTACGTAATACCATGCAATTATAACGGACTACTTTTTGCCCCACCTTGATGGAATCGACTTGAGTGATGTTTATTTTCAACAAGACGGTGCAACTTGCCATACTACACGTGAGAATATCGACGAATTGCAAAGGTTCTTCGAAAATCGCTTAATTTCGCGTTGTGGAAATGTGAATTGTTGATGGATCATGCGATCAGAGATACTTTTTATGGGGATTTTTGAAAAGCAAAGTGTACGTTGATAGCCTAGCCACCATCCAAGACCTAAACAACAACAAATTTGCCGAGATAAATGCTATAGAAATTTCCTTATTGGAATCCAGCCGTGGCGAAAATTTGAGTGATATCATTTTTCATACATAAATGGCATCGATAAACCTTCGAAATTCATATTTGTAGATTTAGTTTGTGTTTATTTTCCTGCATCTCAATTGGAGAACCCTTATAGTTTTAGTTAATTTTATTTTTGTGTTTTCTTTTTTAATTTTAATTTAGTGTAATGATATCCTTGTTTATAATTCTTCCGAATTATATTCAAAAAAATAATAATAATGTTGATTGTGAATCCCCGCGTGTGGTCATCCACCAATTTGAAATCGAGATAGACACTCTACAATTGATTAATTTCGTAGGATAACAGACGTCCTAGCAAATGACTTGAATAATTATGGAAAGGTTGATTACGTTACGTTAATATGAATGATTTAATATTTATAATATTAAGCGGCATTCACACCAAACACGCATTGCAAACGTGAGTAACTTTATTCGAGAAACTATTAAATAACAAAACCCTAATTAAATAAATATTTCATGCGAAAAGAGCGAATTAGTGAATTTAACATTTCCGATACAAATTGGCGCGAAATTTTTTTCGAAATTAATTTAAATTCCCTTACCGCGTTAGGGCACAAATATAAGAGTTTAATAGATTGCAGAGTAAAGAGTCGGAAGGTTAATTTTATATTTATGTATGTCAAATCCAATTAAACGTTTCGGCATTTCAATAATTTAGATATAAAGGGTGATTTTTTTGTGGTTAGGATTTTCATGCATTAGTATTTGACAGATCACGCGGGATTTCAGACAAGGTGTCAAAGAGAAAGATGCTCAGTATGCTTTGACATTTCATAATGAATAGACTTACTAACGAGCAACGCTTGCAAATAATTGAATTATATTACAAAAATCAGTGTTCGGTTCGAAAAGTGTTTCGCGATTTACGTCCGATTTATGGTCTACATAATCGACCAAGTGAGCAAACAATTAATGCGATTGTGACCAAGTTTCGCACTCAGTTTACTTTATTGGACATTAAACCAACCACACGAATGCGTACAGTGCGTACAGAAGAGAATATTGCGTCTGTTTCTGAGAGTGTTGCTGAAGACCGTGAAATGTCGATTCGTCGCCGTTCGCAGCAATTGGGTTTGTGTTATTCGACGACATGGAAGATTTTACGCAAAGATCTTGGTGTAAAACCGTATAAAATACAGCTCCTGCAAGAACTGAAGCCGAACGATCTGCCACAACGTCGAATTTTCAGTGAATGGGCCCTAGAAAAGTTAGCAGAAAATCCGCTTTTTTATCGACAAATTTTGTTCAGCGATGAGGCTCATTTCTGGTTGAATGGCTACGTAAATAAGCAAAATTGCCGCATTTGGAGTGAAGAGCAACCAGAAGCCGTTCAAGAACTGCCCATGCATCCCGAAAAATGCACTGTTTGGTGTGGTTTGTACGCTGGTGGAATCATTGGACCGTATTTTTTCAAAGATGCTGTTGGACGCAACGTTACGGTGAATGGCGATCGCTATCGTTCGATGCTAACAAACTTTTTGTTGCCAAAAATGGAAGAACTGAACTTAGTTGACATGTGGTTTCAACAAGATGGCGCTACATGCCACAAAGCTCGCGATTCTATGGCCATTTTGAGGGAAAACTTCGGAGAACAATTCATCTCAAGAAATGGCCCGGTAAGTTGGGCACCAAGATCATGCGATTTGACGCCTTTAGACTATTTTTTGTGGGGCTACGTCAAGTCTAAAGTCTACAGAAATAAGCCAGCAACTATTCCAGTTTTGGAAGACAACATTTCCGAAGAAATTCGGGCTATTCCGGCCGAAATGCTCGAAAAAGTTGCCCAAAATTGGACTTTCCGAATGGACCACCTAAGACGCAGCCGCGGTCAACATTTAAATGAAATTATCTTCAAAAGGTAAATGTCATGGACCAATCTAACGTTTCAAATAAAGAACCGATGAGATTTTGCAAATTTTATGCGTTTTTTTTTAAAAAAAAGTTCTCAAGCTCTTAAAAAATCACCCGTTATATACTCGTCATTATGAAATGAGATTGCAAGTTAATTATGCATTCCAAATTCCAATCAGATTGCGATCAATATTGGGCTTTTTGCTAAACCATTCTAATGGTCCATTATAAATTATACCACCTCCGACTAGGTTGCTTATTTTCGCACGATACTGTATTATTTACATCTCGCGTGCTCAAAATCAAATATTTATATTTGCAATAAACACCTTAAGAAATAAAATTAAAAAATTTATGTCATCTCATAAGACAATACAACAAATATTATACGAATGTAATGACAGATTACATTAAAATATAATTTATCTTGGATCGTAAA
This sequence comes from Nephrotoma guestfalica, assembly GCA_963691935.1. NCBI lineage: Eukaryota > Metazoa > Arthropoda > Insecta > Diptera > Tipulidae > Nephrotoma > Nephrotoma guestfalica. The sequence goes on along the minus strand of OY829913.1, from coordinate 215,039,873 downwards.
ATGCATTTTTTTTTAAATTAGTTTTCAAGAACTGCATCGCACAATCACTTTGCATTATGTAGGGCTGCGTGTATTTTTTATATAAATTTTGGTGAATTTTATAATTAAGATATAGTTAGAAATGATTAGAACAAAACAAGAAAACTTATCACCTGCACTAAATATAATAAGTAAACACAAACAACTATTATCACTTGATAGTTTCATTTTCATTTCACAGAAACAAAAATTAACAAACAAAATTTATAATATTTATTTTTAATTAATTAATTATTTTTTGAACTGATTAGATTTAATCAATTGCAACTTTAACGATCAACTAATTTAGCTTTTGCAACGTTATCGGTGTTATAACTAATTGCAAATCTTTATAAAATTAAATTGAATTTTTATATATTTACGTTATCCCCACTACAATTCCTTAGCTACATATGAATATCGTGTTGTGTAACTACTAAAATATAACGATAATCAAGAATACTCGTAATGTAAATTTTTATAAAAGACGAGATGATATAGAGGAATCAAGAAGTAGAGGAAGACAACGCATGATTTTCTTAACTTGGTGCTTAAGCGCCAAAAATAAAAGTTATTTTAAATTTTGGATACACAACATAAAAAACAAAAGACAGAAACTTGCTGTGTATTATGCTTTTCTTATACTTTTGAAACTTTCCAAGAATACTGAATACTTAAATAAATTTCGATCTTATCGATTCCTTGGTTGATACTTTACCGCGAAATTATTTTCATTAGACAATATACGATTAAACCTTATTTTCCTAGAGAATTTTTAGTAAATACAACTGAGTTGCTGTCGATAATAGAATGTCCAGTAATTTGGTATACCGTAAGTCACAAAAGTCGTTACTGGCGTGATCGCTGGATGTAACACTGGTTATTCCAACTGAAAAAAAAAAATTAACAAGAACCAAATTAATGTGGCAATCTGTAAAAAAGTAGTAGAAGTTGATGGTCGATTCAAGAATTTCAAAATGAGGAAGGTGGAGTATACAAAATTTATGAAGAGAATAGTTGGATAAAGTTCTGAAAAACATTCCATTTGAAATTAGAACTTAGTGAAAATTGACTAGTACGTATAATATAATAGTTTAATATCGTTTTTCGGAAGAAAGTTCGTCATTGAGAATATTGTTACGAACTTGCCCTTACATATACATATATATGCTAATTCAACAATTAGTTTTTAAGTGGGCTAGATTGTAATTTTTTAAGTTTTAACTAACCTCATTATTAGTAATATAGGTCAGGAACCCACCTTTACTATTAGCAATAGACCGAAGGTAGCGGATGTCACTCTGGTCTCCGATTTTATTTCACCTATGATCAGGAAATGGAGGGTGGTGAAGGAGCATTCCTTCTCTGACCAACGGTACCTAACGTTTAAGCTCAATCTTCAAATTACGGTATGGCGCGTATATAGGAAGATATTGGAGGACAGCATTCCATCTAGAGTCCCAGGACTCTCCGACACGAGTCGGATACTCTTACTAGGACTTGCAATATTTCTATGAGGGAAGCTTGCCATTAACAAAACCTGTTTGGTGGACCTCGGCACTTGCGGAATGCCGAAAAGTCTGTGGGTCTGCTTTTAATAGAGCGAAAAGATCGATAGAAAGTCAAGACTGGGACTTCTATAAGGAATGCCTCAGAGTATACAAAAGGGAAACAAGGAAGGCGCAAAGGAATTCGAGGAGACTGTTCTCTGATAGAATGGAAGGGGTCTCATGCTTAAAGATGTTCTCTACCAGTCTAGCTGTTCCAGGCTATCTGATAAAAAAGGATGGCGAATGGACGGTTCTAGTGAAGAGACTCTTGATCTTTTGATATAAACTCATTTCCCGCGAAGTGTCGATTGTGGGCCTTTGGATGGCTGGCGCGGCAACTTTTGTGTACAAAGGATATTCTGATTACACGGAAGATATAAAACAGACTATTAATTGTTTTAAGCACTTTAAGTCAGCTGGCCCGGATGGGATTGTACCAGCAGAAATTCAGAAGAACTCGGAGGTCTTACTTCCCTGGCTGGAGGTTATCTTCAAAAAGTGTTTGAAGCTGGGGTACATCTCGAAGAAATGGAGGGGGCTAGGGTGGTCTTCATCTCGAAAGCGGGTAGAAGCTGAAAATCATGGAAAGGTTGCTGGATGTCCATATTCGTTCGAGAATTGTGCCCAAAAACTGGGCACAGTCTCAACATGTGTACCATAAGGGTAAGTCCATAAACACGGCATTACATACCTTGGTTCGGGAGATTGAGAAGCCACTGGATTTTCAAGAATTCTTTGCTTTAAACAACGTGAAGATGGAGGCAATTAGGGGGCTAATTAATCAGCAGATGAGGGTTGGGTTTGGATTAGCCCATCTAAAACAGAGCTGGTCCTTTCACTAGGAGATATAAAATTCCGGTAATGGTTCCACCAAACTGCTTTGGTAAGTCTCTTGTAATTTATATTCCAAGCCTTTATGCCATACTCTGTCAAAGGTCTCTGCTAAATCCAAGAAATACTTGAACATACTTTCTTATTTTCAAGTACTTGTCCTATTGTTTTTCTCTGAAGCCAAAATAACGTGGAGGAATAAGATTTCTTTCTTCTATTATTGGTTTGAGTCTCTTTAGGAGTAATTTCTCGAATATTTTTGAAATTATTGGAAGTAAGGTGCGGTTTGTTTGGTTTAGGTATCATGATCACTTCTTCAACTTTTCATTGATTTGGAACGTTTTTAAGTTTGAATACTGCTTTAATTATTTGGAGTAGTTTATGTAGTCAGGAAAAGATTTTACTATTTGTCCTGTAATTAAGTTATGTCATGGAGATTTCGTTGCATTTAGATATATTGAGTTATCCATTTTATTTACTGGCGGCAATGTTTGTCTAGCTAGGTAGAGGCTGGAACCTGTTCTCGAGGTGGGTTGCAAACAACGAAGCTTCTTGCTTTGCACTTATAGTCCTTGTTCCATCTTCATTTTTAAATGGTAGTTTAAATTTATTGTAATTTATAGTTTAGGTCGTGTTAAACTTTTTGTCGCTTTCCAAAGTGAATACTCGTTATCCTTTCCCCAGAAAGGCCACTTTGGTATTTATTAATGGATTCGTTCTTGATTTCATTAATTATTAACTTTGGTTTATTGGACTCAAAATTTAGAGTTATTTAACATTCTGACGCCCAACTTTTTTGCCAGGTCTTTCTTGCTTTTCTATTTGCTGTAACCTGTTCCCTAACTTCTACAGCATAAATAGCATTTCGGGGCATTCTCTTTAACTTGAGATGGTACTACTCCACGCCGCTTCTTGTTTACTGTTGTTGAGTTGTTCTAGTTCTTCTTCCACCTGTATCAGCCTTTTTATTGGCACCTGAAGATCAATCCAAGATCCTCAACTAATTTCTGAAATTTCTCCCAGCAGGTTTTGTTATTAGTTAGCCAAGGTGCACTAGTTTACTTAACAATCGTTGCACTGATTGTCATAATAATGGGCGTGTGATCCGACATAATTCCCTCGCTGCTTTCTAGATATATGTAGTTTTCGTTTTATACCTTTGGTGATAAAGCTGTTTATGATATCGAGTATTTTGTTTCTATCCGAAGGCCATTAAGTTGGTTGATCTCCAGAATGAGAATCGCAACTGTATAGTCTTCCCGCTGCAAACAGCTCTCTTCCTTTTTTAGAGGTTACTCTTGATTCGTATTTTTAGGTAGGTATTTTTTTGCATTAAAATCACCTCCGATTATGAAACTTGATCCAAATGATGTAAATAATGCGCAATAGTCTTCTTTAATTAAATTATATCTTGGGGGCAATATATTGACAATACGCTACATCCTTTGTTATTATTTATAAATATTTTTAAGGTTAGGCATAAATTCCTCTTCAATTTTAAGATCTATAAAGGGTTTGATGTTTTTTTTTATAACCACCGACAATCCTCCTCTTGCCCGTCCTGCTGGACGAATGGCGTGGTAACAACTGTATCCATATATTTTAAGATATGAAGTTGAAGTAAAATGGGTTTCCGGTACTAGGCATATATCTACTTTTTCAGTATTTAGGAAAATTTCTAATTCTGGAATATGTTGCATCAGCCCGTGCCAGATTGTTGCATGCCAGATACTATTCTTAATGTTTTATTTGTGGTTGTTTACATCATTTTAATAGAGAGTGGATTTAATTTCATTTAGGGTCTTGCTTATCTAACCTGTTGCTTAGAGCTTCAAGGCATTTCTCTTGTTTAGACAAATGTTAAGAGCTTCCATGCTTCTTAGTATATTTTGGAGCACTATTGTATCTTCGGTAGTGTCCTTCGAAATAACTAGTTTTGTCATTACAGCTTGTGAGTATAGTTTTGGTTCTCCCGTTTTACTAGCATGATTTTATGGTTCCTCTTTGGGGAAAGGGTTCTTCTGGATTTAGTTTTCGTGTTTTATTTCTTATTCTTTGTAGCTCCTTAGCTATCTCACATTCCCGGTAGTTTGCGAGATGTGGCTTCTTGCAATTTGCAACACATTTTGCATCAATATCTTTACTAACCGGACATTCTTGGGCGTGATGCTTTTCGACACATTTCACGCATCTAGTCTCCCTTTGGCAATATTTTTGCGTATGATTAAAACCTTGATATTTATTGCACTGCGGTATTTGACTGCTATTTTTTCAATGGCTCTATTTTAACTCTCATGTTAAGTACTGCCTTGATATTTATTATACATGTCTTCCACTTTTTGTATGTTATTAAAAGTGAGCATAAATAATGGAAGCTTTCGTTTGTTAATTTGAACTCCTTATTCGATTTTTCTTTTGCTTGAGATCCTCAATTTGATTGGACGATCATTCTTATCCTCATAGGTAAACCTTTGATACCCCCACGGAATTAAACTCTATAGGTTTCAGAGTCTGCAACATTAATTTTCTAGACGCCATTGTTTAGGGATACGAGTGTGTACTCGGCTACCGTAACCGATTTCATAATCGATTCTATAGTGGAAAAATTTAATATCTCGACGACATTGATTGGTGGAGGTGATTTCTCGTTTGGTTTAACTGGTTATTGTTCTAGATCTACTTGTTTCTTGATGATCAACTGGTTTCTAGAAACCTCTTTTGAAGTTGATGGTAAAATTTCTGCCATTTCTGAAGAGTGTTGAGCTTTCCTTTTCTTACATGGTATTTTATTCTTCAACACCCAATTTGTTTCTTTTTCTAATTCTTATTCATTCGTATGGAATGAATTAATGTCATCATCGATTGCAACGTTAGCTGTCGTCCCAAGTGCTACACGTGTTTAAACTGCTTTTTGAGTTCTTCACTCTCTTTCTTTCAATTTAGTTGTAAATTCCTTTATTCTTCTTATTTGTTCATAGAGTTTGTTCTCGTACTGAAAGATATTTCCAGTTGAAGATCTAGGTTATCTTGATAATTTGAAACTTCGTCCAAACGGGTTAAACAATGATTGGCCCACACCATAATCTGTTGGGCCTGCCTCCAAAGAGAGGGGATTTAACGGCATCTCTGCCGATATACCACCTGAAGTCTTACATTCCGCATTTGTTGTACTCATTGTTTGTTTTAGCCAAGTACCACGGGCATTTGGTCCCCGGTTGCACTTTGCTACTGCCGAAGCAGTGCCCGCCCCCACGACGCGTTCGTGGCTACCTAGGTGGTATCTAGGTGTATACAGAGAAAGCCGAAGCCCTCTGGGTATCCTAGGCTGAAGGGCGTAGTTTAAGTGTACAACATTTCACAACAATTGGTCAGCATCTTCCTATGCTGACTTGAGCAATAAGTTTTGTAAATAAGAATCAAAACTTTTAAAATAAACCAGAATTAATTCACACTTTAAACAAGTTCTTATTCTAGTAGACCTCATCAGTGATATTCTACTAGTTTATTAAAAGAATAAACTTTAAACATAGCCGAAATAGTCTTCATAGAAGTTAGCTTACCACAATAAAGCAGAATTTCAGCCAAATTCTTGAACTTAACGTAGTGAATTAAATGGCCTTTCGGGCCACCACAACAACCGACGATGTAAACGGAGTTTACATGACCCTTCGAGCCACTAAAAGATCCGGCAACGACAATTAACAACAAACCAACACCTGTGTCACCTCAAAACAACAACAAAATTGAAAGCTTACTGTAAAGTAGCAGGAATAGATCCACAAGGAAATATCAACTGCGTATCAACAACCAGAATCATTTCAACATTAATAAGGGTAAGGAAGAATTAAAATGATATACTCGTATCATAATTTAACTAATTGAATTGTTGTTTTGTAAAATTGCTTTAGAAAACTGAAATATTTGGCTCACGACTATCGAGTTTCTTCAATTATATTGATATTCATTACTAATACTAACTAGATTAATCATTTTTCACTACTAACAAGGAAATGTTTGTATCTAGTATAGATAGGTCCGCTGGTTATACAACGCACTCTGCAAAACCTTAGCTACTTGCCTTGAGGAGAAATACCCGTGGCAAATCCTGAAGCGTCTGTTCTCCATGTTGGGGTCGGATTTTTCCAGCGTCTGTTCTCCATGTTAAGTAGGAGGGATAAAAATCCTGGCAGTAGGTATAAAATGCTAAGAAGGAACCCAGAGTCTAAATACTCAATGGAGTCAACCAAGGAAAAAACCGTTATGGTGCAAGGAATCGTATGCCCAGTACCGGCGGCTCTCGGTAGTAAGTAAGCGGGCTCCCAGGCTACTACACCATACACAGCTACATGCAATACCTCTGAAGTTGTGAGTCTGGTAAGTGATTCATCTTAGTACGGCTGACGGAAGAACAAAAACCTTCACGGAATTGAACAATCCTTTCTTAAAAAGAGGTACGGCGTCAAAATCGCCAATAAAACCGTTCGCCACAAGTACTGTCACACGATCAATTTCAACTTCAATGTTGAATATGAAGCCAGAAGTGTTAGATGACCCGATGAATAAACTCCTCGAAAATACAGTAGCAACACAAGCCTAAAAGAGAGCACTAAAAGTAATGTACATATACCATAAACTGGCATCGATAGCTATATTACTGTAAAACGGAAAAGGGGTAGTCCAAAAACAGAAAAACTACTGATAAATAAGAAATCGAACGTCGAAAAATTCAAAATATCGCTAGAAAACCGATTTGAAACGTTCCCCGAAAAGAATGCGGAAGAGAGTCAAACTGTAAATCCAAATATTCAAGAACAGGCTAATCGAAAATATAAGCCACCTCCAATCTACTTGTGCGAGACCAATACACACAACGTGGTGCAACAACTTAAATCAAGCGTGCTAATGATGGAAAAACATTTCACATAACAAGTTTACCTCGAGGCAAAATACACGAAATAAAAATTCAAACACATGAGGTCAACAACTATAGAGAAGTCATTAACTATTACGATGCTTACAACAGAAACTATTATACATATACCGATTGAAGTCTTCAAAGGGTCTTTCTGTCGTTATTAAGGGCATCGATGTCCATGTTGAAACGACAGAAATACATAACGCGCTTGTTGAAGATGGATTTAAGAGACAGAACGTATATAGGATCATGAACCGCTTGAAGCAACCACAACCAATGGTCAAAGTTGAACTGGATCCATCCGAAAGCATTTTGAAAAAGGGAGTAGTTCATCCAATATATAAACTAAAGTACCTCATACACAGACCCATAAGTGTTGAAGAACCAAAAAAAGGACCGGACCAATACAGTGTTTAAACTGCCAAGAATGCCAATGTTTAAACACAAGGACATATTGCAACTTGCTATCAGTGTGCGTTGTATGTGGGGAACTACACGAAACCAAAAGTTGCTCAAAATCAAAGAACTCCTCAACATAAATGAAATGCAGCAAGTAGAAACCACACTGCAAACTACCGAGGATGCCCAGTCTACACAAATATTAGTCAATTGTTACGTCCCAGAAGGCAGTATAAAGCCAGATGCCCAGAATAATATACCTTTGCATACGCCAAATGACTCTCGTTCGCTCAAAACACCAACCAGCAAAACAACATACGCAAGCGTTCTGTTGTCCTAGGTGAATCCTCAAATGCTAAACCTACTCTGAATAACGGAATGCAACGGATGATGCAGTTAATGACATCAATGCAAAATATGCTACAAAATCAAACCATTATCATCCATGACTAGAATGTCTCCGATAAATTATCTGAAGATATGCCACTGGAACGCAAACGGTATAAGCCAGCACAAACTCGAATTAGAACATTTCCTAGCAAAACACGAAATTAACGTTATATTAGTTTCTGAAACCCACTTAACCGATAAACACAATCTCGGAATAAATGGTTACGAAGTCTATGACACAAAACAGCCCTTGGGTAGAAGTCGAGGAGGAACTGCTATTATTATGAAAAAGTGGATTTGCCATTATATTCTAAATGAATATAGAACTGAACAAATTCTAGCAACATCTGTATGTGTGGACCTCGACAAAGAAAGCTTAGTCATCACGGAAGTCATTATGGAAGGCCTCAAAATAACTTAAACGGCCGCAGCAACCAGACCCGCCAATTCGTTTTTGTAACGGTGAATGGGCTAGGGGTGGCGAGGAAAAAGCTAAAGTTTTTGCTGATCACCTTGAAAGTGTATTCACTCCAAACCTTTTGGAGGAAATTTAAGATAAAGAAAACACTAGTAAAGTTTATTATTGCACATCAAATTCAATGAAAGAAAACCTGGGTATGATCGAATTACAGGCGAAATGCTTAAACAACTGCCTTAATGTGCCTTTGGACGACTGGTTCAAAAATTCAACTAAATTTACAAATCGAGATATATCCCTGAGTGCTGGAAATTGTCAACTATAAAAATGATCCCGAAGCCTGGCAAGGATCCTACCAAAGCCTCGTGATATAGACCAATAAGCCTACTACCAACCATCTCGTAAGCAAATGCACCGTAGAGCTACAGAAATAAGGACAGCTTACGAAGGGAAAAAATACTGCTCCGCCGTCTTCTTGGATGTTGCCCAAGCACTCGATAAAGTTTGGCACGAGGGTCTGCTTCATAAAATTAATCTTAAATTGTCAGAAATTTACCAACATATGAAGTCGTATTTGTCAAATCGCGGATATTATGTCAAACACAATACCTCTAAATCAGGCGAGAAACTTTTTTTGGTGGAGTACCACAAGGTAGTGTGCTTGGCCCAACGTTACATTTAATTTTCACTTCAGATCTACCAACGTCTTCGGAAATTATGACATCTACTTTCGCAGATGATACGTTAATCGTACGTAGCCATAAAAACCCACCAATGGTGTCCGAAATTCTGCAACAACATATTCATGACATCGAAAGGTCTTTTTTTAAATCCATGCCATCTTTTCTGGGGCCGAAGCACTCCCTGCTCTTTCTCGGTTGATTTTTCCGTCTTACTTTACGCAATTCCTGCCAAATCGAAGACGTACGGCTATAGGACCGATTTAAGTTACCATCTGCGCATTGCATAGCTCCATGTCAGCCTATAGTTCTGGACATGGAAGATGGGTCGGCCCATGAGTTATGCACGTCGATAGGGGGTCGTAGTTGTATTCCCTTTAATCACAGTTCGTATTTATTTATTTATTTATTTATTTACAATATAATTTTGGAATAATCAACACACCAAATATTGAGCGTATAAGCTCATTTATAATATGATGCGCAGTTCATGAAAATCCAATTAGTTAAATCTTTTCTCTCTGGGTCGTGGGGCGTGGGGATATGTCTCACATAGAAAAGGATAAAATCCGATAATTTCACAGAAAAATGTAAAAAATACGACTGCTTGACACAAAAGTCAACGCAATTCAAATCTGATGATGAAAATTTCCTTTTGCATCCTACCCCTATCGGGATTCGAACCCGGTACCTCCCGATCCAAACGCCAAAGCTTTAACCACTGTGCCATTTGGTCGGCAAGATAAAGGTTAAGGAAGAGAAATCGACCCACGTAACATTCACATTAAATAAGCTTACTTGTCACAATGCCTATCATAATGAATGGAATACAAATCCCTCATTCAAATGGAGAAAAATATCTAGATGTCCATCTGGACCGACGGTTAACTTGGCGAAAACATATTGAAATTTATAAAACGCACTGGTTACATACATACATACATACTTCTTCTGTATAACACAATGATTAAACCAATTTGGTCGTGTGGGTGTTAATTATGGCAATCAACCTCCAATTCGAAAATTGATATTGTCCACCGAACACAGTCAAAAATCCTCAGAATGATTACAGGAGCACCCTGGTTTGTAAAAAACAAAAATATACATAATGATCTTAGCATCCTAACTATCAAAGACGAATTACAACAGATGTGGATCAGCTATGCAGGGAAACTAGAATCTCATCCGAATTTGCTGGTACGAAATCTAAAAGATATTCCATGTCTTCACGATTAACGCAGAAAACGATGGCTGTAACAACAATTATAAAATTATAAAGTTTACTTATTGTTAAGCAGTAGATTTTGCTTCCGCAGATTTACATAATTACCTTAGTGAATAAGATTTGCAACTTATTGTTATTTTCATGTTTGAAAGATTCAAGAAATAAATAAAATTTAAAAAAAAATCTAGTATAGCCACAGAATTGACAGAAACGTCATAACGTTATTTGTGTATGGACAAATATCGACTCATTTGACCTTGCTTCGCGAAAGGTAGGAAAAATTATTTGCAGGGTACCCAATAGAAGGAACAATTCGTTATTTTTGAGTTTTAAATTTGAAATAAGGTAGGAAAATGGTCGATATGTAATTTTTTCTTGGGCTACTCAATGGCGCTTCTGGATAATATTCTATTCTGTAGTATAGCCTTTCCTAAAATATTACCTATATAGCACAGACAAAAACACACTGATCATGCATTTGGAACAATTTTTTTGTCCGAATATCGAGCAAGCCCAGCATAGTATTTCTGCCGAAAATCCATTTCATGCCCTTTAGTTGATTCGTTATAAAAGTTTACAATTTTATTTCACCTTATATGGCTGTTTTGTGAGTGCTTTTCACTAAAGTTCATCGAATTTCAAATTGAACGAAAAAACTGCTCTCAATGAATGGTCTTCTGTATTCTTATCTGTGCCTATTGGTAGTTTTTAAGAAATGACTACTAGATAAAATTTTAAATATGAAAATACAACAACTGTAGTTCCATTCCAACAAGATATCAAAAATATAGTTAATTGCCGTGAACAAGGTGTAGTGTTTTACTTGCATATAATGGCTGTTATTGACTCAGACAGAAATCATTATATGCTCGTTGAATAAAATAATATTATTCAATTCAATACAGAAATTTAATTCAAAATTTTAAATTGGCGGTTTTCAGCTTTAACTGCAGCAATACTTTTAACTTTCTTAAGCTAAGTTTTGTTCAATATGAGGTTGATGCCAATCTTGATGAACTTTATTTTTTTTTTATTTTTTAGAGCAATGATAATTATTAATTAATTTTTTATGTAATCTATTGCGGTGATCTTTTAATTTAAAATTTTTTCGAGTATGTTTTGTTGTCGTATTATGGTAAATCTATTAGGCTACAGTTTAATATCTCAGGATCATTCACTGACCTGAGCTCTAGTCGTCGAAATTAGTGCTTCAGTTAAACCGGAAAACTATTATTTGAAATGATGTCTAAATGCTTCATCTGCTTGTCTCGTTTTGCACTATTTTTTAAACTTAAAGTGAGTAGAATACCATTATGGTTCGTAACATAAATATCTAAGTTGTCTACTTCAAGGTTGTAAGGGATGTTAGCAATTTCTAAAATTACATGATCAAGACAAGTACCTGAGTGTTGCCTGGTTATAGTATTTGATATCGGCTCCAAACCGAATGAAGCACACAAACAACAAATACTCATCTCTTAACGACGCACCGTTTATTAAATCAATATTAATATCACCAAGTATACCTTATTGTTTTGAACTATCCGTATCTAGGTACCCCTGTAATTCCCTTAGAAAAATATCACATTCAATAGAATGTAGTGTATACGCTAGAATAATTCTAATTTCACCAATGTATGCTCGTACAGTTACTGTAATTACATCAGCAGATGAAAAATTTGACAAAGATATACTACAGCGCAAGGAGGATTTCCACCTCGCCAGAAGTAAATGAGTAGGTCCTCCGAACGTATATAGCAACGGTTAGCTGACTCTGTAGTATTCAGTCGCTTACCCAGGTATTTTTGATACAAACTTTCGAAAATATATCTTGTAGTCCTGTAACGGCGACAAACAAATAATAACGTCCGCAAAATACTTTTTTATTTCGTCGTCATTATTGGGAATGTCTGAAATACAGACGTACAGGTAGCGGAGGTGCAATAGTGAATATTAAAATTAAAAACAATAAAAATGTCAAACACTAGTTATATTTACAATAAGAATTAAAATCATATTTTAGGTTTAGTTTAATTTTCTGTGCGCTAATAATAAACTATAGTACTTGAATACTAAAATGATGTCGGTCGTTACTTACATTAAATGGATAAAGATGTGTGTTCTCGTTTATGCGTTATTTCCATAAATCCACAGTTAGTCGTTCAAACGTCTTATTCTTATAATCCAAATTTTGGTAGAACGGGTATTTTTAATATGTACAACCATCGACAATGTATAGTTTGTTAAATGTTTTTTTTAACGAAAGCCCAGAATGCAAAAGTGCAATGTAATTAGGTCACGCGAATTACATTTTTAAATTTACTTAACAAAGGTTTTGAACCTTCTGAAATTAACTGTACTTGTTTGTTTTACCGGTTGTTTTCATATTTATTTACTTAAAATATTTTTATTAACAATTTAAAGGAAGTGCTCAGCTTACCAGAACTCATTTAAGTACTCATTAAAGTTGTCTTTCATTTCTGAGCTGCATTATTTGTTGAATATTGAATTGATTAAATTACAGTATATGACCCATCGTGACAAAAAGGCATGCTACATTAATAGAACTGTCCATTTTCTCCTTTAAAACGAGATCCGAAAAAATTTAAAAATATTCACAAACTATGCAGCTTTATAGCCTAGACCAGACGTGTTTCAATTCTGGCATTCTATTGAAAAGGTTTATCTTTAGGAATAACTAAGGAAGGTGGTATTGAGCTTTAGAGTCGTTTTTGTAGAACTTCAACTGTCCAAACAAAATTCCTGTGTAATTATTCGTATATATGTAAAACCAATAATACATTACACTGTTAAACCAATGTTCAGCAAAACGATTGTCATATAATAGAAGGAGTCGGAGTTGGACGCCATGTTTTTCATGTTTGATTCATTTAGGAGCAACATCAACAGAAAGATAAAATTATTCTTTATGTTCTTATAAAAAATAAAAACTCACGATGTAAGTAAATAAATGGGATCGGTCGGTATAAAGCCCGAATTACAAAAACCCGAATTATCAAAAACCCCATTTTTTAAAATCCGACGTTTGAAAATCCCGCTTTTCAAAATGCACGCTTTTAAAACCCCAATTCTGCTGTAAACTTAAAAAGACTCCAAAACGCGGGAATTTTTTTTAAGACGTTTTAAAACATTTTTTATAGACATTTTTATTAAGAACTAGATTGGTCTTGGTCAAATTATGGGATGCAATTTGCAATTTAACACAAATTTTTCAACAATTTTTGGAATTTGGCCATTCCTTAACTAATAATTGTCAAATTTGGTATGCAGAATTAGATTCTAACTTGAATTTTGAACGAAGTACCGGAACTTGGTCAGTTGAATGTAACTAAGGCCACTTCTTAACAAATTATGGTCAAATTTGGTACGTAGATTTGGATTGGGATTTTAACGTGAATTCTAAATGAAACTTGGCCATTTCTTAGCCGATCATGGGAGATTTTAATTGGCAGAGCTGGATTAAGATTTTTATATCAATGTTGGCTGAAGTTTTGGATTTTGCCCATGTTGGATTGAACTGGGCCATTTGTTAACCAATAATGGACGTATTTGATAAATCGGTCTAGATTGGGATTCTAACATGAGTTTTGAACGCATTTTTAAACTATGCTATTTCCAACATCCAGCTTGATTCGCAACCTACAACTATTTTATGAATTCACTGTACTGATAAAAAGATTATCGAAATTTGTACTGAGAAAAAGTTTTTCAAAAGTTCGCTATTCGGGTCGGCTCGTGGGTGTCTCAATTTTTAATTTTTTTTTAAAAAGCGGGCTTTTGATAATTGGGATTTTGAAAAGCGGAATTTTGAAAAGCGGGATTTTGAAAAGGCTGAAACGGGATTTTGAAATTAGGGCTTTTGAAAAGCGGGATTTTGATTTCGAGATAACCTGTTCAATTTTGTTAAAACTCGTGCACACTATGTCAAAATTCTTAAATTTCTTGCTAGGCGTTTCTTTTTCAAAAGACTTCAAATGCTTCCGTTCATTTGCCGGGATTACGAGATTGTAGGTTCTACAGCCAGCTATGGCGGTAGTTGTTGCAGGTTAACGTGATACGATAACTCTTTGATATACTCGTATTTCCAGCCATCCTTGAAACTTACGTTACGTACAAACTTCTCTTGGATAAGCTCGATGTCACGAAGACGTTCGAGTATGTGAAAAGGACACCAGATATCAACAGTATACTTGGGATCTGATGAAATACAATATCGTGATTGTCTATGATTAGAGAATTAATGTTTTCAACGAAAGTAACCTTTTTGTGGAGTATTTATATGATACTGTTGGGCAACAGGATTAGTTTTTCGATGAACATATATGATATTATACTTACTGATGTTGAGACTGAATTGGTTGGGATCACTCTAAGTTACTAGATTGCTAATATCTTGTTGTTATTTGCGAGTGTCGTTGATATTCTCTATGGTTTGAAAGGTTTTAAGGTCATCCATCTCCAAACATTAGGAGCTTTGAATAATGAATTACTGCGGTGATTTCGTTAATGTAGAATTGCATATTACCAGTAGGAATAACTTCGGAAATTATGTAATTGACGTTATACCTCTATAACATGAAATATCATTCAGTATTCCAGTTTTGAATATTGGTCTTATTCTTGTTATTTTCCACTTCTGAGGAAAAATGCCTTGATTTAGTGATCCAAAAGAAGGCAAATAGAAATTACCAAATGTGTGTAGTCTTGTACTAACGAAGCTGGTATACCATCCGAACCGAATCCATCTCCAAATATTTCTAGAGCGTGATGTATATCTCCCGCTGCAATTTGTGGAATTTGTATGGATACATTGTTGGTGCTAATACTTGGTTTTATGTATTTATCGATGTCTGCTGGCTTAGAAATTGATTGAAAAAATTGTGCGGGCAAGTTTGATATGACTAGTGGATCACGAGGTTTTTCTCCTTTAAATGGGGGGGGGGGAGGTATGATCGCCATTTCCTTTCACCTTTTAATTAGTTTTAAGCTGTTCCCACGCGGTTACTCATATTTGTACTAACCCAAGCAACGGTTGCTTAAAGTTGATGGTGTAGTGGTGGAAAAGTATTTTGGATCACTCCTTATTTTATCTTGAATAGAAGAGATGTAACTTTTGAACTTTGTATGGTAGTAGTGAATTTATATTTACTAGCCTCGGAGTACCTTTTGATTTTCTATTTGTAAGCCTTGTCTTACTTATCTTTCAGGACAATTAGTTTTCATCGTACCATGGGGGATAGCGGTTAAGTTCAGTGACAACAAATAAATTTATTTGACTGCTAAGCGGTGTGTGGAATTTGTCTGCATTTGGCGCTTTTAGGACACCACAGTTGGGAATATGTTGAGTAAAATAGTGGTCAACATTATGGAAATATTTAGCGTCCCACTTGTTATTTTTGGCGTACGGCCTTTGGTTCAGGTGTCTTTTCATACTGGTCTCTTGGCAATTATTTCGATAGCTTGTGATCGATATAATAGTAAAAGTGAGGTCTAAATTCTGTAACTTCTGTTTATTTTGTTGTTATGTCAAACATTTGACCCCAGTTAGAAATGACCATGGTATTTATCAACAGGCACTCAGTTAACGAAGCCACATTAGTATGTATTTTATTATGTATTAGTATGTATAACGATATTTATTATACATCCGAGATGTTCCAATCCCACAAAACACCACGATAGTCACTTTCACCGTTGACACAGCCATCATTGATGGTGATTAGTACACAAACTAGTATATTTAAATAATCAAGAAATACCACATGCAAACACGGCAAAATATCAGGAAAGCGCCTGTAAAGAAGAAAAGAGACGAGTTCGGATAAAATACAATAAAATGTATTGGTTACTGGGAAGAAACTCTCATCTATCATTCCCTAATAAACATCTGCTTTATAAGCAAGTATTGAAGCCTACCTGGCTTGTCCAGTTACCGCAATCAGCTACTCCTTGGTTTGATGTAATGTCTGGTTTCTGTTTATCAAATGATAAGAAAAGCGAATTAATTCTTTAAAAAAATTTTTTGTTCAGCATTATTGAGCCAGAAAATGTACTTTTTAGGTGTATTGAAACGATTGTGATCTAAATCAGATTCAACCATTATTTCTCCATCGTATACCTCTAGAGATCAACTGCTGCCGGCACTTCTAAATATTTCCGGTTTTCATTATCGTAAACAAATACCCTAAGTGATGGTAATCAGCTTGCAGAGTAGGGCAGTTTACCAACTGTCTTGCAATAAGGCTTTCACAACTCGTCAACAATAATGGCGTTTGAGAACTTCATAAAGTGAAGGATTTCCGTCATTGAATTCTGGTAGTAGCTATCGGGTTCCTCTTCTGAGTAATAATTAGGTAATTCTGGAGGATTAACGGCGTTTGGTGTTTATGTGATGATACGACTCGTTCACATTCGACTGAGTCGTTAAAAGAGATGTTTAATGTCCTTTTCACATTACTTGATTTTACGTTTGTAATGTAGTTGATTACGTTTTCCAGACCATTAATATTGCATGAGACATCCAGAGTAAGTAAGAATTTTTGTGGATATCTACGACAAAGTATAGAGATGGATATTCGGACGAGATGAATGAGATCAATGCAGTTTGTCTTATTTTGATTATTGATTATCACAATGAGTTTATTTGCAACACCATATGGTTTCGGTAGAGATACGCCCGAAAGAGCTTCGGCTTTTATCCATGTAGTTACTTCTAGGTTAGCTTGTCTATAAGACTTAAAAGGGATGCCATCTATAATTTCGAAACAATTTTCACAATTTTATATCATTGAAATGGCGGCTGATTTACACAGTTTGGTCGTAAGTCTTGTAACCAATGATGAAGAAGACGGGTTATAAATACCTGCAAACTTGGATTTAGTAAATTGTACAAAGAGAAATCCATCATTTACTTCACAAACGCAGTCTCTTAACTTTAATAACTTTGTATCGTACAAATTTAGGCCAGCAGTGTTTACTGGCAATAATGTATTTGCCTCTACATTGGTATAGTCATGTTTAGATTCATTACCAGCGAAAGTATGGTCCAACCCTAGTTTTTGAAAAAAAGTCTGCCAGACCGCTCAAATTCTTTGCAGGCCAGAGTTTAGAGTTTATACCATAGTTAAACGATTTCCCTGGAATATTAATTTTATACGATATATAATTCTATTTCATTCCATTAGGCGACTTGGGGTGATTCTGTTGCATAAACATCGTCTGCGCTACCTATTTTTTCTAAAACTTCTTAAAATGCACATCTGTTACTGAGAAATGAATGCGACTGACAGAAAGCCATAGTCTTGGTTGTACTACCCGCGTATATTAAAATCGTATGTGACATCTATTACTGGTTCATTTAACGGTTCACTAGTTACTGGTTCACTGGTTATTTCAGTTACTTCATTTACTGGTTCAGTTCGATTCCATCTTTGTTAACGTTGGCTGTTGAGGTTGTGTGAGAAATGATTTCAGAGAGACGAGCGTTATTGAGTGCTTTAATATCCCCTTTTAGTTCCATTAAATTGGAGGTAACAATTTCCAGTGTTTGTGTAAACTTTGTCATTTGGGTTGTAATACGGTCAAGTCTTCCGGCCTCCGCGGCCATCGCTATTAGATTTAAATTAGAGCAACAAGTGTAAATGCCTTAGGGTAACGCAATCAAAGTCCTAATCGTCGAGTATCTTTCGTTGTTGATAAATTATATCGAGTCTATTGGCTTGAATAGTTTTAATCGGGATAAATTTCAGATCGTATATCGTGATTATCATTTTAATATTCTGATAAATCATAACGTTTGTTTAGGCTTGAGTAGTTTCACTTTGGATAAATTCAGAATACTTTAGAGTTTGTTGTGAAATGCTTCTATCTAAAAATGCTAGTCTAATTCTATGTCAATTAACTGAGACAAATGCCGAACCTATCACATAAAAAACCAAACTACAACAACTCTTAGTAATCTCCCCTCGACGTAACATATACACCACTACACAGTTTTCATTCAGTTTAATACATTTTTAGGTGATTGACCGGTGAACAGTAGGTTTATGTAAGTTAATTTTATTGTTAGAAATAAAAGAGGTTTAAATTTCGCATAGTAGTGTTAAGTGGCTAAATTTCGGAGTATGAGACAAGATAATTTCTTAAATGGTTTTTCAGAACCTTGAGAACTTTCAATTTCAATGTTCTCGCTTACATTCTATTGAATTGGATTTGTATATATGGCACATACTAACTTTACAACATAATGTTAATGTGGCATTTACAGTCCGTTTTCTGGCAAATTCGTGTGCTGCTGGATGAAGCAACATTGCTGTAAATAATGAACTTCTTCTTGACCGCATTTGATGAAATACCGTGATATTATAAACTATAAAACATTGAACCAATTTCCAATTGATCACTGCGACACTAGAACTCAACATACTTGTCATCGATTAAAAATCCATCAAAAAACAATAACAAAGTGAGGTGATAATTTTATAAATAAATTAAATATTTTTTATTTTTAAATATATCTAAAAATTAATTTTAAAAAGTGCTAATAAACTAAATTATTGTGATGTTTTGTGTGCAATGTGTTGCGCGAGTAGTAAGAAAGAAGTAAATTAAGGCTTCAAGATTTTTATTTAGAGAATTTTGGACATAATCGTGTTGTTCTTAGTCCAAAGTAACTTAAAATCTTCAGCAATTTTTAACTGTAGTAAATAATCGAAATAGTTAGGATGTCGTATTACAGTACTGCCCGATTATTCAATTTATCTTTTTTTGCACGATTTTCAGTTCGAAGAAAAAATTCTTAAAACTTTCGTTTTTGTTCTACATTCAACGGTTCAACAACAATTAACAAACACCTTTTTTTAGCACTTTTTATTAGAAGTAGAATGGAGATTTTATTAGATGAGAACGTCAGTTAGAATCTGAATCACACACAGACACTTCAGAATTATGATTAGAAAACATTTTGTTGTAGAAGCAGGCAGAAGATCATCAAATAAGTTATATACCATTAATGAATGTAATGAATTTTTTACCAGGATTGTATACCTAGATCTCCAATACACCATACTTCATTTCAAAACCGAAAAATTCAACTTACTGGACTTTTGGCAAAACTGTCCTGTATAATCAAAAAACATTATTCCTGGTTAAATTTCTGAAAACCAACACGGTCAACGGTTGGTTGAAAATTTCTTCTTTCAATTCGTTGGGGTTTTTCAACATCATTACAAAAATGGAAAAATTCCCATAGAATCTGCCGCTTCCGGTACACAGTTTTTCACCAAATTTCGCAAGGTTTCCCAATTAATGGAAAAAGAATATGAAGTTTGGTGGAATTTTGGTGAAATTAATTTTATTTTATCAAAACTCGTCATTTCCGATCAAATTTAAAAAATGATCTTAACTGATTTTATATGAAATGCAATTTACAATCTTTTGGTTTTCAATCAGTTTTCAAAAATGCTTTGCACTATACGAGTTCATTTCAAAATAGTTGCAAAAAATTAAAATGTTCCTATATGGACGCAAGCTACCACTCCCAGTGGACCGTTTTCGACCAAATATTGGGATTCCCTAATTTATAGAAACAACTTTAGTATGAAGTTTCCTCACGATCAATTAGTACGCCTGGTCTGTATAGAGGCAGAATTTATGTTGAAAAACAATTTTTTGTCAAAAACCGTTATTTACGCTTAAATTTTGGAAAACTGAAGATACCACTACCGGTGAACGTATTTCGGACAAACATCACCGGGATCTTCCAAATTATGAAAAAACTTAAGTACAAAGTTTCACTCCGATCAATCCGTCTGTGCTGTGAGAGGCGAAATTTTAGTAAAAAATCAGTTTTTTTGTCAAAAATAAATAGATCAGCATAAGCTATGGAAAACTAATTAAATTCAGAAAAATATTTGTCATCCATAGCCAATAACGAAAGTTTCATTGATTTCGTATTTACATGTCACTATTTTTTAATAAAGGCACACGACATTAGCGGAGAGCAAAGTCCTAGATTCGTACCTTCTCGCGGTGATCTATGTGTAACTCTAAATGAATCAGGCTGTGTAGTGGAGACGAAAAGGGGAAATTCAGTAAGGGAAATATGAATTCATGTCAGGGCGCCCTAAAACCATTACCAAGTGTCTGTCTTGTATCAAGGGGCTCGCTATATAAATGTGTTCAAGTTAGACTTGATACCTTAACACACGTAACAAGTGGGTTGAGCGGCAGACTAACAACCTTCTCTCATAAAAACAATTAAGTTATGAACTCTAATTAAAGGCCCGGGATTACCATATCGGATTCATTACAAACTCGACCTCGAAAATTGTGCACAGAACCTCTCGAACCAAGCAGAGTTATACATTATATGTACTTGCACTACAAGAGTTTAGATGGTCTGGGAGTGGGATCCGTGACACCACCAATGGTTTCATCCTTCATTAAAGTGGCCGTCAAAATGGAGGAGAATTTCGACTTGGCTTCCACATCCATCGGCGCGTGAAGCATCATATCATCGACATCCGCCCTATTAACATGCGGATATGCATGGTGAAACTCCGCACTAACAAATTTAACATCATGATCGTTAATGTACATGCAGGCATCAAAGATTTATCTGGAGGAAATCATCAATAACATACCGTACCACGGCATTAAAATCATCGTGGATGACTTTAATGCAAAAATGGTAACAACACTGCCAAACGCGCCACCGACCTAGCAATAATGTACAACTTAGTTGCATCAAATACGTTTTTCCCACATAAGATAATCCACAAAGTAACGTGGAAATCAGATAATGGAAGAACAGAAAACCAAATCGATCACGTCATGGTGTCTAAGAGACACTCCACCATCATATCCGACGTTAGATTTTTTTTTTCGTTTGGGGTCCCCTCGCTCCATTGGTGGTGTCCAACATACGACGGATATCTGCATTTTCATTTCGAGATAATCGCTGTACGTGTTTCCTTGCTTGTTTTTTTATTTCATCGGTGACGTATTCCATCATAAAGTCCCTATGAAGGTTGTCGTTCCAAATATTCCATGGGCATTCGCAATCCCGCGCAGCACTTTATTTTAGAAGCATTGTATCATTTGTACATCGGTTTTCTTGGCACAACCCCAAAGTTGCATATCATAGGTTCATACTGGTTTTTGCATTTGCCTTTATAGAAGCAATTTGTTGTGTATTGAGAGCTCAGAATGTCTACCCATGAGCAAGTACGTTTTCCTATATTTGATATTTAACTCTTCTTTTTTTCTTGATGTGTTCTTTCCATCTTAGCTTAGCATCGAGGGTCATGCCAAGGTATGTAGCTGTATTTGCATATGGAATTTGGTTTGAGTTGAGAACCACGGGAATACTGTTTACTTTTTGATTTGAAAAGTTGACCTGTATACTGATTTGGCTTCATTTAATAAGATGCACCATTTTTTAGTCCAGTTGCTCTAACACTGCTTTTTTAAGTTTGCTTGTTGTTTCCGAAATATCTTGACCAACTGATAGGATTGCTGTATCGTCTGCAAATGTTGCTACTGTAGTACTGAATATTCGGGTAAGTCTCTCGTATAAAGAATAAACCGAATAGGTCCAAGTACGCTACCTTGTGCTATACTTGCTGATATTCCTTCTAGTCCAGAGTACTAATTTTCAAATTGGACTCTAAAGTGTCGAACGGCTATGTATGTATATGATTTAAGAATTTGATAAAACTGCTTAGGCAGGTCTCGATAGAGTTTAAATTCAATCCCTTCATGAGATTCGTTATTCTGTGAACTTGTTCAACTGTAGAGTGATTTTCTCTAAACCAAAATTGGTGTGGTGGAATTACGCATCCCTCTTCTATTATAGATTTGAGTCTCTTTAGCAACAGTTTTTCAAATATTTTTGATATGACCGGAAGTAGTGATATAGGTATATATGATTTTTTATCGTTTCCTGGTTTACCTGGTTTAGGATTCAAAATTACTTCAGCCACCTTCCATTGACTTGGAACATATTTTAATCTGAAGGCTGGGTCAACTATCTGAACTAATTTACGCAAACCTTTCTCGCTTTCACAATCTGCCCAGCAATTAAGTCATATCCTAGAGCTTTTCTGATACTTAAGTCACATGTCTTATGTTAAGATCATCCACTTTGTTTACGACAGCTGTATTTTCATTTGCTATTTGTCTCGATAACGGTTAAAAGTTACTTCTAAATAAGCAGCCAATAGAGAGACTTTCTGTTTGTCACTTTTAGCCCAGAAACCGTTATCATTTTTGATAGGGTGGCACATGCCTTTGGTTCTTTTTAGCCCTTTCGTTGCTTTCCAAAGCGAGTAGTCGTCATCCTTTAGTTCAGAGAGACCACGAAGTCGCTTATTTATGCTTTCGTTCTTTATTTCCATAATTAGTTGTTTTAATTTGTTGCACAGAAAATTGAGGACATTTTTGTGTTGCAGAGCACGAGTCTGCTGCCAAATTCTACGTGTTTTCCGTATCTCTTTAACTAGTTCTCTGGCCGCAAGAGGATAATTGTGTTTCCTTGTGGTGTTGGTGTGAGAAATTGGAGAAGTTTCCCAAGCAGCTTGTCTGATATTATTATTAAATGGTTCTAGTTCTTCTTCGAGCTGCACCTTCATTCTAAGTTCGCTCTTCCACTAATCTCTTGAATAGATCCAATTGGTTTTATTGTTTGTTAATTTAGGTTAATTGACTTTTTTTATTGTCACTGTGCCTTCACTATTTTCAATGCACGTGTAGTCCTCTAAAACTCTATTTGCCACAAAGAAGTCAAGAAGATCTGGTTGGTCCATCGCCAGAGAGAAACTGACAGTTGTTCTTGCGAACTGCATTAAATAACTCTTTTCCTTTAGAGGTTGCAA
Source organism: Nephrotoma guestfalica (assembly GCA_963691935.1). Lineage (NCBI taxonomy): Eukaryota > Metazoa > Arthropoda > Insecta > Diptera > Tipulidae > Nephrotoma > Nephrotoma guestfalica. The sequence goes on along the minus strand of OY829913.1, from coordinate 215,016,551 downwards.
GTCCAGATCCCCAATAGGTATTTTTAGCATTAAAATCACCGCCTATGATAAAATTTGGCCCTAGTGCTTTAAAAAGTCCACTGTAGTCATCTTTTTTAACTGTTGGCATGGGGGACAGTAAATAGAGAAGATACTGAGAACCCTATTATTGATTGATTCAACTTTTACGGTTTTAACTTGCATAATTTCTTCTTCATTACTAGTCAAGACATATATCTATTCTTTCTATAGGTTTAGAAGATTTTCTAGCTCTGGAAAATGCTGTGGTAATCCATTCGGGTTCCATAACAATTCTAAGTGTTCTATTCATTTGATTAGTATAACATTGATGTAAGCTCATTCGTAGCTTCTTGTATATCCAGCCACTTATGTATAGCTTCAACGATCTGGTTTTGATCGTTTGATCTTACAGAGGTGCAGACATGTACAGCGATAATGTGCTTATCATATTCAAATATAAGTTTGTCATCTACGTTCAATAGACAAGCACAAAAGACCGTTCGATGGAATGTCGATACTTTAAAAGAACCAGCGTCATTGCAGTTACCAATCAGCTGTCACTAACTAATTAAACCGGCACAGTAACAACAAAGAGCTCCTCCTAACATCCAAGAGCAGTTGCACGATATACAGTCAGCCTTAACCGCCCCAGACTATTTCCAAACTACGAAAGCCATGAGTAAATATCTTCGACAAAGAAGCGCGATCCCGATCATATGAGATCACGCATCGAAAACATCAGCTTCCAAGCGGATCTATAGGAAATTCAAGGGCCTGTTTTGCTGACGCCAGGAATTGCACTAAAAACTTCCACCCAAGAAGTACAGCCATCAAAGTTGAGAATGGAGAGCTGAGAACAAAGGTGGCTGATATACTCTCAGTATGGTGAACCTACTTTCAAAATCTGCTAAATTGGAATGACGCCGTGACCTCCATTAGAGCAATAGCTGCTCCAGGTGAAGAGGTTTTCGGCAAATGTCCCTCAGTAGAGAAGTAGACGCAGTTATTAGTAAATTGAAAAATGGAAAGGCATCCGGTCTCGATAGAATTCTCAGAATTTATTAAGCTCTGATGCACAAGAGAGACGACCGTACTAGCCAGACTCCTCGCTATCGCCGAAACCATCATCGGCGACTATCATTGTAGTTTTGTCGTTCCAACCGATCGTCCACTAACCATTGTTTTACCGCATGATTTTCGAAAAATGCTCATATGTTCAGGCTCCTTTGAAATAACATCTGGTGTTCGACAGGGAAATGCAATCGCGCCTATGCTGTCCAATTTGGCGCTTGAGACCCTATAGTGGATTCAAAATTCTTGGATATGCAGATGGTATCGAGCTTCTTGGCCGAAGACCTTGCGATATCAACGATAGTTTCATACCGCTCGATCGCTGCGCAAGAAGACTTAGTTTGGAGGTGAAAAGTAGAAAAACCAAATTTTTAGCAACACCCAAGAACATCTCCATGACAAATCTGGGAATTGTCGACAATAATTTTCATAGCAGTTAGAACTTTAAATACCTCGGGTCAGTTATAACATCGTTGAATGTTATGCAGGCAGAAATAAAAGCCCGAATCGCTACCGGACAACGAGTTTTCTATGCCCAAATAAAATTATTGCGATCTAAACATATATCGGAGTCGTACAAGCTTGCACTTTGTAAAGCACTTATAAGACCTGTGCTGGAATTCGGAAGCGAGAGCTGAACCATAACCTCTAACGATTGTAAATTGTTATTTATCTTCGAAAGGAAGGTCACTCTTTCCTTTTTTGGTCCAACTAAAATTGTGAATAACGAATATCGGATTCGTTTGAACCACGAAATAAAACAACTTCTCGGAGGTAGCGATATCATCGGATTCATCAAATCCAATCAAATTAGATGGCTCGGCTACGTGCAAGATCCCCATAACCACGGATGATTGATAAAGTGTTTGATCAACAACCAGCCCGTGTGCAACATAAAGGTAGACCGCGACTGCGGTGGTGTGATAACATCGAACAAGTCCTATGCATATGAGGATGTCAAAACTGGAGGGCGCGAAAGTTATGGATCGAAATGGATGGGGAGCCATAGTGCAGGCGGAAAAATCCCTTCAACGGATGTGAAAGCTAGAGAGAAAGAGAGAGAGAGACTGAGAAAGAGAAAGAGGAAGTAACAGTATTTTTTGAACAATTGCAATATGTGTATGTTGCATTAAAATCCTCTTCCAGGTAAAGTGCAATACTAAATAATTTTAAATATGTAGTAGATTTTATTTTATGAAATAGGCTCAGATTCGCGCCCTACTGGCATGGACGATACCAACTATTGGTCACTCTCCGTAAAAATATGCGAAATAGTTGTGCGGCAAAGTCCTTTCATGGGATGTGAAAGCTAGAGAGAGAGAGAGGCTGGTCATTAGCTAACTAACAGTGTAGGTAAGGTTTTTAGGACATCTTTGTAATTTCGGAAATCTCCAGTGCAATGAATGGCCAATCTGTGAAATTCTAAGAGTCTGTTTTTAAAACAAAATGTTTTATTATTTTATATGGTTCTTTTTTTGATTGTGGCTATTCTCTATTTGGCTATAAACACACGTCCAGATAAATTACTGATAAGCTGTAACAAAATTGGCTCCGCGTGTTACATAACCGGATCAAAGGGATTGAAGTAAAGAGGTATCGCGTATTGCGTCGATATCATACGATATTTAAAAGTATCAAACATACTGAAGTTTGGGATTTTGATGGAAAAAAGCGCAGAACTAACTGGTTTCTTCGAGCCAAACTGCGGGGCAAAGATCGACAAATATTAAACTCTGATCTCATTTTCTTTTTAGGAGTCCGCGCCGTTGTTGGCTTTAAAAAATGTAAACTTTAAAATTGTGTTATACGAAATTACATCAACGAAAAAACTCATGCTACAATTAAAACGGAAGCGCCCAGGACGCATAGTTGAGAAAGATAATGCGACAATAACTTCAACATCGAACGTTGTTTGAACTAGTACAAGTTTATGTGACCGCATGAAAACAGCATTGAATAAATTGTAAAATGGCAGTACGAACTGGCCGGCAGTTCTGGAACGCCCGGCTAGGATTCAGTGTTCAGTTAAAAACGGAGTGGCCAAATCGCTCATGGTATGTAGCGTTCACTGGCTCTATTATCATAAAATGATAATTTAGACACAACGCTAAAACTGGTAATATTCCCAAGAAAATTTTTAGCAAACCGTATTGCCAAACGGTACAACAGCATTGTACTTTAACCGCACAAATGTAGTTTTGCAGCTTAAGCGTATTTATGTAATTCGGTAATTCTTTATTAACATTATTATAACGTTATTTGAATGTAAAGCAACCACATGCAGATTGTGTTCATGATCTGCTACATCATTGTCGGTTCTTGGTTTACAGCTTTAGTGCGAACAGCAACGAATACTAATTTGTATATTCGAATACTTTATATGGAATTGCACGATTTATTTGTTTTAAACAATTACATACACATTTCGCTGTCAATATGTCAATCTTATCGTTCGCCATCTAATAGCATAACACATGGTGTATCTTGTAATAGGAGCGTGATTTGTGTTAAATAGGGATTGTGGTTCCGCCAGATAATTAAATGCCAAACCGTTAACCATATAAGGGCTGGATTACAATCTTATCAGAATAACAAAAAACAAAAACTTTATTACACAAATTTGTCTTTAATCTAGACTAGACGGACATAAATCAAAATTTAATTTATTACCGTATACTCTTACATATTCGGGTAATTACTTTTAATTTCGTTTAATCCATTTTCGTTTGTACACGGAACACATAAACGTGCATTTGAAATGGATGAACGCACGGCTGTAAATTTATATTGGACATTTATTACCAAATTCCTTGCCATATCTAAAGACCAGTGTCATTAGGTTTAGGTTACGTAACATTGAATTTATAATTGATTTATTTTAAGGGTAACTAACTACAAAATTGTTGCCGATGGTCGTATAATGTGTATTTCAAATTCATGGTTACCGTACAAATTGTAGCCCTGTTGTGGTAACAAAGAATTTGTTCATGTTGCCACAGTAATTTGACTTGATGAAATTGGATAAACAACTATTACTAGTTGTTATTATTCTAATCGAAGGAATCAACGTCAAAATAGTTTTGTTATTCCGAAAGTAACTTTATGTGGATATTGTAACAAAATAATTTTTAAAAGAAAATGGAAGAAGAAAATAAACCGGATGAATCTGTACCGGGACAGCAAGAGCCCGTTCAAGAGCAAGAACCGGCTGCTCAGCAAGAGTCCACTGTTAAAGAAGAACCCGCGGCTCAACAAGATTCCGCTGCTCAACAAGATCCTGCTGCTCAACAAGATCCCGCTGCTCAACAAGATCCCGCTGCTCAACAAGATTCTGCTGCTCAACAAGATCTCGCTGCTCAACAAGATTCTGCTGCTCAACAGGATTCCGCTGCTGAGCAAGAACCTGCTGCAGAAGGGGTACCTGCGGAGGAATCGATTCCAAACGAAGTGACTGAAGTAACCGAAGATTATTTTGTAGAGAAACCGGTAATGCCCCGAGATTTTGTAATGGAATTAACGTTAGAGTGGATTCGTGATGTTGTCGGTCGTTGCCTCGGTGTTTACGATCTAGACGTTACAAATCAATTCGTTTACGAGAATTATAACCAGTTTAAAAGTTTCATTGAAGACGAAGTAACAGAAATTAAGGAAATTGAAAAAAGGGTGGTGTTCATCTATCGTACATTTTATGATAAATTAGTGGAAAGTACAATTACTGTTCTTGAATTAGTGCCACCACCAGTGATCGTCGAACCTATTGAACCCAAAGACAAGAAGGGTAAAAAGGGCAAAGGCAAGGGAAAAACCAAGTCACCGAAAAGTCCACGGTCTCCGAAATCACCGAAATCACCAAAAAGTCCAAGGTCGCCGAAGTCGCCAACCGGAGGTAGTTGTATTTTTGCTAGTTTAAACTATTATTTTTCACGTTAATAAATTTTTTATGTGTAAAAAGGTCTTGCGGATGATGATGATATCGGTGAAATTTGTTTAAAATTTTAGTAGGGTTGAATAAATTTATGATTTACTTTTATAAACATTTTCAGAAGGAAAAGGTAAAGGTAAGAAGGGGAAGAAAGCTAAGAAAAAAGAAGAAGTTGTGGTTGAACCTGAACCCGAATATGTCGAAGTTGAAGTAAGCTAGAATAAAATCTAATAATTTAGCCAGGAGCGACTATCAACGCAAAGTGGTTATTTATTTAAAATAATTTATACAAATTTTTTGATTCTTATTCTCAGAAAATCATTCAAACCTATGTCAAGACACCGCTACTTCATTGCTTCTTTGGTTTTATTCCTCTCGATAAATTCGATCCAAACATCACATATTTATATATTGCCCGGACCGATAATCTGCAATGTCGTATATTCTATCATAAAATTGAAAGTGAGTCGGAATTACCGGATCGCTTTATATTTGGAACAATAAAAGGGGAGGTTATCGATTTGGTGAAGACGACACTGTCGAAAGTGTTTACAGATGCAATCAGATTTCAATTTCAAGAACCAATTGTCTTTGATGAAAATCTATTTAAACTGAAAGACGAAGAAATTATGGAAAGCGATACGACGGAAAATGTAAAAATTTTGGATGCATCGCGGCCAAGTGATTTTCACTCGAAAGCGGTTAAAGCAAAAAAACGTGGGTAGGTATTATTGATTTTACGTTCGTAACAATTTCAAAATAACCACTTTTCTATTGTTTCAGACTTCATGCTAGAGGAGATGATTCTCATCTTAAAAGTACCAGAACTAAGAAATTGGAAGAAGGAGCACCACCGAAAACTGAATCCGCTGAAGTAGTGAAGCGTGATTCTGACGAAGAAGATGTGGAAGAGGAGGAGGAGGAGGAAGAGAAGGAAGAAAAAATAATACCATTGATTGTAACACTATCTGAGAAATGGGAAAAATTATTAAAAGAAACGAAACAAAAGGCTGCTGAAGAACCGATTATACTGAAACCTGACCTAACGGATCGGTACCCTATTCGAAATGAACTAAAAAATCATGTTTGCGATTTTATTGATTCAATCGATTGGACCATATCACATGTGGTTTGCACATTTAATCTACCGACTTCGTATAATGCCCCAGGCCAAGATTATATCACCGATGAAGATATAAAAACGAAAATTCTGGTTGATCCAAAAAAAGCAACAGTTAGTGATTTAGAGGCAAATCAATTAAATGATATCGTTAATGGTTGGATGCGTCATGTAAATAAGCAGATTAATGTGTTTAAAGAAAATGAGCCTGAAGAATTTACGCCAATGGCAGAATATGATTATTGGGTAACGATAGAGTCCGATTTAAATAGTGTGATAGAGCAGTTGAAAACATCGTTTGTGGCAGAAGTTCTAGTTAGTGTTGAAACTACTAATCCAAAATTGATTAAAACCTATAATGCATTTTTGGCTAATGTGAAGAATTTCCATGGTATTGCCAAAGAGAACTCGGACTATTTGCGCACGATAAAGGATTACTTAATAGTAAGTTTAATTTAATGCAGTAGTTAACATGCGGTTTTGGTAGCTCACAAAATCAGATACATCACTCGATTAGGAAACCACCAGAGAAAGATAATCAACTCCAATAAATGCTCGACCCAAATAGGGTTCATTCTAGATTCTAAACAAAAGAAATCTCAACTTCTTCTCAACTCGGCCGTGTTTTCATAATCCTTTTTCCATAATCTGACATGGAAATCCTTTTTCCTTCCACTATTGGAATGATGATCACTTTGACTTTCATCCATCATTTTGAAATATAATCCAGATCTTGTTGGTCCACCATGTAGGTAGATTAAATCAGATTACACTATTCTCAGTCATCATTGTGTCAAGTGTCAGTCATCGCCAAACTTGCAGTCCTATAGCAACGTTGTAAAACGCAATTGGGTAAAGTATATATGACTTAAAGCTGAACCAATTAAACCGTAAGAGCGTAAATCGTTCTTTACTTCAAGAGTTTCCGATTACTAAAAGGTCAAACACTTTGTCAAATACTAACTACAACTGCTGGTCAGTAACAAGCAGTTACGGACTGAATGATAACGTTTAAGATCATATTAAGTTGTTTCTGTCAATTTCAATATATAGAGTTGCTATTTGGCTGTCTCGCATCATCTTCCCATGTTATTTATCATTCCCATGTTATTTATTCTGATTTTATTCGAGCATAATAAAAAAAAAGTTGAGCACCTCTAAGCAAAGGGCGTCGTCTTCATTTTCGATAAAGTTGGGTGTACGGTTTATTATCAGTATGCTGATTAACAAGCATCGCATCGCTTCTCCTTCTGAAAATAAATTAGATAGTAGCCGCAGATAAATTGAAAAATATCTGATTATTCCGCAGTCTCAAAATTTTCTCGTTGTTTTTTTTAACGACCGTAAACTAATAAAATATTGCATTTTTCTCTACAGCACTTCAGAGATTCTGATGACTTTAAACAAATTTTTTCATTGGTACCAAGCCTAATGGTTGGCTTGCGCTATATATGGACAATGTCAAATTACTATTGTCGTGATGATCTTATGCAAGTTTTATTAACAAAAATTTCATTCGTCATCACGGAGAAAATTAAAATAATTCTTAAACTCGATACAATTTTTCAAAATACTCCAAATACCGTATACACGCTAGCAACAAATTGCGCAACACTTTTACGCTTATGGCGCCAATCGTATCAATCGACACGCGAGTATATTGAACAAACCGGTATTGGTTCACGATGGGAGTTCGATAAGAAAGTTTTATTCGAAACGGTTGATCATATGACCAAAATAAGTGACGATATTGCTAACATTGCCGAAGTTTTTATTCAATTTGAGAATATGTTTGGGTACCGATTGAAATCGATAGTACAAGAACCGGAAGAAGTTGATACGATTATGAAAAAAGTGTATGCATTAATTGACCACATAATGAGCATTGATTATGATATATTCAAACCGGGTAATTTGGAAAATTGGCAAGCGACTTTCGAATATTTTTATAAGTTTGTGGGCAAGGTGGAAAAGGATGCCAATAAGGTTTTGGAGAGATGTATCAATTGTTTAAGGTTGGTCGACCTTGCCGTCCAGTCCATAACAAATTATTTTCATTGAATTTAATTTTAAATTTCAGAACCGCTGAAGATGGGCTAGAACTAATAGAAGACGTATCGACAATGAATACACGAGATTCAATAGTTAAATTTCTTTCGTCTAAACATGAATCGGTCATCAAACAATTTATAACCGAAGTTGGAGTTATTGAACTGGAATTTCTAAAAAACCATAAATCTCCTCCAATTCAACGAAACCAACCGGTTAAAGCTGGTGCTGTTTTTTGGGAACGATTACTTTTCAACCATTTAAAAAAATCTGTAATCGCTTTCCGGGCAATGGAGAACGAACCAGGACTAAAACAAAGTTATCTTAAGCGAACGGCATTCGGACAATATTTTCAATTGGTTAGCGACATGCAAAAATATGAAAGCAGCTGTTTAGATAGTTATTTAGAGTCAGCAACATTTGTAGTTAACGATTGTTTAAAACGAAATCTATTAAAATTAGAGTTCAGCGAAGAATTAATCGATACGCATAGTGCTCAAACCGTTAAGACTGATAAAAAGAAGCGTAGACAGTCAGGATTTTTTGGTGTTGGGCGTCGAGGTAGTATGGTTCGAGGAAAATTCGCTTCCATGGCTACTGCTATAAAATGGTTGGCCAATCGTCCAGATAATGTGGATACTAATGTGCAAATGGCCCATAAATTTTTACAAATGGCACAAAATATTCAAACACCGCGACACATCGTACCCACCCAAGTTGTTGATCCATTTAAATTGAAACAAGCTGAAGTAATGGTAAAGGCAACAAAACAGGAGAATATACCGACGTGGCAAGAGGTAATCGACCAAAATGTATTGATTGACTATAAACTTCGGTTTGTCGTTAATTTTCGGCGTGAAATATTTGATGTAATTGCTGAAGGGCAGGAATTTGAATTTTTGGGATTCACATTGAATCCGGTTATTCGAACATCGATTATGAGAAAAGATTTAATATTTTACGATGCGGAAGCAGTTACTAAAATGATAAAAGATTATAATTCGTTGATATCTAGCCTAACGGTGGCGGAAGTACATTTTCTGAAAGACTATTTATATGAAGCTGAAACTTTGATACAGGCGGGTTTGGGCCGTTATAGTTGGCAGTCGTTTAATTTAAGGGGATATTGCGAAAGGTGTTTTAATGTAAGTACCTACTAATTTTTTTGTAATTTTTGATTATCAGTTTTGCATTACACCACTAAGGATGTTATATCCAAAGGGTAGATATGCGGTTTAACTGAAACTATATGAAATTTCGGTTGTACTATACTTGAAGTTTTGTGAACCCGGCGAGTCTTAATGTTGTATCTACAGAAACCGAGTTTTGGCCCGTTGTTATCGACCCAAAGTACATAAATTTTACAGCGGTAAAATCCGGTACGGTATTACGACTTAACATGTCGTAAACTCCAGTAATAGAATAAATAGAATAAAATAGAATAAAACTATTCTGCGCTAGTTATTGCAGTACAAACGTTCCCCACTTGGATGGGCCATTTAAAAGTTTGCTTTTAGAAACGCTATAAAATGAGTATACATATTGATTTTGTGGTGGCAACTTTTTTTTTATTGTGTAGGTTGGACTCTCCGATTTAAGAATGAAAAACAATTTCGTTCATGTGGCTCAGTCTGCTGACTTACAGTAAACCATCCTGTGAGTTCAGTTTTTAAGATTTTTTTCGATGATTTCGGCGGCTATTTCGCGAAAAACTGTCGCAATGTGATGTTTTAAAGCAGAATTGTCTCTGGATTATCTGCATAACATCTATCCTTAACGAAACCCTATATCGCAGATCCGCGCATGTCAATTGACATCTCCAAAACGACTGATTATATGGTTGATAAATTTGGCGCGTGAGAGATCGATTTTCGGTCGGTTTATATGGCATGTGGCGCCATCTTGTAGAAACCAAAGGCTGTTCACGATCATAGCGTTGATTTGAGACCATAAAATGTTGGTCAGCATGGCTCTGTGACGTTCGCGATTGCCGGTAACTGCGTTTCTAGCAGCGTTGTGGGCTAATTCCAAAATAACTCCATGATTCACACCAAACAGTCACTCTTGGTGGATGCATTGGCTTCTCTAAGATTACGTGTGCCTGTATCGTGCACGTCAGTACGTCAGTTCTGCTTGTTTTCATAGACCCCGAAATGGGAATGCGTTTCGTCTGAATCTGGGGGTCTATTATGAAATTTTCGACCGCGTTTTTTTATCTGACAACGTCGAAAATACCTATTATGAATTTTTCGATTGTATCGAAAATATAAAAACCTTAATACAATTTTATTACGAAATTTTTTTATAATTAAACTTAATTAAATTTTAATAATTAAAATTATTTAATCCAATTTCTAATATTTTATGTATAATTTTATAAATATTTTTTGTATTCTCCACGATATTCGACACCTTAAGAGGTGTCGTAAATTTTCGATTCGACGCTGTCGAAAATTTTCATAATAGACCCCCTGAATATCGTAAAAACCGTCGCGCGGCGTATTCGCCATTTATGAAACGTTAGCAATTATCTATTTTATAAAATATAAACATTATTTATTTATAAATATTAAAGTGTAATTGGGGTTGGTTATAAATACAAAATGGATACCAGGCTTTTTTATGCATTTAAGCGGTGAGGAATCGGATGATCGAATTTATGAAATTTTGAGATCCCCTCATTTCGCTCTATAAAATTTACAACTTAAGGTAGATTTACATATCCGACGATTTTTCTGCGCCAAACATCACGTGACACATTCAACCAATCAGAAAGGACTTCTACGCCGAATTTTCGACACGGCGAAGACATGAACAAAATTTATCTTTTCGGCGCGGCGCCACAGCATAATACATGTTTTTTTAACATCATCGGTTTTTTTTAAAATTATGTGTCAAAATATTGTTTATGTATGTATGTGTGAAAACCTGCGCCGAAAATCGTCGAATATATAAATCATCGATAATTCGTCAACTAAATAGCAGACGGATTTTGACATTCGATTTTCGGAAAATCCGATTTCGTTTTCTCTTTTATTTTCATAATTAGGCGGATTTTACGATTTCGGATTTTAGTCGAAAATTTCATAATAGGCCTCCAGTATTCTCCTGAGGCTGGTGCTGCCATCGGCGTCGAGTTGAGGCTGACGGATTTTCTGCTACACTTTGGACCACAGCCGCGCAATAATCTCGGGCCTGCGCACTGTCAGAGCTCGGGGACCAACTTCTGTCATCCAATAGCACGCCTTTTTTAGGAACTTTTTTCACCAATTACACTACAGCGATTCCGCTTGGCCCTCTTTCACGATCTATATGTCTTTTCAAAATTCGCACGGTTTCGGCTACACAACACTGACTTTTAAGACGGGTTTTCAATATTTCGAAATGCTCCTCAGGCGAAAATATTTTTTTTATATCCATTCAAACTTTTCTGGGGCCGAAGCACTCCCTGCTCTTTCTCGGTTAATTTTCCCGTCTTACTTTACGCAATTTCTGCCAAATCGAAGACGTACGCTATAGGACCTATTTCAGTTACCATCTGCGCATTGCATAGCTCCATGCCAGCCTATAGTACTGGACATAGAAGATGGGTCGGCCCATGAGTTTTGCACGCCGATAGGGGGTCGTAGTTAATCTGTTGATGAAAATTTTATCTTGCATCCTGCCTCTATCGAGATTCGAACTCCGTAGCTCCCGATCCAAACGCCAAAGCTTTAACCACTGTGCCATTTGGTCGGTAAGCAAAAACATCTTTGTTTCGTCAGGCGAAATATCAGACTGACGAGCTGTCAAACGTCAAGCAAATCGTTCAAAAAAGTGTTGCAATGTCCTGTAATTTAAAAACAAACAAACAGATGGGCCACCCTGTATAAGCAAGTAAATACGAGAGTTCAAATTCAAAAGTTGAAGGATGGCGATACTAATTTTTAATCATCCAAAGATGACTTTCGATTATAGAAGAGGTGGAGGGGAGGGGCTGGGGTGGGTTGAAAATTGATCAAAGGAAAGGCACATTGTAGTCCGCGCTTCATCAAACTACTTATACGTCAGTTTACAAATTGAGGTCACCATCCGAAATTATAGAAAATTTTAAGTAAATGTTGTTCCAAACAAATGTTAGTATGGAAGGAAGAGTTTATGGAACTGCGAGAAATGGAACGAAGATCAATCCAAGACTGCGTATAGTTAATGTTAGATACTGCATCGGAACGTAAATTTGATAACAGTTTGGATGACCATATTAGAATCAACTCAAAGAGGGCAATTTGGTAAAAGAAAATATATAAAATAAGGCAGTCCTACAGTATTTAATACAACAGTTGTTACATTGTGCTTACAGCAACCATACGGGAAAAGATTGTAAGTACCAAAATTGTATTGGTAACAAATGTAAGATTGAAAGTTCACCTGGTTTTAATGTTCAAAGCTCAAGCGAGAAGTGTTGTTTTAGAAACAGAACAAACATAACAGCTAAGAGTGACGGGGAAGGAATATAAATTGTAGGTTTAGAGTGTTTAAACTTTCGACTTTTAATTTTTAACAAGAGTAGTTTATTATAAATATTATACACCTGCATTGCAAATTGTTTTTTCGGCGCCCGTCATTACCACTTGCTAGTGTATTTTTGGTTGTCCCGTTTTACTACCATGAGGTGTTGGTTCCTCATTGGTGAAAGTTTCCTTAATTTTTTCCGGGATTCCTTGGATTTAGGGCACTAGAGCATATGGAGCAATTAATTGCTAAGCTAAGTGTATAAATTGAGTATCTAAAGCGAGAAAAGTAAAACCTAAAAGTGAATCAGGATTCAAAAGAAGATTGCGATATAGGAAGCATTGAACCAGACAAACTCATCTATTCTACTGATGAAGATGAATTACAAGGAGAGACCGGCTGGATCATAAAGAAGAAACAGTCCAGGAAGAGTAAGAAACGAAAAGCTGAATCGTCACTTGAGGCTGAGCAATTAAATGGTAGGGGACAATCTAGTCTTCCCAGAAACTCAGTCACTGATGAAATCAGTTACTGAAAAAGACTATAAGGTAACAACGCTAAACAATGACGTTTGGTAAATTAATACTCTGGACTCAGATACTTATAGAACCTTATCTATGAAATTGAATACTGGAAAGTATCAGTGGTTCACTTACTAGAACAAACAGGCCCGACCTATAAAAGTCATGGCAAGAGGCTTGAATCACACTTGCTCAAGCAAAGAAATAATGGAACACTTACAAAATAAAGGTCTTAAAATACTATATGCTGTGAATATTGTTAAAAAAGAGAGAATAGAAATCCAGGAAGGAAACCAAATTATCTGTGACAGGGGACTGCCTCTTTTTATGCTGGCATTTGACAACAAAGAGAATGTTCAAAACATTTATGGAATAAAAGGAATCCTTCAGCACAACGCACGCATACCCCAATGCAAGAAATGTCAGGCATTTAATCACACCCAAAGATATTGCGGCCGGGATCCAAAATGTGTAAAATGCTTAGGCAGTCATTTTACCCAGGCATGGACAATAGGGAGAGATGTGCCAGGCAAGTGTACAAATTGTCAGGGCCAATATCCGGCTAATTATCGAGGCTGTGAGGTTGCTAAACAACTACAAAAATTAAGAGATAAAACAAGAAATCAAAAGCAAAATTTTGAAAATGGAAGGGTTTAAATAAATATTAAATCAAATAGTTCACTTGTCCAGGTAGAGAAAGGTTTGGGTTCAATCAAGCATATGGGCTTCGAAAATAACCGAATTCTGGAAAACATTATGAACAGCATTGCAGCTACTACAAAGCGGCTAGATGGCCAAAGTAATCTGAACAACATGATACTTGAATGTTGTATAAGATAGCGGAAATTTGTCAGCGGAAGAGATTTCGCTACTCGCGTCAAGTGGCAGCACCATTACAAAAGATAATTTATTTTGTTATATATGTAATTATCAGCGGAAATTTTTTATTCATTTTGTATCTCTTTTTTCACTAAATAAAACATCCCGAAAAAAATATTAAAAATGATCCTTAAAATGATAAATTGATTGATCTCCGAAGTAAAGGAATTTGGTAAACGAAATTTAACAATATCCCGTCTTTCCGCCATTCTTAAGAATGGCGATGAAATTTGGATAGTAATATTGATCAGGGATCTTAAAGTAAGATTTGGACAAAATTCTAGGAAAAGTTCACAAGAATTATAGTGAAACTTATAATCCATAAATTTTCCCCAAACTTTCCTCGTAGTCTCAGTATGACCTAAGCTATTAGAAAAACAACCGAAAGTATTGGTTACTAGTGGAAGTTTTTGAGATATTGGCCAAAAACGGAAAATAGATTAATTAACATTTTTAAATTTTCAAAAGAATTGGTTATGAATGATCAAGTTTAGTCCAGCATGAACAGATCCAGGAATTATGTCTATAACTTACTTTAAAATCCCTGATAAATACTACTGTCCAAATTTCATCGTCATTCTTTTAGAATAGCGGAAAGACTAACTATTGTTAAATTTTAAAATTTCATTTACCGAATTCCTTTACTTCGGAGATCAATCAATTTATCATTTTAAGGATTACTTTTAATATTTTATTGCACTGGGATGTTTTATTTAGTGAAAAAAGAGATACAAAATGAATAAATAATTTCCGTTGGTAATTTATATAACATGATACTTAATCAACTTGATCTCTTATACAGCATGATACTTGATCAACTGAAGAAAATGCAACTCTCTCAACGCAATCCAACAAAAAATGTTAAGTAAGAACACAACTTTCAAAACAGCAATCTGGAATGCAAATGGGATTATGCAACTTATTCCAGAAATAGAAATTCATCTAGTTAAATCTTCAGCGGAAAGAGCAAGAGGTGGTTTGGCATTTCTAAAAAAAGAAAATATAAAACACCATTTAGAATCAAATATCGAAGAAGAAACAATGCAAGTCACTACTGTAAGAATCCAAATTAAATGCAGACAGCTTACTGTCTGCAATATATTGTCCTCCTCGACATAACTTGAAAAGGGAGAACGACCTTAAACTATTTAAATCGCTTGGGCGTGATTTTATGTGAATTTACGTGAATTTTACTCTGGTGGTTCCCCAATATACTGACCCAGTGATGGAACGGAGATACCTGACCTAATAGACTTTTATGTAGCAAGAGGTATGTATATCCCAGAACTACATTCACATTGAAGACAGTAATTCTCTAGTATCGGATCATTCCCCGGTCATCATGACAGTCAGTGAAATGGTAATTCAAAGGGAGAGTGCACCCAGATTAACAAATTTAAAATCAAACTGCGATCTCTTTCGTGAAGTAACGGAGGAAAAAATCAATCTTCAGGTACAGATAAGAAATTCTCACCAGTTGGAAGATGAATTAGAACAACTCAATGAAACAATTCACTATGCTATTTTGGCAAGTACCCCCATTATACAAAATAAGAAGAAGCTTAACATATCCCACTCAATGGAAGTTAGAGAATTGGTAAGAGAAAAACGACGGCCACGTAAAACCTGGCAAATAACTAGAACACCGGAGAACAAAACAATTCTAAACAATTTAGGTAACAGTCTCAAATTTCTTCTTAAAGAATTTAAAAATGCATCAATCAACAGAAGCTATCTAGTTAGCCTAACCGATGAAAAAAATTCTGATTATTCAATGTGGAAGGCGACGAAGGGACTCAAAAGGCTCAAAATGCAAGTCCCTCCACTTAAAAAGGGGGATGGAACCTGGGGAAGAGCTCCTAAAGAGAAGGCTGATCTGTTTGCTGATATCTCGAGGATACCTTCCAACCACTACCTAGATGATTTTGATATACGCCCCTTAACTCTCAAAGAAGTAAAAAACAACATGAATGTTAAAAATCACCAGGGTATGACTTGATTACTTGCCGAATAATCAAGGCTCTACCAGGTAAAGGAATTCGTAAGCTATTACACATAATCAATGCAAGCTTTCGGTTAAAATATGTTCCGTAGCAATGGGAAGTAGCAGAATTAATTATGATAGCGAAACATGATAAACCACCTGACTATAAAAAATCATACAGGCCAATTTCGTTGCTGCCAATTATGTCAAAACTATTTGAAAAATTATTACTAAAAAGACTTAAACCAATAACTGAGGACAGACAACTAATTACTCCACATCAATTTGTATTTAGAAAAAAGCACTCCACAATTGAATAGGTGCATAGAATTATAAACATTATTGAAAGAACGTTAGAACGTAAAAATGTATGCTCCAGCATATTTCTGGATGTCGCCCAAGCATTCGATAAAGTCTGACACAGTGGACTGGAATTCAAGCTGCATGGAGATCTGCCGAGGAAATTCTTTGCCATACTAAGATCTTGTTTATCCAATATACATTTTCGTGTGAAATATGAGGATGAATACTCCGAACTAAAGAAAATCCGTGCCGGTGTCTCGGAGGGGAGTCTCTTAAGACCAATCCTGTATTTATTATATACAAAGGATATTCCAACAACAGATGAAGGAACCATAGCCACCTTTGCAGGTGACACATCAATCATGGCGATTGGAAGTAATGTCGCTGATGCAACGAGAAAACTCCAGTTACCCTATTTCGTGCGGAAATTGAGAGACGAAACCACAAATTTGTGTATACGTATACGACGTATAATACACTATTTTGAATATGTGTGCTGTCATTTTTTATACAAGTATGTGTGTTGGTTTTGTGATCATAAGCATCAAAATTTACCGAACCGGGTGGAATCGGTTCAACTTTTTTGTGCTTCCACTTCTATTTTGAGACATTTTCCCATGGTATTGAGATGGGGATTGAGAACTTTTCAGTATAAATTTGAACATTTCAGTATTTCGGGCTTATCGTTAAAGCAAATGGTTTTTGGCATTTATTCTTTAGTTTAATTTTATTTT
Organism: Nephrotoma guestfalica; assembly: GCA_963691935.1. Classification (NCBI taxonomy): domain Eukaryota; kingdom Metazoa; phylum Arthropoda; class Insecta; order Diptera; family Tipulidae; genus Nephrotoma; species Nephrotoma guestfalica. Next base: position 214,999,477 of record OY829913.1, on the reverse strand, counting down.
TTGAGTGTAAAATGGTGTGGCGCGACGTCCGAACAAGCTACACGTGTTTACTAATCAAACACATTTATGCAACACTATTGCGCTCCGGTAATTCTTCTCTCCTGTCATTATTTTTGGACCAAAATACGGGCTCAGAAGAGTACCAATGCGGTTTGTAACTGAACTAAGCACTGGAGAATCAAGCTTAATGAGACGAAATCCACTCATATTAGCTTTACATATCAAAAGGCTTCCCATCTACCGATAGAAATTAACTAACGACCGGTACCACATGCAAACAAAGCTAAACATCTTTGCATGCCACTCGATGCCACGCTCAAGTGGAGAGAGCATGTCAAAAAGAAAAAAGAAGAATTTAATATTAAGTTCAGAAAAATGTATTGGCTCATAGGTAGAGGCTCTGAGCTTACAATACACAATAAGCTGCTGCTATAACGGTAAATACTGAAGCTGATATGGACTTGCGGTATTCAAAATGCACACGCCAAAATGATATGTAATCGATGCAACGGACCTCCCGTTTTAGATAATTTAGTAGTTATGAATGACTGCACCAAAATTAAATTTGTTTCTGATTGCACAAAAACGTCCCAAAAACACTTTGAACATATTTGTTTAGTTTTAATGAACCTTATTTATATTTTAGTTCTTTCATAAAACCTGGGTTCAGATATGTATGGAAAATTTCGCGTCAGGTACAAAAATATAATTAAAACGTGTTGAGTTTCTTCTACATTTAAAATTGTCTACGTATATATCCAAATGCCTTCAGCTTAATGGTATTTTAATATTTTCACTAATTAGAAAAATCATCACCACTTACACCAATCCTCAGCACAAAATATTTAAGATAATTCAAATCGATCACTTATTCAAGTCCCACCCAATAAAATTATATTTTGTTAATTTTTATTTGGACACCGCACTTGCTTTTTTGTATGCTCTTAAGTTCATCATCCAACGATTGTTATCAAGAATGCCCAAATCAAAAAATTATATTTGTATTCTCTACCAGAAGAAAAAAATCGAAACAATATTTGGTATTTGTATGGAGTAAGTACAGCAAAATCCGCTAACTTAATAAAAAAATCGCCTAAAAGTGTGCAATATGGTGTATACCAATAACATGCAAACCTCGCAGGAGTAACAAAGTTTAAATGGTATAAAATAACAATGATGTACGTTGTGTCACGGAAGTTGACGATATACGCGATGCGGAACTGGAACGCACGTTACAGGTTCTCCGTAGCATCGTAAAAGCTCCGTGGTACACAAGAAATGAAGACTTTCACAGGGACTTACAGATGGAATACATCAAAGATGAAATAAAAAAGCACGCCGCCAAACACGAAATAAGGCTCCAGAACCATGGAAACCCCTATATTCGCCATATGATAGATAACCCTGTCGTTGAAAGAAGACTTCAAAGAACGAGGCCACTTGACCTAGTACACATACCAAATTACATTTAGTATTTTAAATAGGTTTAAATAATTTTGGGACTTACCATTGGGTTTCACTCCAACAAATCAGATGAGCACAGTCTCGGTTGTAATTAATAAAGGAAAAAAAATCCTGGATTTTGTTTTCTCGTTTTATTTTTAATCTTTGCAGCTCCTTAGCTATTTCACATTCTTGTAATTTGCGGGGTGTGGCTTCTTGCAATAAACACCTTTTGCAGCAATTTATTTACTAACCGGGAATACTTGGGCATGATGCTTTCCGGCCGATTTCACGCATCTAGTCTCTCTTTGGCAATATTTCTTCGTATCATTAAAACCTTGACAGTTTCTGTTTGATAACCCTTACAGCATTTTCTATTTGATAACTCTTTTGCTTGAAATCCTCAATAATTTCCTCTTTTGCGCAGGTTGGGCGAAGACCTCTAGCCTTAACTTTGATTGGACGATCGTTCTTATCCTCGAAGGTAAACCGCTGATGCCCCTCGGAATTAAGCTTTGTGGTCAAAGGTCTGTAGGTTTCAGAGTCTGTACTATTATTTTTCCAGACGACCTAGTTTACATATTCCAATTTGTACTCGGCTACTGTAACTGATTTCATAACCGATTGTATAGTGGTGAAATGTGATATTCCAACCACATCTACTGGTGGAAGTGATTTCTCTGTGTAGGATTAGGTGTTGTCCCAAGTGTTGCATATGTTTCAACTGCTTTTTCTGCAAAAAAAAATCGAACAAAATAGTTTACAAAACCCAAGACATATTTTGTTTTTAATTCGCATTTATTTTTGTGCGAATTTGCCTTATTTATGATAATTAAAATATTCCTATAATTAAATTGTGTTCGCAATTCGCGCTATATGTGACTACTGCTTTAAGGTTACCTTGTTTGAATCATCCCAATTTATACGTAACAAAGAATTTTCACATTTTGCTTGAACTGCTCTTGTTTGAAAGTACCTCTCATTAAAAGGATAACAGATTATTGTTGATCCTGCTGGATACAAACCTTTGAAATTATGAAGATCTCTCAATTCTACTACACTCAACTGTACAAATTATCAAGTCTTAAGGGTAGATACAAATTTTGGTTAACATTTGACTTATTATTTGATTTTTTTTTGTGACTATGCAAGCGATGTTACCTTTTAAATTATTGCTTTTCTTATTACAAATCGTTTGGTTATCTGAAAATAAAAAATAGTCGAAGTATTATTATTAAAATAAATTATTGGGTCCCTCGAACCATATTGCAATTTTAACGTTACTAGCTAATCTATCTACTCAGACAATTTTCTCATGTTTTCTCACAATTTTACAGCAAGGAAGGTGTTGTAATCATATGTTCTATCTAGCTTAGAATAACAATCGTGGGTCTTGTTTTCAGGTTATTAAAAAACTAACTTCGATGGTACGACAAATCAATCACATTGAAGATGACATCAAGAATCGAATTAAAAAAATTCAAAACTACTGCTTGTTTTCATTGGAATACAGAAAATCCAAATCTAAGGTTTCGACAGGGCCAATCATAAAAATTATCGAACCAACTGTTATAAGACAAGCGGAGGCAGCAGCAGCAGCAACTACTCCGTCGATTGCACCGCCGCCTGATGGTGTACATACTGGGGGTGGGGATGACAATGAGCCACCACCAAAGCCAAAAAAAAGTGTCACAATATGTGAAGACATGTTCGAGTGTCGCGAATACTTCAATAAAATGAATGACGTGCGTAATTACAAGATGCGTAAAATTGGGAAAATGTACGATTCGATTGGGGTGATTTTAATCAAACTGGAAAGTTTGATGCTTGGTACATTCACGGGGGAATCAGAAAAAATGGTGTTATACTACAATGCTTGGGAAAAGTCATCGTTTGAGTGCTTAACTCGATTGACCGTTAAAAATTTAAAAGATTTTTGTGCCGAATTAAATGGCGATCGAGCGCTATTTCAAGTGGATGCGATCCTCTCGAGCTCGATCATTTTGTTAAAACCTGATTCACACGAGATCTATAATATTATTGTGCACTCACTAAAAGATTTTCTAGAGCGTTCAAGAGTTTTTGTTAGATGGATGAGAGGAACGTGTATTACGTGCCCAAGGCAAACAAAAAATAATGAACCGTATATTGTATCATTTTTTGAAGATTTAATTCAACTATCGGAAATTCGAGATTTAATTCGTGAAATACAAGATTCAATTACACGTTTGGTCGGCGATGTCAGGACTTTTTTGCATAGGTAAACAAATTTAGCGTTGTAAGGAAGATTTAATTCATTTCAATCGTTTAATTTTAGATGGCTCAAATATAAAAGTTTATGGATGTACGATAAGACTGCAATTTGGGAAAAATATGTGAATCGCGGTCTGCCACTCGCAAAGTTGGATGAAAAATTCTTATTTTATACACAAATAGTGGATGAATTAACAAATCACAAACCTTGCCATGATATTCGTGGAATTAGGTAACTCTAGAAACACGTTGTATTTGTAAACGAATAATTATTAATTTTTTGGTGCAGGATTAATTTGCGGCCTCTAATTTCTACAATAATTGATTATGCCATCGATTGGCGTAATTCGCTGGGTAACATATTAGCTGAGCGTACCCAGGCTAACATTATTGAATTACAGCATCATATTGCCGGTTTAAGATCAGATCTTGATCGAAATATTAAAGGATTGACCGATTTTAAAGTCGTAATGCAAACTATTGCTACTATTCAGTCAACAACGCTAACTATTGAGTATCGTGTAAATGAAATGCAAGAGACGTACAGTGTGCTTCAGGAGCACAATATAAAATTTCCATTTAGTGATATGCTAATGTCGTATCAGTTGGCAAAAAGATGGAACAAGTTATTTACCTCGGCGTACCACAAGGCGAATACATTGCAACCGATTAAAAAGAAGTTTGCCGATATGACAACTACTGAAATATCAACCTTTTGCCTAAATGTAAGTTTGTATAGTACCTAGCTATGGCCATTAATACGCCCATTTTGTAAATTAATTACAGTTGGCCGATTTTGTGAAACGGTTCGAGGAATCTGGTCCGGGAGCGGTTGGCCAAGATATGGATGCTGGTGTGAAATTAATCGAGCTGTATGCTAATGAGTTTGCATCGCTGGAAGAACAACGGATCGACTTGGTTAACGCAGAAAAATTGTTTGATATGCCATTAGCTGATTACAGTGACTTTTTACGTTGTAAAAATGATTTTGATGGTATGCAGGTGGTCTATAAATTATATCGACAGCAAAAAGTGGCGAGGGCCAATTGGTCCCGAACCCTGTGGTCAAATCTAAATCCGCAAGCTTTGCTAGATGGAATTGAAGGATTTTTGAAAGAATTTCGTAAATTTCCACGTTGGATCCGTTTGATGCCTATCGGTCAAATGTTAGACGTTAAACTAAAACAATTCAAGAATAGTATTCCACTAATGGTGAGTCTAAAGAATGAGGCGTTACGTGAACGGCATTGGAAAATGTTAATGGAAAAAACTGGACAATATTTTGATATGGCCGCTGATCGATTTACGTTGGAGAACATGTTTGCGATGGAGTTACATAAGTATCAGGATATTGCCGAAACCATAATCAACAATGCTATTAAGGAGTTGGCAATTGAACGCGGAGTAAAGGAGATAGCAGAGGTTTGGGAGACAATGACATTTTCAGTTAATAAACATTTCAAAGGTGGTGATGAGCGCGGGTATACACTGGGTGCGGTCGACGACATATCCTTAGTTTTGGAAGATAATTCGATGAATTTACAAGGAATGGCTGCTTCGCAGTAAGTTTAAATGATTTTATAGTTAACTGATATATTTTTCAATTTTTTGTACGATTTAGATTTATTGGTCCTTTCCTACAAACGGTGCAAACATGGGAGAAAAATTTGTCTCTTGCATCTGAAATAATTGATGAGTGGATCAGTACTCAAAGGAAATGGTTGTATCTAGAAGGAATTTTTGTCGGCGGTGATATCCGTACGCAACTTCCGGAGGAAGCGAGAAAATTCGATGACATTGATAAGGCATACCGTAGGGTACATACATTTTTTTTTATTTGAACAAATTTAAACTTCAGCTAACCCATTTGTTATAATTCCGTATAGATAATGACTGATTGTGCTAAAAATCCATTAGTTCTACCAATATGTTTGGTGACCGGAAGATTGGCTGAATTCCAAGGACTTGGCTTAGGTTTAGAAAGATGTCAAAAATCATTAAATGAATATTTGGATAGTAAACGCCGAATATTTCCGAGATTCTATTTCATATCTACGGATGAGCTGCTTTCCATATTGGGCAGTAGCGAATGTTCAAGCGTTCAGGAGCACATGATTAAAATGTTCGATAACATTAAATCCTTGAGATTAGGTATCGATCCAAATGATCGACCAATTGCAACGGCAATGATATCAAGTGAAGGTGAGGTAATGGAATTCCGATACCTGGTGTTTACTGAGGGGCGAGTTGAAGACTGGATGAATTTAGTGTTAAGTGAGATGCGTCGTACCAATCGATTTATCACGAAAAAATGTATTTTTCAATATGGCAAAGATCGAAGCCTCACGAGACCGGAATGGATATTACTCTATCAGGGTATGGTTTGTTTGGCTGCAAGTCAAGTGTGGTGGACCGCTGAGGTGGAAGAGGTGTTCTTTCGTGTGAAAAATGGAAATAAACGTGCAATGAAACAATTTTTGGAGGAACAAAATAAGCAAATCGATGATTTGGTTCTTAAGGTGCGACAAGATTTGACAAGAAATGATCGGCTAAAGTTCAAAACAATTACAACAATTGATGTGCATGCCCGTGATATTATTGAAGCATTCGTCCGAGACAGCGTTTTGGATGCGCAAGAGTTCGGTTGGGAAAGTCAATTACGATTTTATTGGATGCGAGAATTGGATAATTTATACGTTGCCCAATGTACGGGAAAATTTGAATACGGTTATGAATACATGGGTTTAAATGGCCGTCTTGTTATAACACCGCTTACCGATCGTATTTACCTAACAATCACGCAAGCTCTAACAATGCATCTAGGTGGAGCGCCCGCCGGGCCTGCCGGAACAGGTAAAACTGAAACTGTCAAAGATTTGGCAAAAGCTATGGCATTATTATGTGTCGTTACAAATTGCGGTGAAGGTATGGATTTCCGCGCTGTCGGAACAATTTTGTCCGGTTTATCACAGTGCGGTGCTTGGGGTTGCTTTGACGAGTTTAACCGTATTGATATCTCTGTGTTGAGCGTGATATCGACCCAATTACAAACAATTCGTAGTGCTCTCCTACTAAAACTTGAACGATTCACGTTTGAAGGATCCGATATCGCTCTGGATGCAAAAGTTGGAATTTTTATAACGATGAATCCAGGTTATGCCGGCCGAACTGAACTACCCGAATCAGTCAAAGCATTATTTAGACCGGTCACGTGTATCATGCCCGACAAAGAACTAATTTGTCTTATATCACTATTTTCGGATGGATTTTTAACGGCCAAGGTTTTGGCAAGAAAAATGACGGTGCTTTATAAATTAGCTGAAGAACAACTATCAAAACAATACCATTACGATTGGGGCCTACGTTCATTAAATTCGGTGCTTAGGATGGCCGGAGTGACAAAACGGAAATCAGGTGATCAATCGGAAAATATCGTATTGATGCGTGTGTTGCGAGACATGAATTTTCCCAAATTTGTCTTTGACGATGTCCCACTATTTTTGGGTTTGATAAAAGATCTTTTTCCGGGCGTTGACTATCCAAGGGTTGGATATCCGGATTTTAATGCTGCAGTGCGTGAAGGTTTGCATACTGATGGTTATATATTATTGGCAGATCAAGAAGATAAAGTTGTTCAAATGTATGAAACGATGATGACACGACATTGTACTATGATTGTTGGGCCCACAGGTGGTGGAAAAACCGTTGTAATCAATGGCCTGATAAAGGCTCAAAATATTTTAGGGCTACCCACAAAATGCACTGTTCTAAATCCAAAGGCGTGTTCAGTAATTGAGTTGTACGGATATTTGGATATGGATACACGAGATTGGGTAGATGGTTTATTTTCAAATATATTTCGCGAAATCAATAAGCCAACGGAGCGCGAAGAACGACGATATGTTTGCTTTGACGGAGATGTCGATGCTTTGTGGATAGAAAATATGAATTCGGTAATGGATGACAATAAACTATTGACATTAGCAAATGGAGAACGAATCAGACTCGAAAACTATTGTGCGCTACTTTTCGAAGTGGGTAATTTGGCATATGCATCTCCGGCCACGGTGTCACGTGCCGGTATGGTTTATGTAGATCCTAAAAATTTGGGATTCGCACCATACTGGGAACGTTGGCTAAAACATCGGCTACCTTACGAATTGGAAGTATTAGCGAATATGTTTGAACGATTTATAGCGCCTGGTGTTGGGTTCATAATCGAAGGAATGGATGGAAATCATCAAGGTGAACCACTAACGACAGTTGTTGAACAAACGGGATTGAACATGGTTACACAATTTTGTAAAATGTTCGATGCTCTTTTACCATGTTCTGAAGAACAATACGAAGACGATGTGATCGAATGCAGTTTTATAGAAACATTATACTCATCTTTGGGTGCTACGCTCGTCGGAAAATCACGCGCCACATATGATGACTTTGTAAAAAAAGCATTTGGTATGATGAATGTGGAAGATACTCCTATAAAACCTGCGAGCACACTTCAAATGCCGACATCAAAACCAACGCTGTACGAATATTTTCTTGATCAAAAGAGGAAAGTGTGGGTAGCTTGGGAATGGATTGTTCCCGAATATAAACATGATCGTGCAATGAAATTTAGTAAAATTCTTGTTCCCACCGTCGATACGCTTCGAACGGGACGACTTTTGAATATGATGATGGAAATAAAACAACCAATTTTATTGGTAGGTGAAACAGGGACAGCTAAAACAGCAATTATTGCAGATTACTTGCGAAATCTGAATCAAGATGTAAACATTGTGCTTAACATTAATTTTTCATCACGAACTTCATCGATGGATGTGCAGCGAACTTTGGAAGCGGCGGTTGAAAAAAGAACTAAAGATACTTTCGGTCCACCAATTGGTAAGAAAATTGCAACATTTATCGATGACATGAATATGCCGCAGGTCGATACTTATGGTACTCAACAACCAATTGCGCTGCTTAAACTATTTTTTGAACGTGGTGGTCTTTATGATCGTGGAAAAGATTTAATTTGGAAAAAATTTAAGGATCTGATCTTTTTTGCTGCTATGGGTAGAGCAGGAGGCGGAAGAAACGATGTTGATCCTCGATTTATTTCTATGTTTGCCGTATATAATTTAGTATTCCCAGAAGATAGTACCGTTCACCATATTTACAGTAGGATTTTAAAAGGACATTTAGAAATTTTCCCACCCGAATTATATGACGAAGTTGATGGATTGATTGCATCAACGCTAGCGCTGTTTAAGAAAGCAATCGTACAATTTCCGCCAACACCATCCAAATTTCACTATATATTCAACCTAAAAGATTTATCTCGTATTTGTTCTGGCATGATGCTAATACAACCAAATTTCTTTAATCTACCGAAACATTTGTTACGGGTCTGGAGAAATGAATTCACAAGAGTGATGTGCGATCGATTAATTAGCGATGAAGATATCAAACTAATGAATGAAAACATCGCTGAAGAAGTAATGAAATTATGCCCACTTCCCCCTAAAGATCGGGTATCGTTGCGCACAAAGGCAAGCGAAGGTTCGGTCGAATCTGGCGAAACGGTTTATGAGCCACCTCTAAATGAATATGTTTTGCGTAATCCGCTACTGTTTGGGGATTATCGAAATGCGGTGAACGAATCTGAGGCAAGATTCTATGAAGACTTATTGGATTATGAAGCAATTTATTTCCTATTCCAAGAAATTCTTGAAGAATACAATGAACGGAAAGAGAAATTAGATATCGTACTGTTTGAGGACTGTTTGGAACATTTGACCCGAGTTCATCGTGCGTTAAGAATAAATCGCGGTCATGTGCTCGTTGTAGGCGTTGGCGGATCCGGCAAGAAGTCAATTACCAAATTAGCTGCTTTTGCAGCTGAATGTGCGGTATTCTCTATAACACTTAGCCGAGGATATAACGAAAGCTCGTTCAAAGATGATTTAAAGATACTGTACACAATGGCAGGGGTAGAAAATAAGAAAACGGTTTTCCTGTTCAGCTCCAATCAAATAGCGGAAGAGGGTTTTCTTGAAATGATTAATAATATATTAACAATTGGTGTAGTACCTGCATTATTTAGTGACGATGACAAAGAAACGGTGGTCTCGACATGTAGATCCAAGGCTGAAGCGGCCGGGTTTTCTGTCAACAAGGAGGGTGTATGGGCATACTTTTTACACACTTGCAGTGATAATTTACATGTAGTGCTTTCCATGTCGCCGGCTGGTGACGCGCTCAGAAATCGATGCAGAAGCTTTCCCGGTCTCGTCGGAAGTACGGCTATTGATTGGATTTTTCCTTGGCCTAACCAAGCTTTATTCGCAGTAGCTAAAGTATTTTTAGCTGAGCACCCCAAAATTCCGGAACCCTATCGTGAACCCATAATCAACCATGTAGTTCATGTTCATTGCTCGGTATTGCAATATTCGGTTGAATTTCTACAAATTTTACGGCGTAAGAATTATGTTACGCCGAAACATTATCTAGACTTTATTCATACGTACCTAAAATTAATTATCGAACGAGATACTTTCGTTACCGCGCAATGTGATCGTTTGAGTGAAGGAATCAATAAAATTAATGAGGCAGCCGAACAAATTGATAAATTAGGTGCAGATGTTGAAAAACAACGTAAAGAAGTTTTAATAGCCGCACACAAGTGTGAGATAATGTTAGTCGATATTGGGGAAGCAACAGAAACGGCCACTACGAAAAAGGAATTGGCGTCGGAAAAGTCGATTGAAGTTGAGCAAAAGAGTAAGCAAATAGCTATCGAGAAAAGCGAAGCGGAAGCGGTACTTGCGGAGGCCTTACCGGTATTAGAACAAGCCAGACTTGCATTAGAAGACCTAGATAAAGCTGATATAACTGAGATTCGAAGTTTTACTACACCACCGGAAGCGGTACAAGTGGTTTGTGAATGTGTTGCTATAATTAAAGGTTACAAAGAGATTTCATGGAAAACGGCTAAAGGAATGCTGGCCGAAGGCGGATTTCTTAGAAGTTTACAAGAAATGAATTGTGATTTAATAACTCAGAAGCAGGTAACAGCTACTCGGGCACACATGAAAAAATCATCGAAATTGGATGATATGCGAGCTATTTCAAAAGCCGGCTACGGATTACTAAAGTTTGTAAGAGCGGTTCTCGGCTACTGCGACGTATACAAAGAGGTTAAGCCGAAAAAGGAAAAAGTTAAATATCTTGAGGATGAATTGGACTCTCAAATAAAAACTCTGGCTAAACTTAATTCTGAAATTCAAAAATTGGAAAACGATCTAAGTTCTTTGAATCAGAGGTACGCAGATTCAATGAAAGAAAAAACTGCTTTGCAAGAAATGTTGGATCAAGCAGAAAGGCGTTTGGTAAATATTTTGTGTTTATAAAGGGAATCGTTTATTAAAATTTTAAATAATTACTATTTTTATAGGAAGCGGCAGATAAACTCATAAGCGGTTTGAGCTCAGAAAAAACTCGTTGGGAAATTGATTTAGCGAATTTGAAACTTGATAAAGTCAAAATTATTGGAACATGTTTATTGTCGGCAGCATTTTTGGCATATACCGGACCATTTTCTTGGGAATTTCGAAAGCATATGATTTATGAAGATTGGCTTGGTGATATAACGGAAAAGGAGATTCCAATGAGTACCCCATTTCGACTTGACAGTATACTCAGTAACGATGTGGAAGTGAGCACATGGAATTCGGAAGGATTACCCCCTGATGAACTATCAATAGAAAATGGTATTTTAACAAATCGTGCGTCACGATTCCCACTGTGCATTGATCCACAGCAACAGGCTTTGACTTGGATTAAACGGCGAGAGTCAAAATCAAATCTAAAAGTTTTAAATTTCTCCGATTTTGATTTTCTCAAACAGCTAGAAATGGCAATTATGTATGGCATTCCGGTTTTGTTCCAAGATGTGGATGATTACATTGATCCCGTAATCGATAATGTACTGGAAAAGACAATTAAAAAGGTAGCCGGACGTGAATTTATTATACTTGGTGATAAAGAAGTTGATTATGATAAAAATTTCCGAATGTATTTGACCACTAAACTGAGTAATCCTAATTTTGATCCATCCGTTTATGCTAAGGCTACAGTTATTAACTATACTGTAACTGTTTCCGGTTTAGAAGATCAACTTTTGAGTGTTGTAGTACGATCCGAACGACCTGATTTAGAAGAACAACGTGAAATGCTTATAGCAGAGACAAGCTTGAATAAGCAACTTTTACAACAGTTGGAGGACTCATTGCTTCGAGAATTAACAACGTCCACAGGTAATATGTTGGATAATGTCGAATTAATTGCAACACTGGATAACACGAAAACTAAAGCACATGAAGTTGGTAATAAATTAGAATTGGCTGAAAAAACGGCTCGTGACATTGATGTTCTACGAAATGGTTACCGATCGGCGGCAAAACGAGGGGCAAATTTGTTTTTTGTCCTGTCCGACATGGCAGTGGTAAATACCATGTATCAATACTCTCTAGCATCGTATTTGGACGTATTCTCCTATTCGTTACGAAAATCAATTCGCGACACGATCCTCATGAAACGATTAAACAATATTATTAACACGTTGACTAAAAATGTTTACGATTATGGCTGCACCGGAATATTTGAGAAACACAAACTATTATTTTCGTTTCAAATGACTGCGAAATTACAACAGGGCGAGGGCCATCTTAATCAATTAGAATTAGATTTCTTTATAAAGGGCTCAGTTGCTTTGCAAAAATCGGCAAGGCCAATACCGGCGAAATGGGTTTCTAGCCAGGGATGGGAAGATGTTTTAAAATTATCAGAAGAATTTGTTGAAGTTTTTGGCGAACTACCAACTCATTTGGAACAAAATCTTAAATCGTGGGAGGATTGGTATAATTTGGAAGCCCCGGAAGTTGGTGAAATTCCTGGAAATTTTGAAACATTGATGGCACCTTTTCACGTAGGTATAATTTAGTGTTTTTTAATTTACCATTGCAACATACCTTTACTCTATTAGAAATTAATGTTGCTACGCTGCTTCCGGACTGATCGAGTTTTTCGCGCAATCAATAACTATATTACTGAAATAATGGGTGAAGAATATATAACACCACCGGTAGTCAGCTTTGATGCAATTTATGAACAAACCTCCGCTCTAGTTCCGGTTGTCTTCATTTTGAGTCCTGGTTCAGATCCTACGAGTGATTTAATGAAACTAGCCGACAGATCAGGAGCTAGTGGTGGCAAATTTAAACATATTTCACTTGGCCAAGGTCAAGAAACGGTAAACATGGCTTTATTTACATTAGTGATGCAATTTGAAAATAACATTTTTATACTTTATTGTAGAATGCATTAGCACTCTTAGACGTTGCGAGAAATCGAGGTAATTGGTTAATGCTGCAAAATGGTCATTTGTTGGTAAATTTTATTAAAAAATTAGAAAAGTATTTGGAAAAGGTCGAATCACTACATCCCGATTTCCGCCTTTGGATAACGACAGATCCAACGCCCACGTTTCCAATTGGAGTACTCCAGAAATCGCTTAAAGTGGTAACAGAACCACCAAATGGATTGAAATTAAATTTGCGTTCGACGTTTTTCAAATTACGACAACAATCGTTAGACTCGTGCCAGCATTCTGCATTTAAACCATTGGTTTATGTATTAGCCTTTTTCCATGCTGTTATTCAGGAACGCCGAAAGTATGATAAGCTTGGCTGGAATATAAGCTATGATTTTAATGAGTCCGATTTTAATGTTTGCCTCATGATACTCGATACGTATTTATCGAAAGCGTTGGCGGTCAAAGAAATCCGAATACCATGGAACAGTTTAAAATATTTGATTGGAGAAGTTATGTATGGCGGGCGAGTAATTGATGATTACGATCGGCGAATTGTATCGATCTATATGGATGAATATATGGGTGATTTCATATTTGAGTCATTTCACTTCTATCAAGATGAGACAGTTGATTATGTAATTCCAACGGAAGCTAAAACACGAGAAGATTTTATAGCAACTATTGATCATTTTCCACTTACAAATTCGCCTGAAATATTTGGTTTGCATCCAAATGCGGAAATTGGCTACTACACAAACGCGGTACAAGAAATGTGGTTGCATTTAATTGAGTTACAACCTCAAACAGGTAAGAATTTTATATTCTACTATACGATACAAGTAACACAAATTTGTATATGAGACATTTTAATTTATGATAATTTACAACATACACCAAACTATTTTTATTACAATAAGCATTCAAACGGAAAAAAATTAACTATGGTAAGCAATTTATAGAATTTTACTTGGACGGTTAATAAATCGCGTGTCGACGAGATATTAAAAGGCCAACTCTTTGATTCTTTAGGGTTTATCTGTTACAATTTAAACGATTCTTTGGGTACATTTCAGGTGCTGTTTCGGGCGGAATTAGCCGAGACGACTTCATTGATAATGTGGCAGCTGGTATTCTCCACAAAATGCCGAAGGAATTTGAATACACGCGTATCAAGAAAGCGCTTCAAATGAATATTACTCCAACTGGAGTGGTGTTATTGCAAGAATTGGAACGGTTTAATAATCTGGTAAATCGAATTACAACTACGTTAGAATTGTTACGAAAAGCGATAGCTGGTGAAATTGGTATGGATGCGATACTAGACAATATCGCGAACGCCCTGTTCAATGGTTTATTACCAAATGACTGGAGAAAATTAGCACCCGCGACCTGTAAACGATTGGCTGCCTGGATAAATCATTTAATTCGACGTGAACAACAATATAAATTTTGGTCAGTTTCGGGTGAACCGATGGTAATGTGGCTATCAGGCCTCCATATCCCTGAGAGTTATTTAACTGCATTAATTCAAATTGCGTGCCGTAAAAATAATTGGCCACTCGACCGATCGACTCTGTTTACATTTGTTACAAAATACGTTGATCCGGATGATATTGAGTCTAGACCATTAACGGGGTGCTACATTACGGGTTTATTTCTTGAAGGGGCCCGCTGGTCACTCGAAGAAATGTGCTTAGAACGATCACGTCCAAAAATTTTAGTGGAACCATTACCAATTTTGGCTATAGTTCCAATTGAGGTACATCGATTAAAACTGCAAAATACGTTTAAAACTCCGGTGTACACAACATCGTTGCGACGGAATGCAATGGGTGTTGGTCTAGTATTCGAAGCTGATTTAGCTACGGCAGAACATCTTAGTCACTGGGTGTTGCAAGGTGTGTGTTTAACATTGAATACTGATTGATTTATTTTATTTATTATACCTTATTGTTATATTCATTTTCTATAAATATTAATAAAAATTGCATCAAACAATCAAAATTGGAAATCACGTACATTTCTGTTTACATAAATATATATAACTCACTTCGCGTAATTGCGAATCCACCCAAGAGTAAAATGGGACAAGTTATAAATTTTATTTGCATTTCTAAATCGATTAAAATTAAATTAGGGCCACACCCCCTAAATATGGTTATTAACTAATCTACCGTCTTTGTCAAGAGTATAAAATAAAATTACGAAAAGTTTAAATTCCAACCATCATTTACGTACCGAATAAAAATTAATACAAGAGAACTCGAGCCACCTGAGGAAATATTGGGGAACATTCAGCTGTTCTCTCGTCGATTAATCGAAATATTTTCAATTTATTTATCAATACGTTTTATGTTTCTTTCGTATCGAGTTTGGTTGAATTTTGATGTTCAGATGAGAACTGACGACTACTAACCACAAAATTAACGCACCACGTAAAATTGACCAAAATTTTAAACCCTTTTTTCTCCTAGGGCGTTAATCCAATTTAAATGTTGTGTTTCGTTTTGTGTTTTGGAGTTGTAGCGGGTTGTTTCGGCCACGACAAGAAACCCCGCACAATTATAAATTTACAAGGATTTTGAAATGGATACATCGCAGCATCACTCACCAGCCAACATAAAAAATTATTTTATTATTTAAATAAAAATTTTAATTTAAAATTAAAATTGTTAACAAGTGCCTTGATACATCTGGTCACCCCGGACGACGGTTTTTACCGTATCAAGTGAGTGATTTTTCAATTAAATGAAGTGCATGAGTGTTTTATTTTTATTAAATTTAAAAATATAACTGATAAGTTTTGGGATATAGCGGACTCGAGCACCCACCAGTGGTAAGCGCACTATATTCAACAAATTATCACTATCGGTCGTTTTGTTTAGAGACACGTGCCACTTTTTTATCTGTTCGCCACCGCGTGGCTCTAATTTTTTATTAAAATGTGTGTGAATAGTTTTTTAAATCTAGGTGAGGTTACCAAGACGTTGGAATGGAAGCTTGGTTTCTTAATCGTAAAAGTAATATCTGGCTATCAACCAGAACAACCCAAATTTCATAGTTTTTTAAGTGTGTGAACATTTTTTTTACCTGTTTACAAAAAAAACGTTACATTTTGTTATCCTATACAACGACACGGCAAATAACGGTGACGGCAAAGACGTGGTACATGATGACGAAAATCGTCAGCAAAACGTGCAAGCCCAGCCTGAAATAGCCACGTTAAGACATTTGATGCGGCTACCAGCATTTTGGCAAACAAACCCAAAGAATTGGTTCATATCAGCCGAGATAATGTTCGTCGCGAAAAATATCACCTGCGACAAACAAAGTTTGCACACACAGTGTTGTCCCTCTCGGCAGCAGAAGCGAAGCAGGTCGAGTACCTTTTAACGAGTGGCCCATCTAGAGTTTGCAATTTCAACTACCGGTTATTTCAAGTGTGGCAACACTGACGTCATTCGTGTTCCAACAGAGAATTAGTTTAATGTTTGTCAGCTTTACGCTTGATCAAAATTGGAAAATATTGAAAACTTACTTTTAATGTGGTGAGTGTTCTAGCTAAACTGTAAAAAATTTACGTGGAAAAGGATAAACCAAAAACTAAGGATAAACTAACACGTGCACGTGCATTTACAGAGCGTACAGCCAAGACCATTGCAGCTCATCGTGCCCATCGTGCTCAAGAATTGAACATTTCACGCAGTTCTGTGATGAGAATTTTATCTAAAGACCTCGGTATGAAGGCATACAAAGTTCAATTAATGAAGGAGCTGAAGCAAAATTACCATCCTAAACGCGTTTTCGGTTCGCTGACTGGGCTGTGAAACGATCGGAAGAAAATTACCATTTTTATCCTTAAAATCAACTTTTTCGACGAATCTCATTTTCACATAGGAGGCTACGTCAACAAGCAAATTTGTCGCATGTGGGGCTCAGAAAATCAACTCCTAACCATGGAGAAGCTGATGTATCCATAACGAGAGATTGTTTGGTGGGGATTCTGGACCGGCGGCATGATTGGTTCATTTTTTCAAAAGTGAGCAAGGAACCGCCCTTACACTCAGTGGGGAGCATTACCGAGTCATGATAAATGAGTTTTTGTTACCCAGAATTCAAGAAGAGGTCACACACAACATTTGGTTTCATCAAGATGGCGCAACTTGCCACACATCAAATACAACAATCGGTCTCTTGCACGCTGTCTTCGGGAGTCGAATAATCAGCTGTAACGGGGATGTGAATTGGTCACCACGCAGCTGCGATTTGACTCCATTGAACCTTTTTTGTGGGCAGCCGCTAAGCATAAGTGTTACGCTAATCATCCAAAGACTATCCAATACTTGGAAGATCCAATCGAAGTTACCATTGATGAGATAGAAGCCCATACAATCGAAAATTTTCTGAAAAATTGGGTTGACAGAATGAGGTGCTGTAAAGTCAGCCGTGGAAGTCATTGCATGAAATTGTGTTCCATACTTAATGGCAATGTATACTCTTTCTAATAAAACAAACCGCTTTGAAAAATATTCATTTGTCTTTGAATTAGAGCCAAATTAAATTGCAAACGTTAGATGGACCACCCAGTACAAGACCCTTCAGCGTCTTGGCAAATAGGAAAACCTTAATAAAGTCCTAATCGATCGTACACCGTCTCCGAGGAGCTTAAATTAGAGACGATTTTAAGCAAAACTGGCCGGCAAGAATTTTACAGTCAACGTCATGACAAAAATATAGATCAGACAGTTAAAATCGCTGACAAACTCCACACATCATTGTCACGCGGTTGAAATAATGCTAAACCAAATAGCGTTCGGTTGACATTCGCGTCATCCGCCTATTTCTGTGAATCATATCACATTTCTGATTGATACCGGCGCTGACCTAAGCATAATCCCGTACCACAGATACTGCCAGATAGTTCCGGCAGCAGTAAATGGTACCACAATAAACACTTATGGTACCAAATTACTCAATGTTGACATTGGAAAATGACCTCCATATCGGCGTTATAGGTACTACTATCTACCGAAGGTAACAAAAGCCTCCATCTCGGATTGCGAAAAATGAGTCAGTAACGTAATCACCCCCGAAAATGACATCCGTATCCGCATTATAGGCACAATTACTATAATAAGGTATCAAAATCCACCATCTAGACTTGCAAAAAACAAAAGTCAGTATGTATCGTAATCAGTACCATCGAAATTGGCGTTGATAGTATAGGTGGTACCAAAAAGACACTGCCCCTCATCTCGAATTCAGAGAACCAAAAAGTGCCGCGAAAACCCCGAAATGGCCCTCATATCGGCATTATCGGCATAGATGGTAGTTAGATACCAAAACAACACGGTCGCCCTCTCCCTTCTTCATGACTTGCGAAAAACAAAAGTCAGTAACGTAATCAGTGCCATTGACGAGATTTTGTCCGAACATGTTGTTTCATTGTTTCATAACCAGAATATCTTCTTACTAAATGCATAACAACACAAGAACTCACAGTGCATGCATTGTTAGCGAGTATTCAAACAATTTAAATACCATAAATTAAGTCGCTCGAAGCCTGGGCTTAGAATCATTTGAGCATTTATAGGATGCAAGCTGAGTGTGACACTACGAATACACTTTTGAACGGCTTTCGTCGTAACCCAAAATATATATTTCTCGTTCTCTGCGATTTGAAATATATGCAAAAAGAATGAGAAAAACGAGGATAGTAACCCCAAAGAATCACCCACATGCTTTGTACTCATTAGCACCTTTACCACTTTATGTATACTCTGTGGGCAAAAAGTAGTAAGACTTTTTAATTTAAATTTCGCGCGGAAAATCATTCGTCGAAATATTTTTTTTCTATGTTGGTATGTCGCGAGCAAGTGTTTTTGATTAGTACAAATTGTTCAAAGAGGGTCGAGAATGTGTTGACGACGAGCCACGTCTAGGACGGCCATCAACATCAACTGATGATCAACACGTTAACAAAATCAAGGAATTGGTGCTCGAGAATCGACGATGAACAGTCAGAGACCTTACTGGCATCGTTAAAATATCGAAAGGATCAGTGAAAACCATTTTGAAAGATCATTTGGGCCTAAGAAAAATGAAAGCACGATTGGTTCCAAAATCACTCAATTTTTGGAAAAACAGCGTCGCATTGACGTCTGTGAAACAATGCTTTCCGACTACCAGGATGCCATGAAACGTATTATAACTGGCGATGAGTCTTGGATCAATGCTTACGATCCGGAAACAGACGATCAATCGGCCGAATATCGTGCCAAAGATGATGTTGACAGTTTTCTTCGATTATCGAGGTGTGGTGCACTCCGAATTCTTTCCGACCGGCCAAACTGTCAACAAGGAATACTATTTGAGTGTTATGCGTCGTTTGCGTGAAGCTATTCGTAAAAAGAGGCCGAAATTATGGGTCGACAACTATTGGTTTTTGCACCACGATAATGCACCTTCTCATTCTGCGTTGGTTTTACGTGATTTTTTCGCCAAAAATTCCACCCATATTGTTCCGCAACCACCGTATTCGCCTGATTTAGCTCCGTGTGACTTCTAGCTGTTCAGCAAACTCAAACGACCGCTCCGGGGAAACCGTTTTGAGTCAATTGAAGGCATTAAACGTGAATCGCTACGCGCATTGGAGGCTATTCCGGAAATTGACTTTAACAACTGTTTCGAGTATTGGAAAAAACGTTGGCACAAGTGTATTGAGGCCAGGGGGATTACTTTGAGGGGGACGAAATAGATTTGGAGAAATAAATAAAGAATTTTAAAATTATGAACAAAGTCTTACTATTTTTTACCCACAGTATCATACGCTACTCACCAGGCCAGATCAATATATTGTGCACATAGTATAGTAATTGGTGAACTTATTAAATGTCAGACTCTAAGACAAGCTTCCTTATGATACGCAAAGGACGAATCAGTCAAAAGAAATGTCCTGAAAGAAATCACATCTAAACGAACCTATTTGCAACAACGTGGTGCTAACTGAGCGAATGAAAATTAAGTAAATATAGACGAACTAGGTATAGCAAAACCAAGCGGTTAAATTTGCGGTGTACTGCCTTAATATGTATCATGACAAGGAGACTACGCTTGAATGGCATATCCAACCAAGAAACGAACACACGTTCTAAGTACATAAGGGTTATGAAATTCTAGTGACCAGTGTTTAACAAAACCAAACGCAGAGTCGATGACTCGTTCAATAACTGTCCATGTTCGACGACAAGTATTAGACATGTCATATACATTTCTTCTTTCATGGGAATGCTTTAGAGAAACATGTATGATAAGTCTTTTATGTTTCTCGTCCTGTCAAGTACTTTTTAATACGACGTAGGTCACCACAACAATCGATTGAGCTAATATTGCATTTTATTTCATGGTTCCTCGTTGTAGCAACGCCATCGATATTAAAAATGAATAAAATTGAGTATAACCATCATTTATTATTTTGTTCAGATATTCGACAAAAATGCAACGGTCAGCCATCTCTAGCACCAACATATGTGTCGGAAAGATTTGTAGCGTTTTGCAACCTGGATCAAATTCGTTATATAAATTTATTTTAATTTTCTAGCACCGGAATGGTTAGTTGAGTGATTGACTGTTGACTTTACACAACGACTCGAGGGCTGCATTATCTTCACAACGATAGATCTTGTTCAGGCTTACCACCAAATTCGTATTGAACCGACGGACATTCCAATAGCAGCAATTTCGACACCTTTCGGACTATTTGAATTTTGTAGAATGACTTTCGGCCTTAGAAACGCAGCACAGTCGTTCCAACGTCTTATGCATGCAGCACTACGCGGATTCGAATTCTGTTTTGTATATTTGAAGGACGTGCTCATTGCCTCTCGAAATTAGGACGAACATTTCGAACATATTAAAATTATTTTTTTCTAAATTAGAAGAACATGGACTGGTTGTAAATGTGGACAAATGCGTTTTCGCAAAAAGCGAAATTATCTTTTTAGGCCATTTAGTAACTGGACAAGGTATGGACTGGACCGTCGCATGAACGGGTTCAAGCCATCAAAGATTTCGAACAACCACATACTGTCAAACAACTGAAATATACTTTAGGCATTATTAACTTTTATCAGCGCTTCATTCCAGGTGCCGCTGCTGACCAGGAATTGTTGAACGATTACCTTAAAGGTTACACTAAAAACAGTGGAGTTCTAATATAATGGTCAACGGTGGCTATCGAAGCGTTCGATAACTGTAAAATTAAACTTATAGATGCTACTTTACTTATTCATCCATCATCATCAGCACTACTGGCTATCATGGTTGACGCTTCCTATACGGCGATCAGTGGTTCAGCAGTTTGTATCAGACACTTGTCAACCACTCGGTTTCTTTTCAGTACGTCTCAATGATACGCAAAAAAGATACAGTGCTTACGATCGTGAACTTCTCACGGCTTATTCAGTGATTAAACATTTTCGACATCTTCTCGAAAGTTGTTTATTCACGCTCTACACCGATCATAAGCCACTTGTCTACGCTTTTAATCAGAAACCGGAAAAAGCATCTCCTCATCAATTTCGACAGGCTTTTCATAAACTTTCTCATCCTGGCGTCAAAGCTTCCATCAAACTTTTGACCCAGAATGTCATCTGGTCATCGATTGAAAAAGACGTTCAGAAAATGGCTCAAAGTTGTGTAGCTTGCCAAAAGGCTAAAATCGCTCGACATACAAAATCTCCACTTAGTAACTATAAATTAACTCTCAATACTTTTCGTTTATTCACCTCGATATCATTGGTTCTTTACGAGTTTCTGATAATCAGCGGTATTGCGTTACATTGATTGACAGATACACTCGCTAGGCTGAGGCGGTTCCAGTTCCGGATATAACTGCTGCAACCGTCGCTTTCGCTGATTATTATCACGGACCAAGGCATGCAATTTGAATCACAGCTGTTTCACGAACTGGCTAACTTATTTGGTTTTGAGCTCAGGAGAACAACTAGTTACAATCCAAACTGTAATGGCATGATCGAGAGATGGCATCGATTCGTCGAATCTGCCATTATATGCTACGACCGATCTGATTGGGCTAGTGTTCTTCCTGCAATCTTATTTGGACTACGAACGACTTCTAGTGACGAACTAAAAGCTACCCGATGAACTGGTTTACAGATGTACAACTCGAGTTCCTGAAACATTTTTAGATACTACGAACGATCAAATTTCACAATCAGCGAGCTGTACCGGCTTCTCGACATACTACGGACAAAATTTTCATCAGTTCACTTCACATCACTTACAGACAATATTTTATTACATATTATGCTTATATCACACACACACACACACATCATTTCAGGCATATCACATACGATTCGTCTATGAAGTTTAGTTAACAGTATTTTGCTCAAAATGTTAATAATTCTCTTTAAAGAAGAATATTTATTCTTTTGAGAATGGAACCGAAAAGGTTACGAAAGCTAAAGAAATAATAAAGAGAATTATTAACATTTTGAGCTAAATACTGTTAACTAAACTTTCTAATATAAAAGCTCATTTAACACTAAGTTATTCGTCAATGACTTCTTAGATACGACTTATAGTCTCGAATTTATGCCATTTATTTGGCAGAATGTTATCCTGTTCTTAAGTAAGAAATTAAATTTTCTAATTTGTATGGAGTTACGCAAATTTAGATTCTACCGATAAATTTAGAAAAGCTAAATTTTGTATGAAACTAATCAATATAAATTAAGATCATAATGGTAACATTTTAGCGATCGGATCTTTTTTATAAGGAATTGTAGTGGATAAATGATGATGTTTAAACATTTTTAAATCTGTGTTGAGAAAACTAGAAGAAAGAATAGTTTCTTCATAAAAACCTAAAATATCACAAGTACACGAAACAAAAACGCTAAAGAAGACTTATGTGAGTATACTCGTGCTTATAAATTAACCGAGCATCGCTGTAATGATGTGAGGATAATTCGCATTGAAATAAAATGCTGTTTAGGCCGGTTCATTTTTTGCTACGATCTCCAAAAATTTATCGAACGCCCATATCAATAAACAGTGGTCAAAACAGTGCCTCAGACTACGTTTTTCTGTGTTCGGTGGTTAAAACTTCGTTGAGTTAATCCATAATGTCGCCCATGGCTTAAAGTTGGAAAAAAATTTATTCTATGACACGTGTGGCTTACGATAATGCAAAAACTGTTAAGTTATGAAAGGTTAAAAACATTCTTCTTACAAATTCGGAATGAGAGGAGCTTACAATAGTGATTTAGTTATTAGTAGATTTTTTTCGTTTTACAATAAAGCATTTTTCGCTAAAGACAACAGAAACCAAAAGCGCGCAATCTGTTTGTAATTTGAATCGCAATGATTCAAAGATCGGAGATCTACCAATTTCTTACTTTCACTACTAGAAATACAAATATTATCGACTTATCTCAATACTTTATTAAATCATTACCATTACCATTATACAAAATCATATTTAGCTCTGCTTAGTACGTACACAGTAATCGTATATAATTACATATTTTAAATATTTACAAATAAGCCTTAAAATTCATATCGGCTCGAATACAAATGAACCCACGAAAATTATAATTAGGAACATAATTATGATTATACACTAACAACATGAATTTTATCTTTAACAGTTCTTAAGTACATAACATAGGTAAGTAGAAAATATTTTCCGTTTTTATATATATTTATATTGTCATGGTAAGAAAAATTCTATCAATTTTAAATTGAAAATCTTATAATTAATAAACAAAAAAAAATATTAACTTTAATGAGATTAAATCATTCACAAAATCAAAGAAACAAACAAAAATTGTTTTTAGTGATCACATTTTTTCCTTAAAACAAAAAAATACTACAGAGTATGTTGATATGACTAAAAAAAATTATAAGTGAATTAGTATAAAGTTAACTTATAATAATATTAAATTAATTATAATTTAATTAAATACAGATTATAGAAATTTGATTTCTAATTTTGGTTATAATGCTTTTTAAAAAGTAAAACATTGCTTAAATTTTTTTGAATTGTCAACCTTTAAATAAAGATAAGCTTGGCATTACGTGACTACGATTAATCCTCTTCATTTTCTTCTTTGGCAGCTAAGAATAATTTTTGTAGCGAATGTGTAATGGTTGCTGAAAATAGATATAATTTTAATTAATTCAAATCGATTAATTCATAATTTTGTGCGTAGAAATAATGTGAGTTACATCATAAATGGCAAGTCAAAACCATTAACTGAAACGTAAATTCTGTAAATTTTACTTAAAAGTAAAATTGGGATCAGAACAAAATTTACATGAACGTTTTTTTTACTATATTAACGAATGTCTAAACAGTTTGAAAACAAAAGTTCTCCATGTTAAAAAATCTAATAAATGGTTAATTTCATTTTCATAATAAAACCTGAGAGTAATACCAAAATGAGATTGTTAAAATTTTCATAATGGCCCTGTAAAATTCTTTTTAAATATCTCAAGCTCCCGTGCTAATGAAATTTGTAACAAAAACTTTCCAGTTTTCAACTTTGAAGGGGTTAGGGTCTAAGTGCTGTATTGGCTCATCGTTAAATTAATATGTAACATGCTCCTGCTAATAAAAATTTGCTCTTGCTTACACAGATTAAAGACAGTTAGTTCAGCTCCTCGAATAAGACTCAGATCACTGATAAGTAATGTTGTTTAAAAGAAATTTATATGGTTGTGGTGGCAATAATGTAAAATATCATTTGTGATTGTAATCGTTTTAGTCATTTGTATTGTATTCATTCGCTTTACACTGTTCATTATTATGTTCAGTATTAGTGCAAATTACTGTATCTCGGTATAGATGAAATGCCACCACAAAAATTGTAGTAGTTAACGAGTCGACATAAAACATTCACCATCCCTTAAACTGTTGTGTTATGTGCCGTATAAATTAATATTTAAATATTGTAAATAATAAAAAATAAATAAATAGTTTTTAGTTAAAATCAACCAAAAACTATAAATGGTGATCCCGACGTGATTATAAATGGTAAAGGAATAAAAAATACACACCCAACCAGATACAAATAAATATGAAAATATTAAGCTTGCAATTATCAAAAACTTTTCTGACTCCGAGTAAAAAATAATTCAGAAATTAGTATCCGGCCTACAGTTAGGCGATACACCTGCTTAATTATTTGCGGAAATTGAAATAAAATATTGGCAATGATCTAATAGGTGTGTGAATATGGCTCCGCCATTTTTTATAAAAATAAAACATATTTGCTTGTTTGGAAAATGAAAGAATTATTTATTCAAAGTATGCCCCATCTGCAGCTACAACTTTCCCCCATCTCACAGGCAATTTATGGGTTCCCTCTATGAAGAAATCCTCGTTCTTGGAGGCAATCCAATCAATAAGCCAATTTTCGAACTCTGCGCGAGAACTGAACCGCTGTTCAGAAAGAGACGACTGCAACGACCAGAATTAGCAGTAATCTGAACGAGCTATGCTACGGCGAGTGGGGTAAAACTTCCCAGTCCTGATTTTGTATTGTCGTGCTACAAAATTAATTTGTTATGTCCATTCACAATTCTGGTCGTTTTTCCTCTATAGCTCGCCTTAAAAGTAATAGTTGTCTTCGGTAGACATCGCCATTGATAGTTTCACCTGATTCCAGCAGTTCATAATATACCACACCTTTGTGATTTCTGAATATCTCGTTTTGGTTGTGATGGGCAAGGTTCCCCAGGTTTCACCTAAGATTTTTTACGTTTCTAGGTCTCTTTCTTTTAATTCATGTGGAACCCAGTTGCTAGCTTTTTGAATCATTTCGATTGTTTGTAAACGTTTTGCAACAGTTGATCGATCAACATTTAATGCTACAACCAATTCTGATTGTATTTGAGAAGAATTTTCAGTCAATAACTTGTCCATTTCAGCATCTTCAAATTTGTTTGGGTGGTTTTCCATGCTCTTTATCTTCAATGTCAAAATCATCATTTTTAAATCGTCGAAACCATTCTTTGCGCGTTGTATTCGATGGAGCATTCACCATAAATTTCCACAGGCAAACGACAGATACTGCGTTTGACAGCTGACACCAATTACTATAGCATACCAGTATTGCCCATATATGGTATACGTAAGCAGTACTAGTAACGACACCTCTTGGGAAAGGGCGGAGCCATATTCACACACTGAATACTTAATCCTTTAACTGATTATTTAAAAAAACTACATTCGTATTATTATTCGACGAGTCGACTGTAATTTTCCACAACGCATCAACTATTAAAATTCACAAAGCTTGTATTATCGTCTTCGCTGAAAAATAATTAAGCAGGGAGAAAAAGTTTTTCGAAACAAAATTAAACAATTAAAGGGTTAAAACATTATGGATGAACTGTTTATCAGTACAAGCCAGCTCGATTGTTGCCGCAGCAAACGAATCATTAAGCGAACTAGCAGCCATTGCTGGCACGGTACTTGAACAACGAGATTTCAATAGTATTCAAGCTATAGGACATAACTCCATATCCTATGGAGGTGGCATTATAAATAATAATCAGGTTACCTCACCTGGTAACGGGTGTTTATCAAAAAATTAAATTTTTATGAAAAATATACTCTGGCAGATCTCAGTATACTCTGGCAAATCATCAGGAATAGACTCACGCTTGAACAACGCTACGAAATTATTAAAATTTACTTCGAAAATCAGGCCGGGGATCGCGTTACGGTCAGTGGAGATTGTTACCGCACCATGATCAATGATTTTTTGCTTGAAAATATGGATGACATTGTTCCGGACGAGATGTGGATCCAACAGGATCGCACTACGTGCCATATGGCGACCGCAACCATCGACTTATTAAAATAAAAATTTGCCGATAAGTTGATTTCGAGAAATGGACCTGTCAATTTTCCTCCAAGCTCGTGCGGTTTTGATAAACCAGCAACAATTGACGCCTTGGAGGCCAGCATTGTTCGTGTTATTCGTGACATACGGCCAGCAGTGCTTGAAAAAGTGGCCCAAAACTGGACGTCCAGAATGCGTTTCGTCAAGAACAGCCGCGGTGCCCATAGGCCCGAAATTATTTTCAAATATTAATGCCATGTATTGATCTTTCGAATAAAAAAGTTTTTGATTACAATTAAATTTTTTGTGTTATTTTTTACAATTTCATGTTCTATCGGGCTTAAAAAAACACCTTTTACAACCATAGCTACATTAGAAAAACGCGTTGATGAATTATCTAACCAATTACAACAAGCTCGATTTCAACTCGTTCTTCATTTCGAAGTGGATACTAAGTTATGCCAAAACGAGATAAAACGCAAAATAGACCAACAAAAACTACTACTTGTTGGTACCACAGGGAATATGGCATAGGAGCAAAAAATATGTAGAACTGTTTAATTTTAATTCGAGGCCATGTGAAAATAATTCTACAAATTCTAAAAACCAACAGAAAATGCATCGTCAGGTTCAAACATAAACAATCAAATCAATGAGACTGAACTCCAGCAAAAATCATCAAATGAGCTAAATCATCAAACGTGAAAAACATCAATCTACAAACAATAACATCAGTGGAGCAGACATATCAGTTCTTCTGCCTTCGTCAACCGATCGTCCAGAATTAAAACCAAATGTTAGTTTGTTTGCAAATCTTTTAATTGATGTTAAACGAAACATGTTAATTGACAATAAAACTCGTCTGGAATTTTGCCAACAAGACAAATACAACAAGTGTAACTCATCACATCGAGACATTTCGACCATCAGTTTATGCAAAAGCCAGACGACTATCACCCGAAAAATTAGAAGCAGCTCGATCGGAAGTCGAGTATCTGATGAAAATAGAAGTTTGTAAACCATCCAATAGTAATTGGTTCAGCCCGTTACACATGGTTAATAAACCGGATGGTTCATGGAAAGCATGTGGAGATTATAAATCGTTAAACTCAAAAACTAAACCGGATCGATATCCATTGCCATTTTTGTAAGACTTACTTATTTATTACATGGCAATTTTTTTTCTCGAAAATCGACCTACAAAAGGTAAAACGGCCATAATAACACCATTTTGGTTTATGTAATGCAGCATAGACTTTTCAACGTCATATTCATCACGTACTGAGGGGGTAATCAACATGAAGTACATTCGTTTAATATTTGAACGCTTAGGTTATTTCGGTTTATATATCAATCTAGTAAACTGCGAGTTTACAAAACCAGAAATACAATTGTTTGGTTATCTTGTGACACTATCGGGAGTTAAGCCACTACTGGAGAAACTAACTTTCTATCAACAATTTTAAAACACCAGAAGTAGCTAAGGAACTCCAGCGATTCCTAGCAATGATAAACTTTTATCGACGATTTATACCGAGACGAAGAGAAAATTAATTATTTCGATCAAGCGAAAGACGCTGAATTATCACTTTGCGTCGATGCATTGGATTTTGTAATGCGTGCACTTCAATATCCATTAATGAAGAAATAGTACCACTCGGATTTTATTCAAAAAAAATCACGAACACAACGAAAATACAGCACCATACGACCGAGAATTGAACGCAATGTATCAAGCAGTTAAATATTTCCAAAATATGATTGAAGCCAGGCAATTTTATATTCTCACCGATCAGAAAACCTCTATGCATTTAAGCAAAAATTGAATAAATCAGGCCCACGTAAAATTCGCCAACTTGATCTTATCATCCAATACACAACGGATATACGACATATTGCTGGTATAGACAACATAACAACCGATTTACTATCACGAGCCAACTCAATCGAGAATTATTCCATCAAATTTGAAGAGGTTGCTCAACATCAGCAACAAGGCGAAGAGTTTAAATTAATATTGCGAGATAGCGGAAAATATTCATTAAAACTTCAGAAACTTGATATTCCTGGAATATCAGCAAAAATATTTTGCGATATTGTCAACGGATTAATTCGTTCATTCAACCCAAAACCATTTGGATCGATAACTATAGAGAAATTGCATCATCTACCTCATACAGGCTTAAAAGTGACTACGAAGCTTAAAAATACGTATGACTTGGCGTAAAGAAAGTGTGCAGAATTTGTTGTGATCGAAAATTCATAGGCACAACCGTTCAAAAATATTAACGACAATCCAAACAAATCAGCGATTTGAGCATATTGTTGTAATCCTTTTTATCGTTCTCTCGTCCGTAATCGCCTCAACTCAAAATAATTGGACTAATAACCATTACTTTTCTTTTTATAAAATTTATTTTAAATTCAAATTTGCTTTCAATTATTTTCACAACCTACGTCGACTACGATCGGATTACATCTAAATCTTTTTCCTAGATGAACATTTTATTTTAGGTTTGCATTACATATAATTCAAAGTGTTTTTTTTATATATATATATGTATAATTATTATTTTTTTTGTTACATCAATATAAACATCGATCTGATTAATCCTCTACCGCCATCAAATGATTACCGTTACTGTTTGACGATAATCAATACATTCACTAGATGACCGGAATCAATACCAATCGTAGATCAAACTGCTGAAACAGTTGCCAAAAATTTAATTTATAGATGGATTGCACGTTACGGTACACCACTCCGAATAACATCTGATCTATGCAGACAATTTGAATCTACAATGTTTCAAGAACTATCTCGCGTACCTGGTATCAATCATTTAAAAACTACGAGCTAACATCCAAATCATCAATTATGTGTCATCAATCACCAAAATGGTCAGAATTATTGCCACCATTTTACTCCTAGTAACTCCGATCAATTTACAAAGAGGATATTGAATCAACACTAGAAGAATTGATACACGGTACAACATTGAGATTACCAGGTGAATTATTTGTAGCAAGCTAAAACATTTTGCAATCCGAATTTGTGGGTGAATTTCTACACACAATGCAGCAATTACATCCAGCGACAAATCACAATATGACGGGATATGTATTAATCCACAGACATATGAGATAGTAAGCATGTTTTTGGGGTAGACGAAGTGCGATCAGCAGTATCTTAACCATATGAATATCTATTTAAAAGTGCTCAAGAAGAATTCAAAATATTTCACGATTTTTCGATCACAAAAGCCTACGAAAGTATCGATTGATCGTATTACACGAGCATTCCTTACAGTACCACAGGAACCAACCATACTGTTGAATAAAACAAACATACCGTCAAGTGCAACATCTTTAGAAAACAGTAACAGTGATATGACATTATTATCTATTCAACATAATTTACCACAACAGGTCGACAAAGGTCGGCAAATAGCTGTGGATGAACCATTCTAAGCCCTAAAACCAACAATCAATGCCACTTAAATATCGAAATATTGAAATATTTAGAAATTTATTCTTTACAAATAAGGATATGATATTGCCGTCGATTCGAAGCAAATCTTCTATTTTGCAATATTTTGACATAGAAACTGACATAGATACCCAGCTAACATTGAAAAAGTCTCAGAATAGAAGATAGGTATTCAATCGGTACCGTTATCTTAAATTATAACTTACTGTTTATATCTAAGAATCCTTGTGGTTTATTCCTCCACACCACGCAGACAAAATAACATGGAACCCCTAGAAGTGTAATAGCAACGCCCATTCCCACTTCAAGTGGGGCTACGTAGCACGGCACTATAATTAAAAATGCACAAATTATCACGAAGGTAATTGGTACCCAAAGTGCTACCTGCAAAACATAACAATTATTATTTATTAGTACATCAATTTATCTTAATATAAATCGTGTTACGATATCCTTACCTTAATGGGCCGTGGAATATCAGGTCGCGTATATCTAAAATATAAAACCGCCGCAACAGACATCATGATGAAAAATGATTCAACAATGCTAGAATATGTAATGAGGACATATACATCGCTAATTGTGAGGTAGATCAATGAGAGTAAACACTAAAATAAGATTAGGGAATAAACATGCAAAATACGACACGAAAAAAATATTTGCGCTTTAAATAATTTACCAAAAATAGCAGTGATGGGGCAGGCGTGAACTTTTTTATATTTATGTACGACAAAAATGAAGGCATATGACCATTGCGTGCTCCAACAAAGCACATGCGAGATGATGTCATGATATGAACACTTAAACCACCAAAAGCTGAAACGGCTACCATTAACGGTATAATCCAAGAGCAGTACGTCATCACTTTATCTCCAAATGTCTGAAATAATTACATACCTCAAACTAAATAGTACATTTTGAATTTATAGGGAATTTTATACATACAACAGCAATTGCATTCGATGCCATCATTTGTTGAGGTGTCAATACCGCTAAATAGGCTACATTTGCGAGTACGTAAATAATTGTAACTAAAGGTAAAGAAATATAAATGGCCCGTGGAAGATTTTTATAAGGATCACGTAATTCCTCCGTCATAAAATTTAGATAATTCCTAAACCGCGAAAATAAAATAATGTTATTTGTTCCAACGGGTAATTTTTAATTATATTTAAACTTACCATCCTGCATACGAAAATATTCCCGAATAAAATGCAATAGCTAGTTTTCCCGGGCTTGTCTCCGTATTTTCAAATGGTTTGTCGAAATTCTCTAAATGACCCAAACACATCCATACAAGGCCAACAATGATAATAGTTACGAGCGCTGCGATTTTTGTGAACATAAATACATTTTGCATTTTTGTGGTTAACTTGACGTCGTACGAATTGATAAACGTTAATAGGCAAATTGTGACTGCGGCTATTAATTGTAAACTAATTTCTGGAATATCACATCCGGCGCCAAAGAATGGTTGCAACACGTAGCTAGCGAAGGTGAGACCCATAATTGCATTCGTACAAGGGCTGCAATTACACAAAATAATTATAAATTGTTCATTGGAGTTGAAAAAAAAATAATACATACACAAAAATAAATACAGCATCCCATAAATATAAAAATGCCGGTAATGATCCGTAAGCCTCGAAAATATAAGCGTAATCCCCCCCTGATTTTGGAATGGCTGTACCTAATTCAGCATAACATAGTGCACCAATCATTGACAGTATACCGCAAAATACCCATATCAGTAGCGAGGCTCCAACGGAATTTACTTCGTTTATAACACCCTTCGGTGATACAAATATACCTTTTGATATTGAATTAAATCAAAATCAATTTTTAAGATTAGCAAAACCATTTAAAATCCTTACCTGAGCCAAATATAATTCCTAAAATAATAGCAATTCCCTCCATTAGGCCCAGCTGTTTTTTCATTTTTACTTTATCCGAATGCTCTGGCGAATCTTTCGGAACAAAACATTTTTCTGTTTCTGTGGGTGATAAAATTTCCATTTTCTGTTTGTCTTATTAACACAACCGATCTGTAAAGAAGCAAAAGGAAAATATAAATCATTTTATAATCAAAGGTTAATTACTAAATTTGAAAAATGGAATGATCAACCAGGTAAATGTGTATTAAGACGTTTTAACTTACAATACTCAAATGTCAAAACCTGCCCCTAGACCAGCGAAATAATTTTGAATTATCTCTTTAGAATTGTTGCGTAAGACATTTTTACAATTGAGCGCAGACAACGAAATTCTTTGAGATTGAAATTTGGCTACTAAAATTAGAACTAATTATGGACCACAAATCTTGAACACATATTTTATTAATCATTTGCCATGTAGCGACAATAAAACACATTAGAAGATTTACGAAATTCAATTGCTGTCGGCAGTACATTTCCGTTTCAAATTTGTCAACGTCAAAGAGTTGTTGAACACAATTATGCCTTACTACACCTTAAAATTTTTGTGTTTTCATACAAAATATACTTTGGCCTAATATTTGGCGACGCGTGTTGTGTTTCTTTGTTGAAATATTTAGAATTTCTTCATTTTTCACAAGAAACTAAATGACGTTTAATAATAAGTAGCTGTTATCACGTGGGTACTTTCCTGGATATTAAAGGTGCCTTTGTTAGTACTGCACTTTCAATCATCACTGAGGCCTACTCGAATTGCGTTATTTACCAAACCATCGTTATACTGATTGAATTTACGCCTAGCTCTAGCATTGCTGAGGCGGAGCCGATTTGTGTTTTTGTTGCGTTAAAGCTTCCAAAGCTCGCCACCAGGGAAACGTTTTGCCACCTCTTTTATGTGTATTGATGAATTACGTATTAAAGAGTTGTATTCTAACTTTGTTAGAATTTCTAAAGATTCTAACAAGGGCGGGATTATAAATTGGAAAATATCTTCAGTTATATTAGATTATGTGGGGTGATGTTTAAATGCAGTTTTAATTCAGTTTTGAGAGTAATGACTAATCAGAAGATCGGCGAAGTGATGATTTTTTAACCAGTCTATATATACTTCGGGATCTCCAGATGAACTCTCACCCACTACATCCCGAAACGAAATTCCATTTCTTTTTTTAAAACGGTCTATCCTATCTGTTCCAACCACGAAAATAAACAATTTGATGTTTTTCGGCAATAAACATAATTTGTTTTTGACATTATGGTTATTGTAGCCGAATTATTTTGCAATAAACTACAATCATAAGCTTAAGAAATCGTTTGTTATGGTGTGATAATCGAAGTTGGTTATAAACAACGTATTTCCCATACATTTTGTCTCTCAAACTCAAGGGTCCAGTCAAGAAGTTTGAAAGGTTGTTAATGAGACACATACATAAAATTAGAAAGAGATTAGAAGTGCTATCTCTTTCAAATTTGAATTTTATTTTAAAATAATTTTTTGAGCTAAATTTTTTAAAAATACATGAAAAAAATATATCAAAGAAATCGCTGTATGAGAAAATTTAATGGCTATTAATGACATAGATTCTTCTAACAACTAGTAACTTCTATTAACTTCAGATGTCACCATTTTGGGTATTTTAAATTCCGACCATTAACGTGAGGATACCAAAGATGGTTCTAAGTGATGACCAACAGCCCTTTGTACCGTAAATCAAAATTCCTACAAATTTTCCATATTTAATTTAATTTGTTTGCCTTGCTAATTTCACCTGTGTAGGATCTCCTAAGATGTCTTTAAACGGATACAATAGTCCAATGTATTTAGTATTAAACTGCCTATCTGATATCTTAGAAGAAACCATGCGATTCTCGTGATTTTAGTCGAACTACAAATTACCAACGGCATGAATTAAATTAAAAATTAGGATCTGTGGGAACCATTGGAGCATGGCATATAGACAGTTTAATACTCAGTATTACGGGCTATAATATCATCTGGCATCTCTAAGATGGCATCTTAAAGAGTAATTGTGACCTTTATGTTATTAGTCGAAATATAAATTTCGAATACAGTCATTTAATTTATTTTGTATGGCATTGGCATGTCATACAAAATAAATTAAAAATTGAGAATTCGGGAAAACGTTATACATATATGGCATATCAGGTGCACAACTAAATTTCCGGGTTTCACACATAGATGGTGGTAGCGACTCATCTAGTTGTCATTTATAACAGAAGTTGTGTTTTGTTCATAGCGGGAACAGTTGTTAACGATAACCAGTTGTAATACCAGCACATATCGCAACGCAAAAATATTTTTTCTAAGGCGAAAATGTCGAGTTTTGTGCCAAACAAACCCATTTGCGAGAAGCTTTGCTTTACTGCATCAACTTGGAAAAAAATACAGCTGAAGCCTTCATTTGCTTGAGGAGGCCTATGGCCAAACATGTACCATCGAAAAGTGCCTGTGAAGATTGGTTTAAATGTTTCAGAAGTGGCGATTTCTTCATTGAGGACAAGAAGCGCTCGCGAGGAGGGGAAATGGGTGCCGCATGAGTTGACTGAGAGATAAATGGAAAATCGAAGAACCATTTAGAGCTTCCTGCATCGACTTGTTACGGTAGATGAGACGTAGATCTTATTTAAAAATCCCAAACGCAAAAAGTCGTGGCTTTCACCTGGCGAAGCATCAACATCGACGACACGGCCAAATCGCTTCGGAAAGAAGACCATACTCTGCGTTTGGTGGGACAAACAGGAGAGAAGAAACTTTGCTGAAACAGGGCGAGACTGTCAATGGGCAACGCTACCGATAACAACTCATCAATCTGAACCAAGCATTGCTCGAAAAACGGCCAGAATGGGATACCAGACACGAACGAGTGATAAGGCAGCACGACAACGCGCCATGCTATTGCACTCCCAGCGCCCAGGACCCCATCAACACGCTGAGATGGGATCTGCTGCCACAGATACCTTCGGATTATTACTTGTTTCGATCGATGGCGCATGGCTTGGCAGGGCTACACTTGGCCAGTTTCGATAGCGAAGGACAATACTTTGAATAAACCATTTTTTATAGTTTTATTGAAATTTTCCACGCACCTAGTATCAGCAAATTAGCTATTCTCATTTGAAAATGTTTTATCAACTTGTTGAAATCTTATGAATGTCGTTAAAAATTTCACTCCCGTATATAAAATGATTAAGATCTTTGAAATAAATAGTTTTCTTTGAAATGCTCTGCACATTTTCTAAACCCAGTTATAGACTTGGAAAATTGGTTCCACAGCGTATAATACTAGAACCAAGCAGCTGAAGTGCAGTGCAATTCTAACAAAATCATGTCGTAATTAAGGATCACATTCCATTCATGCTAAAATGTCATTACATAAGAAGAAGACCACTAAAACACTTTCATAATACTATTTAAAGCCTCATTTAAATTGTAAATGTTTATTTTTATAAAAAAGTAGACACTTCATTGCAAAACAATTTATTACCAATTAACTTCAATTTATCGAGTTTGTATATCATAATCATTTAGCAGCTCTAGTTATACAACAAAGTATCAATTTAGCGACATACACATGTACCGAGTATATGCAAACATTGACGAATAACCCTTGTCATGTTAACGATTTACTTACAACCTAAGCAGCAAATCAAAATTATTAAATCACCATTTGCACCTTTCCTTGTTTAGTGAAAATATTTTTAAAGTTTCATCATAAAAGAAATTTTTTTTCGAACTATTTTCATCTACAGACGTTACATTGAGAAAATGTGAAAAACGTGAAGTTAAAAATAGAACAAATACAATAAATAAATGTACCTGTTGAATATGTTACGCATTACGCGGGAGATAAAGTTAATGTCACGTGTATGGCATATATTTGTAGTAATGATTTATTAAGTGACGGTTATATAGTATATGCTTATAAAAAGCGACACTAGATGTTATCGTTCTGTTTAATAAAATCACCTTCACATGGCAACTATTTCTCGGCTAATTGTAGTTTTTATTGACTTTTAGTTTACATTTATTGTTTTGTTGAAATAGTTTTCTTTTATCTATATTTGCATGTAACAATTTTAAATCTAATAATGACATTATGACAATATTTTGCCTCATTAAATCAGATTTTTTATGAGATAGACCTCGACCTGTGCCCTAATTCTCTAAAAACCGATATAAATTGCAATGTGTAAAAGGGATAACTTTTACACACGAAAAAAATTATCGTAGAAGTCTAGATTTATATTGGATATCGTGATGTTTTAGTAAATTCTCTAAATTTTTTTCAAGATAAAATGTAAAGTGGCAAGATAAATTTATGTCAAAAAGTATCACAAATAATTTATCGTGGAATATTATTAATAATTAATTGTAATTTTTATAGTTTTATTTTAGAATTAAATAAGCTCAAGCTCTAACAATTTAATTCACTGCGATAGTTTACTTAAAAATTAATAAAATTATTGCGATTTAGAATATAAATTTGTGAGCTTATAAAAATGGAATGTTATCGGTGGAATTAAACAATTCTTTCAGTAAAGTCAAACATTCGAATATTTTACTTGATCGTCTTAAGGAGATTTAAAAAGTAGAATATCCTAAAACAAGATGGTCTGTGGATTACTGCAAAACCATTTTAGTTGCTCAATGTACAAATATAAAAGGCAAATGTTTCAAATATCTAATTTGACAACATCTAATGGATCAGTTCCCTACATACCAAGCAAAGCTTTCAGCTTGTTGTGCACTCGTAATATTTTACTTGATCATTACACTTGCCCACAATTCAGAAAACCGATGAGTACAATAAATACGACAGCCTGAAGTGAAAATGTGAAAACTCAACAATCTTTAAGATCTTACAGTGATTTAATTCTAGACTATTTAATAGGACGGGCGTGTTTGAGAAATTGCTAATTAGGACAAATTTAGAAAAATAATGAACGAGTACAAAATTTAATGATAACTGTGGGCAAAAAGTAGTAAGACTTTTTAATTTAAATTTCGCGCGGAAAATCATTCGTCGAATATTTTTTTTTTCTATGTTGGTGTGACTGTCAGTGACATCTGTGCCAAATGTCACATCAAAATAATCATTAGTGTTTAGTATACGCTTGTCTTTCTGAAGTACAAAAAGTGTATTCGGCGATTTTTACAATGAGTGAAAGTATTCAACAAGGAAGTTCCATTAAATTTTATGTGCGGAATCACTTTTGTGGTGCCGAAACGTTCAGAATGTTGCAAAAGGCCTTCGGTGATAATTGTATGTCGCGAGCAAGTGTTTTTGATTAGTACAAATTGTTCAAAGAGGGTCGAGAACGTGTTGACGACGAACCACGTCTAGGACGGCCATCAACATCAACTGATGATCAACACGTTAACAAAATCAAGGAATTGGTGCTCGAGAATCGACGATGAACAGTCAGAGACTTTACTGGCATCGTTGAAATATCGGAAGGATCAGTGAAAACCATTTTGAAAGATCATTTGGGCCTAAGAAAAGTGAAAGCACGATTGGTTCCAAAATCACTCAATTTTTTGGAAAAACAGCGTCGCGTTGACGTCTGTGAAACAATGCTTTCCGACTACCAGGATGTCATGAAACGTATTATAACTGACGATGAGTCTTGGATCTATGCTTATGACCCGGAAACAGACGATCAATCGGCCGAATATCGTGCCAAAGGTGAGCCGAAGCCGAAAAAACCACGTCAAAGCAAGTCAAAAATCAAGGTGATGTTGACAGTTTTCTTCGATTATCGAGATGCGCTGCACTCCGAATTCTTTCCGACCGGCCAAACTATCAACAAGGAATACTATTTGAGTGTTATGCGTCGTTTGCGCGAAGCTATTCGTAAAAAGAGGCCGGAATTATGGGTCGACAACTCTTGGTTTTTGCACCACGATAATGCACCTTCTCATACTGCATTGGTTTTACATGATTTTTTCGCCAAAAATTCCACCCATATCGTTCCGCAACCACCGTAGTCACCTGATTTAGCTCCGTGTGACTTCTGGCTGTTCAGCAAACACAAACGACCGTTCCGGGGAAACCGTTTTGAGTCAATTGAAGACATTAAACGTGAATTGCTACGCGCATTGGAGGCTATTCCGGAAATTGACTTTCACAACTGTTTCGAGGATTGGAAAAAAACGTTGGCACAAGTGTATTGAGGCCGAGGGGTTTACTTTGAGGGGCAAAATAGAGTTAGAGAAATAAATAAAGAATTTTAAAATTATGAACAAAGTCTTACTATTTTTTCCCACAGTATTATTATGCAATAAAATTAACTTTTCACTATCACTAAGGTCAAACACGATGTCTAAAGAAACGATCGATTTCTAAAGGAACAGTTAATTGATCCAAGTTTCACCTCCTACTCGTTGCCGATCCTTAAGATTAACCCATACATTTTACAAAGATTAAAAATTAACTAAATATGAAAAACAAATGGTAAAACTATAACGTGTCTCCAGAACTAGACCTAAATCAAACAACTAGAAATGGTTTCAATTAATAAATTTTCGGTGCTATTGAGGACTTAGTCTCAGACACACAAACAAATTATTGGATGATAAACTTGCGTAGTTCGAGAAACTCGTTGTGACTAGCTAAATTTGATGGTTAAATGAGCGTCGGTGTTCAAAACGCATAGTTTTTTTGTAGTTTACTCGAAATCTTACAATTCTAGTACGGCAATCCCGGGATTACAGAAAATATTCCAGATTCGAAGATCCGACTATTATACTTAGATATTGTTAACTCGCACGAATGGAAAGTGCTAAATAGCGTGAATGGATTTGCAGGAAGTGATTTTTTACTTAGAATAAAGAATAACCTTTACAGGGTGCAGCGTATACAATATTGATCAAAATTCAACGGATGAATTGTAAATAAGACTTAGATTGTATACGTCTTTACCATACGAAGTAAAGACATTTTTGACTGTTGTAATGTTCTTTTCAAACATTTGACTTGTTTTATATGTTTATCAAACCGTATCTTGTTTTTTATATCAACTCCCGATTATATCAACTCCCCAAATAGCCGGTTTTTCAATATGATTTTTGCGGGTATTTGTGATTCGAGATGGCTTTGATGTATAAGCAAGAATTTACATTTCTAGAGATTGTATTTTTTGAGTTATTAAGGATATAAATTAATTAAAATTTCGATTTGACGTTTAATGTTATCTTGTTCGCTTGATGTCAATATTTTTATCTTGGGTAAAAAAAATGTTTGCTAAGATAATTTATTGTATAAAATTTTCACCTGTAAAATTACCCATACCACAACCCTTAACAAGTTGAACTATTGTTTGTGAATAGATGCTATTTAGAATAACTTGTATCCATAAAATTATTGTTGAAATTTAAATGGGAACGGTAGTTATGGGCCCTCAAAGGCTAAATATGAATCTACATAACTCATAAGAGTGTGTTAAGTTTTGACATTTATTTATCGTAACCGTTTTAAATTTTATCTTAGAGTGCAATTAGAGAATGCGAATATTGTAAAAAGACAAGATAAATTATCGTTTACACGTTTACAAATTATCTTACGGCTTAGAGAATTAGAGCACTGGGCATTTTCAAAAATGAAAATCAAGTAGTATAATAAATTGGTTTTAAAACAAATATTTTTTTTGTTTATTCTACGAGTAGATTACTAGATCTATAAAACTTCTGCAAATACAAAAACCGCAAACATTTAAGAATTAAACACATAAGTTTATTAATTTACCGGAAACTATTACTGAGCGAAATGTAAAGAACATTTTCCTGTATGATTTGTAAAAGAAACAGTTGTTCATAATCCAAACGGTACAAATTATACGGAAGCCTCTCGACCCTGGAGTCAAGATACAAATGTGTGCGAAGTTTTAATAAAACCGTGGTTTAGGCAGTGGATCAAAAATTGCTTACGTCACTCAATAACTCTCGAAGCTGACACATACATGGCGCATCTAATGAAAAATCCATCTGATTTTTAGAAAGTATCAGCCTTCAAACGATAATGAATGATTGATTTTGAATGTACGACGAAGATTTTACACAGGATCTCCGAGATGACAACGGATCCATCGTACACTCTTTTTACATGAAACAAAACCGAAGGATAGGATAGGTTACGGACACCTAGGTATATCACACAATATGCTAATGACAACACAATTATAATCTACTTAATTAGCCATTAATAATCTCCTTCCATGACTGGTATCCTGCCTTTAGTAATACAATTTTATATTAGTTTCATATAAGCTTGATATGAATTTCCTAAAATTTAATTTTTAGTTAGTAGTTTCACTTCCACTACTCAGTAACTTAAAATTAATAAATAATAATGTCTACATAAAAATAGTTTTATGAATTTCTCTAAACTAAATCAAGCTAAAGGATACAAGAAATACAACAATTAATATAAGATCTAAAGGTCCTAGTTGCAATCATTATTTCAGCCATTCCACAATAAAATTTAATTTAGTATTTTAGCAAACATTAAAAAGTTGTACACAGCTAGTCCTAATAACATATTAATTGATTTAATTAATTTTATCACTTTTATCACAATATAAATTATACTAACAAAAAATATTTGCTATCTAAGATAAATACAAGAATTTAATCGAATTCCATTAATAAAGAGTACAGGAACACAAAACATTCCTTTAAATTAATTCCAAATTAGTACTGTAAGCTAAAATTTAAATATACGTTTTGGAATCAGCCCTACATCGAAATTAAAACAATTTGTATAATAAGTTGACTCCAAATCGCAGGGTCTTTCAAAAGTCGCGCCTAGATGTTATTTTAAAATAAAACATGGAAATACTTAGATTTTTCCTGGTGTTTTTTATTGTAAAAATATGGCTTTTAGCAATTATATGTGAAAAATGACTCGTTCACACATTACCGCATTAAGTTCA
This sequence comes from Nephrotoma guestfalica, assembly GCA_963691935.1. Lineage (NCBI taxonomy): Eukaryota > Metazoa > Arthropoda > Insecta > Diptera > Tipulidae > Nephrotoma > Nephrotoma guestfalica. Next base: position 214,958,161 of record OY829913.1, on the reverse strand, counting down.
TCAATTTCGATCCGAATGTTGTTTTTCAGCTGTTTAATTGTTGTTGGTTTATTAACGTAAACTTTACTTTTCAAGAAACCCCAAAGAAAGTAATCTAATAGCATTAAATCGCATGATCTAGATGGCCAGTTTATGTTCTACGTTGATAATGATCTGTTTGTTTTAATTTTTGTGTTAATTGAATTTTGTAAGGATGCAAATGCAAATCCTTATGTAAAATTCGCCAAACAGTCGATAGCTGAATGCCTAATTCCTGAGAACATCGTGATATCGATGTTGAAGGATCCTCCGCGACATTTTTGGCCACAGCTGCAACGCAATCACTAGAACGTTCATTTTTTTTTCTGCCAGACCTTTTTCGATTCTCGAAAGAATCAGTCTCTTCAAATTTTTTCACTAACCTTTGAATTGTTGACTCATTTGGACGATTATTTACACTTAAAAATCACTATTTTTACGATACGTATTTTTTAAAGATCGATAATTTTCAAATAAGTTTGAATAACTATAATGCGTTCTTCTAGCGTGTAAGTGTCCATTGTTAAAATTGTACATATGTCTACTTCACAAATGTCAAAGATGACATAAAAAAAGGTTACGTTTAGAAATGATTTACTACCGACATCTACGCGTGACTTTGAGCAAGACCCTTTACTTATTCGTCTTTTAATGCAGTGTCTAAAAAAAATAAATAAATATTGGGTGTGTGAATATGACTCCACCCTTCCTCAATAGGTGTCGTTACTAGTACTACTTACGTGTACTATAAATGGGCAATACTGGTATTCTATAGTACTTGATATGTCAGCTTGATTTCAAACGCAGTATGCAACATTTGGTTAAAGTGTAATCAACTAGTATTTTTAATTCCTTGAAAATGTCGAATTTCATTCCAAGTAAACATACGGAAACTTATCGTTTGCTTGTGGAGATTTACGGTGAGCATGCTCCATCAAATGCAACGTCCTAATAATGGTTTTGGCGCAAGAGAATGGAAAACCACCCAAAAAATTTGTAGATGCTGAATTGGAACCGTTATTGGCTGAAGATTTTTCTCAAACACAATCAGAATTGGCTATGGCATTAAATGTTGATCGATCAACTGTTGCAAAATGTTTACAAACAATCGGAATGGTTCAAAAGCTAGCAACTGGGTTCCACATAAATTAATATCAAGAGACCTCCAACGTTGACAAACCATTTGTGAAAGTCTGCTTCAAAGACAACAAAGGAAGGGTTTTTTGAAAGGAATAGTTACTGGAGCTGAACATGAAGCGTGATAAAGCTGGTCCATCGCAACCAAAGCGAGATATACATAGCAATAAGGTAATGCTCTGTATCTGGTGGGATCAGAAAGGTGTGGTATATTATGAACTGCTGGAATCAGGTGAAACTATCAATGGCGATGACTACCGACAACAAGTAAACCGTTTAAAGCGAGCTATAGAGGAAAAACTACCAGAATGGATGAATAGACACATCAAATTAATTTTTCAGCACTACAACGCAAAACCACATGTTGCAAACGTTGTAAAAATTATTTAAAAGGACATAACTGTTAAGTTGCACCCCACCCCCGTATTCACCAGGCATAGCTCCTTCAGATTACTACTTATTCCGGTCGATGCAGTAGTTTCTTTTTGAACAGCGGACTATAGTTCTTGCGCAGAGTTAGAAAATTGGCTTATTAATTGATTGGATCGCCTCCAAAGACCAGGATTTCTTCAGAGAGGGAATCCGTAAATTGCTTGAAAGATGGGGAAAGTTGTAGTTGCAGATGGGGCATACTTTCAATAATTCTTTCATTTTATAAACAAGCAAATGTGTTTTATTTTAATAAAAAAGGGCGGAGTCATATTCACACACCAAATAAATATACCCACTCGACTTTTAACTGACCTGACGACCCAATAATATCATTTTAAATTAAAATAAAGCCAAACATTCGGCTATCTGCAACCCGTAATATTTTTTGTATTTGCAAAGCTTTGAATAAAATATTTTTCTAATAATCATTTTTATTCTAAATTTAACAAATCCCTTATAAACCTTTAAAGCAGTCTTCCTTTATATTTTAACCACAAACCACCACCTGAAAATATAAGTATAAGAAAGGCTACTACAAGGGCTGTACTATTTAAAGCATGGGGTCCAGAAAACGCTTAACCCCGATCTCCGTTATGTTATACATATATGTATAAAGATCAACCAATCAAAAATGCTTCCAACAATACACTAGAAACAATTGCAACATAATTCCCAAACCAAAATTTTAGAAAAATTAAACTTTCAAAACTAAATCAGAATCAGACTACGCAAAAAACAATTTCCCAAAAAACCCGAAAGTAAAAGTATTCAAATTTCAACAGTTAATCAGTAGTTGATGTGTGAGCTTGGAACAAGAATAAAAGAATGGCAACCCCGACAAACACGTAACCAGCACTCGATCCAGAACGCCAAATTCTCTATAACCGGAGCAAAGAGAGACCACGATAAACTTTCAATTATCCGCCTTTCCCTGTCTTTCACCACTGAAAAACAAAAAAAACCTGATTGTACAAGTCCCCACTTGGCTCCGTGCAAAAAAAAATTATTGGGTATACAAATAGGTCTCCACCGTTCGACAAAATATGGTGCCACCAGTTAGTTATGGTCAAAATTACCCGAAGTAAAACGTCATATTCTAAGGTTGAACATCTGCCAAAATTTTAGCGATTTTCTATCAGCATCGTATAGATTTCATCTTGTGAAAATGTCGAGTTTTGAGCCGAACAAGAGTCATGTGCGCGAACTTTTGATTTACTTCTTTAATTTGTAAAAATCTGCAGCTGAGACGCATCGATTGTTTGTAGAAGCATAGCCACTGGTGATGAAAAATGGATCCACTACGATCACCCAAAAAAGAAAAAAATATGGGGACCACTTAGCCATGCTTCAACATCGACAACCAAGCCGAATATTCATGGAAAAAAATTCATGTTGTATATTTGGTGGAATCAGCGTCGTGTATTATGAGTTGCTAAATCCGAACGAAACCATTACTGGGGATCTCTACCGAACATCGTATTCACTAGACATTGCCCCGTCTGATTACCACTTATTTCGATCGATGATGCTTCGCCTGTCTAAGCAGCACTTCACATCATATGAAGATACCAACAATTGGGTTAATTCATGGATACGCTAAAAAAATGAAGCGTTCTTCCGACGTGGTATTCGTATGCTGCCAGAAAGGTGGGAAAAAGTAGTGGCTAGCAATAGATAATACTTTGAATAAAACATAAACTACCATTATAAAAATGGTAGAGTCTTATTTGTATACTCAATATGAATGAAGGTAACAAAACAACCAAGACGATATTAAACAACCAAAAACAACAAAATTTATCCATACGGACGCAGAACCTTCTCTCGCAAAACCCATTCCTTACTCCACCAAACTATACCTCACCACACCTGTGCCACCTAGGAAATATACACCTGAGTTTATCTTCTCCCTATCATTGCTTCTTGCTTTGAAGACAGGTTCCACTGACAATCCCACGCCTTCCACCAACCCGCACTTACTGTGCGGGAGGAATTGCGCACATGCAACTCGCAAACAGATATGTACGAGTATATATATACAGAAAATTACTTAACAAAAGTAAGATCAGTTTAGATAAAAACAAAATACTATCACCGAGATCCACCTTGAATAAGAAAACACACGAAAATGTATCCTTCTACCGCTTTCACCAGACACAATTCAATGTAGCAAAAAAAGCACAAGAAAGGATATGCACAAATTTGTATATGTATGGGAAAGATGTCTTGATCCAGATTTCCTCAGCCTTTGAATGAAAAAGATCATATAGTTTTTACACCTTTACGAATTGCGCAAAATATTAAATTTGGATTTTGATCTTGTGGCCCTCCAAAGAAAGCGTGGCCAAACAACAGTCAAAACAATTATTATTAGTTTTTTTGGGGTAAATATTTTTTTACGAGCGATCACAATAATCATTTATTGTGTGTACAAACGTACAGGCGGTTTAGTCCATTATTTTTACATTTTAAATGCTTATGTGCAAAAATAAGTACTGTGGGTAAATCGTGAGTGCGAGACCCGATTGGAATAATTATAATGATTAAGGTCAATTTTAATAATAATCTGTAAAAGAAAATATGTACAAGCAGCAGAAAATTTATTGAATTTTGGATTTTTCGTATTCGGGTTTGGTCTTTAGTCGTAGTCAACTCTCCGCCCCTTCCATCTTTCCTTACTACAAAGTAAAATGAAGAATAGTAACCATCAAAACCATTTACCTGGACATTTGATAGATATGCCGTTTCAATTGTCGGGAAAAACCTAGTTTGAAATGTTGGCTGTTAGTACCTTTAAAATTTTCATGACGATCCGATTATTTTCGAAATAATGGGAAAGAATACCGTTCTAACAAACCAATGGTTTGATAAATGTTATAGGGACTCTGCCCCATCAAAATCAACCGTCGAACGTTGGTTTGCTGAGTTTGACCGTGGCCGTATAAACACCGATGAACGCTCTGCTCTGGCCGAGCAAATTCGGCAGCTATTCCAGAAAAAAGTGCAGTAAATTGTTTTGGAAGACTTAAAGTCTAGTTAAGTTGCGTTAGATGGCTGACACCTTAAAGATATCAGAAGGCAGTGTATACACTATTTTGCATGACCATTTGTCCATGAGAAAGCTATGTTTAAAGTGGGTGACGCACTTGTCCACATTGTATTAAAAACAGCAAAGCGTGATAATGGATGAAACTTGAACCACAACTATACTCCGGAATCAAATCGTCAGTCAGCTGAGTAGGCAGCAGTCGGTAAAAATCGTCTGAAGCGACCAAAAACGCTAATGTCGGCAGGTAAGGTTTTGACCTCCGAATTTTGGGATTCACAAGGTATTTTGTTCGTCGATAATTTTGAGAAAGGGAGACCATCAACAGAAAATATTACATTACTGCGTTTGAAGGAAGAATTTGTAAAAAACGGTCAAAATTGCACGAATTGAAGTTCGAATTGCTTCTCCACTGTATTCTCCGGATATGGCTCCCAGGGACTGCTGATAAGGCTCCCAGCGATCCTTTTATAGAAAAAAGGCATCACAATCTTAGAGAAGCGTTGGAATGAATGTATTACTTTTGAAGGAAACTACGGATGAATAAAGTTGAATTTTGCAAAAAAATGTTTTTTAGTAGTTAGCCACGGGACTTTGAGTGACGTGATAGTCATGGCGAACTGAAACATCTTTCTTTATACTGGGTGTGTTTTTATTTGCAAAATCGGAGAAACCAGACAAAAAATAATATAATGAAATAGAACAATAATCTGAAATGTTTCAGAAAAAACGGATCTCGAATATCTGAGTGCAAATAAAAACGATAAAGAGCAAAAAAATTTAAATTTTGACAGTAAAATTATCGCTCTTTGCTCTCCGACATAAAAAAAACACGAAAAATTTGTATTCTGATGGAAAAAATGTGTATGGTAACTGTTCAGAACTGTTGACAGAATAACGACATTACAAGAAAACTAGGTATAGAACTTTTATAATGGATTTTCTTTGTGATACTTAGAAACTATTTGAGCTAAACATTATTTAAATTCATTCATTCTACCATTAACTAGGTAGTTTTAAAAAACATGATCGGAAAATTTAAACGGATGGAACGGAATATTTTCAAACCTAAACGATAATAACTATTAAAATTAGTGTTGGTCTATGTGGGATGACGAATAAATGTAATTATGATTTAATTTTTAGAGTAATATCAAATCGGTTACAAGAATTTTGATATTAAATTTCTAGCGCTATTACATTTCCGGTCAAAATTGCTCGATAATCAAATAGCTATCGTTCTGCCGTTTTCGCTTATTTTTGTTTTCATATAAAATATTTAACCTAAGTTTGAATTTTTAAATTTTTTTTTTTTTTGGTATTTTCCCATTGAAATATGTTGGAACAGTGATTTGGGATGATACGTATGGCACCTGATTGTATATCATTTTTGACTTTTGTTGTTGTCTAGCAATACGCTAGTAAAAAGTACACCCAGTTTCATAATTCGCCAAAATTTATGTTTTTGAACAAATACATAAATAAATCGGTTGTTGTTGGTATATATGTAGTTTTAATTTATTGTGAACTTCATATGAGCCTCAAGCTGCATACATAACATCGATGCAAAATGCAATGCTTAACACCAGTCATCTACTGTTCTAATTAAAGCTCCTCCTACTTTTCGATTCTTGACTTGAGATTTTTCAACAGAGATTCGTCAATATAATCGTCTAAAAACAACTTTCCACTCTTCCACTTGGAAGGATATGATTGAAGTTGAACGCAACAGAAAACACACACGATTAATTATTTGCGGGCGGTGTTTATTTTTTCAAGTGCCTTTTCAATCAAAAAGCCATTAAAATAATCAACAGTCTCTCTTTAATGAAAATTTTTGAATTGTTTTTATTTCTCTATAAATTTGGGTTTACGAGTATATGCCACACTAAGAAGAATAGTACTGGAGATAGATGAAAAAGAACGTGGCCGAGGTAACGATGAATTAAAAACGGGTTCGCGGGTATTAAAACTGAAAAAAGCGGAAGAGGAACGTTCTCGATTACAGCTTAATCTTTTCCTGTATTATTATCTTAATTTTTTAGGAAAAATATTAATTTGCTGGGCTGAACGTTTCTATGTAATCGATGTCATACTCCTATGTGAACCCCCGCACTACTAATCGTGCATTGTATCGATCAAATGTATTTTAGTTTGTAGACCCAACGATTATCAATCACCTTTTGACCTTTTGGTGGATTGACTAAGATCCACGTATGATTTTTAAGATCAGATCATCCGATCCAATTGCCTGCTCGTATGTACTTGGTTCTTCGCTGTTTGTCAACATGGCAACGTGTAATGTTGTTTCGATCGCGCAAATGTCGTTCAATGATATTCATGTTATCCAGGTGACATTATTGCACCCCTCCGATTGGCTGCACCGGCGTTGTCACAGCATCGTTCACCTCGTTATCTGCCACGTTCGTATTTTCGTCGGTTTTCTTATTAGTGTCATTATAATGTCTAGTGCAGCTACATTCACTGCCAAATTGACTGCCTCCGCTCAGAATTTGTAGTCCATCTGCTTCACATGAATCATTGTTCGCACAGATTCCACAATTGTGCGATGGCCATGTTACACACAACCATTATGCTCCGACGTATATGGTACTGTTCACTGCGATGTTCAATGCCCGTTTCATCGAAATGACTTTTTCAATTCCACATTAACGAACTTTGTTCTGTGTTCTGATCGAAAACTGCGCAACTTGTGTCCTCTTGTACATTCACTTTACCGTGAATTTGATCTTTACTGCAACCTTCGACTTTTACTCCATAAAACATATGAAGTAATGAAAATGCGAAAATCGTCCGTTAAAAGTAAAAAATACCTCGAACAGCGAAACGAATTCATTTGCATTGGTCCATAAACGTCCGCATGAATAATTTTGCCACATTCCTCTGACTTTTTTTCTCTGATTTTATTCCACGTTGATGCTTTCCGTAGATGCACGCTTGACATGCAACATTCTCGTCCACGAAATCAATTTCATTTTTCCGTAAAAATTTCTTTATTGCCAATTTTCAGATTTGCTGTGACCTTATCGACCTTCGATGATTCCTCAACTTTGAACAGCATTTGAAACAGCCTGTCGCGTCGAACTCCCATTGCATAAATGTTTCTATTCTTCAATAGTACGTAGGAATTTCCGATACATACACATCATGAATCAGAGTCGAACACTAGAATGTTGGTATCGCCTTTTCCTTGAGTCATTAGCTGCCGAGTCCATCACCTACATATTTTTGTCTCCTCTTGATATCGAGCAAGGCATAAAAATGCATAGTCTAAACATTTTTCTGTTTCTTTTTGTCTGAATTGTTCTTTTTATTCTTCTGTGTACAGTTGCATTTCCAATGACCACTCTCATCAGAACGAAAACAATTGCTTTTTGAATTGCAAACACAATTTTTTGGATTCTTCAGCATAATTTCCTTCTTTCCCTGGACCTTTTTTTAGGTCTGCAAACAAGTAATAATCGCTGGGGGGCAAATCTGGCGAATACGGTGGTTGCGAAAGCAATTCAAAGTGCAATTCGCGTTGTCGTTTTCGATCCATTGTGAGCAAACGCGGTACTCATTCCAAACACAGCTTTCTCATGGACAAATGTTCGTGCAAAATATGACCAACACGTTCCATTGATATCTTTACAATGTCAGCTATCTCACGCAATTTCACTTTACGGTCTTCCAAAACAATTTCGTGGATTTTTTTTATGTTTTCCACAGTCACAGCCTCATTTAGGCGTCCAGAGCGTGGTGCATCATCGGTGGTTGTACAATCACGTTTACATTCAGCATACCAGTCAATGATGGTTGATTTTCCTCGTGCAGAGTCCGGATAACACTTATCAAGCCTCTGCTTTGCTTGGACGGTATTTTTCTCATCAGAAAACAGTGTTTAATCAATAAACGAAATTCTTGTTTTACCATTGTTTTGAAATTAACAAAAGAAGCGTCCCTAAAACACCTGTAACTTGTAAACTTAATGATCGAAATGTCATGAAATGGGTAGGTATCATTTGAAGGTTGGTTGAATTTAAAAATGGGTTTTAAATTTGTGGCACCATCTATGTGTCAGACCGGGAACTTTTCAGGCGATGTAATATATGTCATTTAAATAAATCATTAAAGGAGAATATTCGGTTCATTTTTGCAAGCACACAACGCAAGGATTTTCAGTTTGTCCGATAAGTCAAAAATACCACAATCAAATCAATTATTTTATCCAGGTTGCTAATTATTAAAATTGAACAGTTCTTTAGAGTGGTGTAGATAATAAGCCAACTAGGTAAGGAGAGATGCAAAACTGGAGCGTGTGTTGGTCATATATTTTTACAACTTATTTATTTATGCTTATTTTATTGACACAACATCCCACGTAGGGATTTGGGCACTTCTTTTAATGAATGATTGATCCATTGTATCTTAATTTTATGACTTGCATATTTGAATTCTCAATGATAAATAATTTTAATATGCTGGTTGAAAGAAGGAGGGGCGTAACACAATGAAGCAAGAGGAACTGTGCTTATTCTTGCGCCCCACTTTTATCATGAAACGCTCACTGTGTTATGCACTGCCCACTCGCCACCAGCCTAATAAAATTGATTACAATTAAGATTACAAATATGCAATTGTAGAACCATCTGGCTAACCCACGCTCCTGTTTTAATTTTCCCTTACCTCGTTCACGCACATTATTTAATATATTGTTAAAATTATTGTATTTTCATGATCTGCACAATTTAAAATTGTCCATTTTCAAGATTGAAGAGTCACCTAAATTGAAAATGAAAAATTACCCACAAGAATTTTTGGGTGAATGTTCCTTTGTTTTTTGTTGATTTAGTTTTGGGTGATTCTACGTAGCGGAGAATTGTAAAATTCTGGGTGTCCACCCGAAAGGTTTACTACTATTTTTGAAAATAACATTTTTTTAATAAAAGAAAATAGATTTAATGTTTACAGATCGTTTATTTAATGTTTGGAATTATGTATGAAAAATAATGTCTACGGGCTCTTTTGATTACATTTTTCATCACTTTTTTCAAATACCCTCGTGTATCACGTTAATTACTTCTCTAATGTTACTTTTAAGTTGTTCAATATTATCTGGTTTATTTGCATAAACCTTACATTTAAGATAACCCCACCAATCCTGTTGTAACAGCTGAACCATTCGGATTTTCGTAAAAATATGGTCCAATGATCCCTCCAGCCCAAATTGCACACCATACTATTGGCTCATTTCCCCTCTTTCTTCGAACTCTTTGATAATCCAGTAAATGGTAGGCTTTGAAGACACCATATTCCTTCAGAAACTTTCCCGTAATTTTTTTGTTCTTGGTGTAATTGATGATTGACTTGTGTAAGTAAAAGGTTTGCACTATTAGCACGCGTTGTTCGATTGAATATTTTCCCATGATTAATTTGCCACGTGTGTACTTTACGACTGCCAAGTATGAACTGCCACTATTAATATTCGCCTAAATAGCGACATAAAAACTGTAAACCTTTCGAATGTACACTTTACTCGGTTTCGGCGGTTCTACACAGCACCAAATTTCCTACACATAATATTTCGAATTATCATTAAGAGAGAAAAATAATATGACAGAGGTAAGTGAATATGATGAAATTTGGAAAGGCATTTCAATGAAGTTCTGAAATATAACTAATTGAGCGAAACTAAGCCGGAATATTGGATCAATATGGGACTTTTAAATGATTTTTGGATGAAATTCAGGAATATGACCAATTGAGCCGAGGCTGGGCCATTTCTTACTCCTCGATGTTTTTAAATTGTAATTGGTAAATTGTATTTGTTAAATGCGAATTTTTTTAATATGCAAATCTGCTGGTTGGTTGTACGAGAAGAAAAAAAAATACATCCTACGAAGGTGTGGCTCAGACAAAAATATCAACAATCATCTCAGTTCGGCCACCTAAAAACCAACCCTCGTTATTATGGACGTGATAAAAGTAATGTTACAATAGGTATGCATGACTGTCAATTTTCAGAACTGCATGAAAGCAAAACGACCAGAATGAAGAGAGTAAACAACTTCGAGAAGAAATGAAGTGTCTTGAAAGAAAAATAAAATAAAATCATAGCGATGGAAGCTCAGTTAGCCTATAATTCCTCATACACTGATGAAATAGATCGGTAAAGTTAAATAGATGGAAGACAGATTCAAGCGGCTATACGGCACAATGTGGAAGGGCCATTCATGTTAGCCTTTTGGAAAAAATCAGCAGATGTGTTGCGATCTTCTGTATCTACTACATAATTACGACCTAGTTGTTTGTTGGAGCTGTACGTAGAGAGAGCCAAGACGTAGAAAGAGAACTCAAGAAATTGATGCGTCAAACTTACTACAACGCCCCTACAAATTTTAAGAACGTATTAACACTGAAACTTATTTAGGAACCAACAAGAAAGTCAAATCAGTGAATGCTTATATTAACATTTTTATTAAATATAAGGCAGCCCAAAATCATTGATTCATTAAACTGCAGCAGCATGAGTCAGGGGTCTTACTCACAAGAACGCACTCTTAAAGCAATATGAGATCATAAATAAACGAGGAAAGAAGTTATTCGGCTCATCTATATATAACACCCGGATCCGGAAACTAGTTTCTATTAGTTTTGTGTGGCGAAAGCTTGGGGTACTGCAACAATTTTTAGTTAATCGATAGTATAGTAGCAATGCAACAATATTTGGAGGTTCTCCTCGGTTAAAACATCGGTTTGTGGCCAGCATCACTGATCAATCCATAATCGGTATAGATTTTATACACGAACATGGATACAAGCGAACGTAATTATACAGGCCCTTGAGGGTAACACAAATGGGATATTATATGGATAATTTTGATGAAATTCCTACCGAGCGTACCGCCGTGTTGAATATGAGCTCATCAGATCAAGAATTGGATGATCATCGGTTGGTCATCAACTACTACTCCGAAGCATAATGCAGTCGGTCGCCATACCATGAATCAAACCATACCATGATCGTTCATCGCTGCCAAGACAACTTATAGTGAAACATTTACACGCTCTAGGACACTGAGAGCACTAGGAGGATAAGACACTGCATTTAGTCTTAATAGCGAGCTTAATAGTCTAAAAAGGCAAGATAAGTGGCATGCCCTTGTATCCCAAAATATTACTATTAAAAGTTATCGGGTGCAGTGGCAGATTCCGAGAATAGATGACGAGTTGGCAGTGAGCGAAAGATTTTCTGAGAAAACGAAATGCAATACATATTTATTGTGATTTTACCCAGTCCAGTCCCAGAATGGAAACCATTTGGTAATAATTGTCATTGTGGTGATTTAAAAAGAAACCATTTTTTTTTTCAATTGCAGATCGGCGTAGAGCCCCTAGTCTAATAGTAAATATAATATTTATAACTGTTGTGTATATAGTGATTTCAGAAAATAAAATGCTGAATGTACAAAATTTTTATAGTATTGAATTTTAAAATTCGTTTTGAAATTATTATTTTTGCTGTTTATTGTTTGCATTAATTTCTTTGCATATTAAATTAAGTATTTATATACTCGACTGTATATAAAGGCATCAATGATCCACACTATTATATAAGTTCTGTCTGGATAGGTTTCTATTTGTACGAGTATATTAGATTACGTTTTTTATTTTACATTTAATAAAAGAACATTAGAATTTAGATTGCTTTCAATGTAGAAATAGGGGGCACGTAAAAATTGTTTTCCGCTAAGAAACTATAACGCAGCATGACACGCTAAAATAGGGCGCCATTGAATTGGAGACACCGATGGCAGTGACGATTTCTTAACCGATTATAATTTCATTACATTTATCGCTAAATATTATCGCTAAATATACTCTTACTGTATTGCACTCGTTTTTAAAAAACTAGGATCAAAATCGTATAGATAAATTATGAACGATTGAATAATTGAAATTCGGTTTGTATGCCGAGGATCTTCTTTATTAGTAAACCATTTAAGATCAAATTTTGTTTCCATATTTAAATTTGTATAAGGTTGGGGAAAAAGAAATCCATTATTTTTACGTTTATTTTGGGGCTTTATTTAACATGGCTACAATCATCCTTTTTGGCTCAAATATGTATACGCCGTTTTTTCGATAACTCGTTGCCATTTAGAAGACCATGCATAATAACTTCCAAACCAAGCTTCCGGAGCTTCTGGCGCGTCATCATGTACGTATACGATTGCTGCCTTCAGTCAGTCCAATTGCTGGCAGTAGAGGTCCAAGTTGAGCGTTTGGCCATTGATCAGCAGCTCATAGTAGATGATTCCCTTTCAATTCCACCAAATACAGCAAAACGTTAGTCTGATCCTATACTGGGTTTCTCCGGGAATAGGGAATTGGGAATTAGTGACGTTTTTCTAGCAGTTGGCAATTTTTTATTCCCAAAGTATATTGTGGCGTTTGGTAATTTTTTTTATTGGGAAAAATAATTCCATTTTACAGCAGTTTTAACGTTAATTTTTTGGGGAATTGTGATTCATACATTTCTGAATATTTAAATATTATTTATTCTAATAAATATATATTTAAAAATAAATTAAACTTGTAATAAGGTCGCAATACGTGTTTTAGTTTATAAATATCTACATAAAAAATTTTTCCAAAAAAAATTTTGTCTGCCAGAATATACATTTGGGAACGGGAAATAAATATTTGGGAATTACTGCAATTTGTAATTACAGGAACATATTTTCCCACTTCCCCGGGAAAACGAGAATAGGGCCACTATCCGTCAATCCATTTTTCGCTACCGTTTGACATTGTCATATGTGACCCATTTCTCGTCGCTAGTCATCATTCGCTTTAGGGATGACTCGATTTTGTTCCGTTTGGTCAAGGATTAGCAGATGGAAACACGGTCCATCAAGTTTTTAGCGTGCGGCACCTACACATCGAAGTTCTTTTTAAAACCAACCTTATGGAAATGGTTTAAAACTGTTTTGCGGTCCAGCTTCGTTTTTGGGCGATGCTGCGCCAGCTCGCATGCCGATTTACTTCGATAATTCCCAGAATTTTATCAACATTTTTGACGATAGGCCTTCCAGTGCGTGGTGCATCTTTGATATCAAAATTACCGGAACGAAATCGGCGAAACCAAAATAGTGCATGTTTGACTGTGACAATATCGGGATGATTGACACCATTCACAATTTCAGAGAGATAAATGTCACTAACGCCACCTAGCGAGAAAAATGGTTTTTTTCCCAACCCAATATAATAGAATATTATTGTTTAGAAGAAGTCGGCATGGCCTCTTGGAACTCGACTATTTCTTATCCGATTACAATCAAATTCATGGAAATTCAGCTTTTCTTAATCGATTGCTCATTTGTATGATTTTGGAATGGATTGGCCTTCTAAAGATATCTCGGTCTTTATAACATTTAAAATCAAATTCGATTAGAATTAAATTTAAGATTTATGATTTTTAAGACATAACATTAGTATACATTTTTAATTAAAATGATTTTTGGACTAAGTACTGATACATATCTCTCTATTCTGAAATCTTAATAACAGTTAAGTTACTGAACAGATAATTAACAAAAACGAGTTGGGTGTTTGATATACATCGAGCCGCTAACATTTCCAAATCTTTCCCCATAAGTTAGATCAAAGTCGCACGTAAGAAAGAAATCGTTATAGAAATAAAATTCAATCATCTCTAACCAAATTGTGTCATAGTTGGTTAAAAATTATCAAATTAAATTCAGCTTGGTCTTATTTCAGAACCTCATTCAAAATACATTTTGGAACCTCAATAAAGTAAAAAACTTGATTATAAACTTATAAATCTCTGATTCGCGTTTATCAAGGCAATTCTGGGATTATTCCAAAGCTAGTTCTAGATCTAACATATCAATTGGTATTTGATCATAATCGGCTAACAAACGGATGAATTCGAGTTAACTATAGGCATGCAGAATTTTACTGCAGAATTAATGAATTTCATCCAAAAATCAATCTTAAGGCAAATAAACTGGAAATGAGATAGTTTCATTTAAGATATTCTAGATTTTCTTTCCAATCACATTTTTTGTGATCCTTGCAATTTGTTGAGGACCGATGTATCTCCACTCTTTCGTGGTTCATTTTGACGTCATTTGAAGTTATCTTTCAATGAGTCTTTGACGCTTGGAATAAATTCACAGTTTCCACCATAGAGAACGGATTCTGCAAAACAGGTATTAAAATTTATGAAGATAAGGAAATGCAACAACTCAAATTTTTTGACAAATTATCCGATGACTCTGCGGAAGAAATATTATCGTTAAACGACGAATCCAATCAGGGAAATGATGGCAAGGGAATAGCAACAGACTTTTTGCCGAATAAGAAGTATGATGACGATAGCTCATGTGAAATAGTTGAACTGATTTCAAAAGATGTTGGATGTGAGGGTTCGAGTCGAATTTAACGACCTATTTACTTAAGTTAGTTAAAAAATTTGAACTGTACTGTGAACTACGATACTTCTGTTAGAGAAAAACAGAAATACATCCTTAAATTATAACTGACTTGTTAGCTTCACTCAAAAAACGAGGAGCTTTAAGGAGATACAGGTCTTAAATAATTTCTGCCGAAGTTTGACATACGGTCAACTAAAACACAATGAGAACATTTCTAAACTGGTTTCCGTTTAAATGACTCTAGTAGTGTAGGTGAGTCAGATAAAATTCTGTTTACAGTCAATGACACGAAATGTCATGGCGAGTCATTAGCCAAACTAAAACCACACGCTTTTGTCTTGCAATGCCAGACTTGTTATATATCAAGTAATGAAAACTACAAAAAGGCCTCGGCGTAATTTATCGGATTCAACACTACAACTAACCCGGACTATTTACACGGACTACGCTGTAAGAACGAGAACAAGGCATGTGCTAAACGCTTATTACCTGAAGTTGTGAATTAATTAATTAGTAATTAATTATGTAGTGCATACACTACAAGAGTTTTGGTGATCTGAGAATGGGGTGATCATAATACCACCAATGGTTACACTCTCAGAAAAGAGGATAATTTGGAGTTGATTATCTCATTCACAGACGAGTACAACAACATATCACCGACCATCCCCCTGGCCGTGAATGTGTTAGCAAACGCACTAACTGAATAAAAATCAAATGATGTAAGAGATTTATTCTTAGTCGAGCTGAAAGACATCATGGTTAACATCCAACTCCATGATATCAAAATCATAGTGGGCGAAAATATCGCTCAATAATAACAACTGCCATAGTTTCACCGGACTATCTACAATGTTTTAATCCATGATTTGTTCAGCACACACTGGGCATATTAAGCGGCAAATAAAATCGAAAGACCACTAAGATCCCATAATGATTAGTTTGACGATTAGTTAAGCCACCTCGTCGAAAATAAATGAAAACCAACATTTATGCTAATATCAGAAATTTTGGTAGACTTCCGTCAAAGTCCCAAACAGTCATCAAAGGAAAGAATGAAAGTGAGTAATGTTCTATCAGTAAGGAAATTCTATTTCCAAAATGTTCGCCGAATGATAAGGGGACAAGTGGTCAAACTTGTGTTGGTCAAAATCATGTCGATCATTGAAATATCATTAGTGACTATCAGTGTGGATCTTGCCTCAACCGATCAACCCGCGGCTCAGTAGTGTTTCACGTTGATGGTGATTTTAGAGAAATGTGATGTACAATACGAGGGTTGTCTTTTATAAATCTGGATTGCGCAACCCTAGTGCTGCCATCTGGTAACTGACGTCTCTATCGTAAAGTTTGAAATTTTGGACGGTATATTTACTCAGAATGTTTTTTTTATACCGCCGCTATTTTTTTTTGTTGTGGAGATTTCAAAATTTCATTTCAGTGCACAAATGGAACTAAATCGTGAATATTTTCGTGCGATTTTTACAACTTTCGACGTGGATTCATTCAACAACACTTGGTGAAGTTAATTCGATTTTTGTCGATGAAGCGTCATCAAATACCAGTGGTTATCGATGGTTTCAACGACGAATTTCGTGAAGGTCGTCTAAAATCGGTTCTGTTTCCGAAAAACACTGATGCTCTACATGAACGGATATTGCAAGATCATGTGATGAAACGTGAGATTAGGACATCCTTGGACATTAAAGGGACCAGCATACAATCAATATTGCATGCACATTTGGCCGTCAGAAAGATTTGTTCGCGTTGTATCCCACATAATTTGACAAACGCTCAAAAAAGATGTGTCAATTGGCCGAAAAAATGCTTAAAAAATATGATTGTGTGCTTCAAAACATGTCTATAAGTTCGGGACTGGTGATGAATCTTGGATCTATGCATATGAGTCTGAAACCAAACCGCAGTCGACGGTATGAGTGACCCAATGTTCCAATATAAGCAAAATCCAACAAAAAATGTTCGCGCATAAAGCATTTCGAAGCAAATGTTCGGTTTTTCGGAAAAACTGGACATGTCGCAACCGTACCATTGGTGCAACATAGAACGGTCAATTTTGAATGGTACACAACCATTTGTTTGCCAGAAGTCGTAGCATCATGCTCCAATACGACAATGCGAGCTCACACATATCGGCACAACCAATTGAAGATTTGAATGGGGTTTAAAATTAATGGGTCATCCCCTGTCTAGTCCTGATTTGGCACCCAATGACTTATTTTTATTCCCGCAAATTAAAAAAAAATTCCAAGGTCAATATGAGTGGAAAAAGTGATCGAAAATTGGTTCAAACGCATGCAAAAGTCTAATAGGTATTTGTTAAAGTTCTCTAATCCCGAAATATAAAAGGAAGTCCTAAATATAACTATTTAACAATTATATACATGTACATAATTACAAGAATTTTAGCACTCCCCGTTTTCAGCATATAATCTCATTCAACGACTTATGCAGCCATTAAGATGTTCAACAAGGCGGTTTACTAGAAAGGCGGAAACCGACAGCCTTTCGACGCACATATCACAAAATCATTCGAGAAAGCCTCATTCGTAACTTCTACGATCCTCCTTCTACGATTACTCCTGACTTGGACGTTACGCGAAACGTCTTGCGAAACGACATTTACCATAAGGCACCAATGACTGTAAATTACTAGACCAATGGTACAGTACATAGATTCGAATGAATCATGAAATTAAACACTTTATTCGAGGATACCACATTTCGGGTTTATTAAATATTTTCCAACGGGGTTTGATTGGAAGCACCACGTTGAAAATCCTCATTATCTCGAACGATGATAAAAGTGTTAATTAAGAACCCCACGGGGAAACCCTAGGCTACGCTGGCAGTGAATGGTGACATTTTTCCTACTCTTCATAGTAAATAAAATGAGTTTCTACTAATTAACTAACATAAAATCACAAACATTTTCATTTTTTCAGATAAAACAGCATCTAATAAGAACGTAATCCTGTAAAATGATGTCATCGCGTGTGGGTGGAGTGTAGGCTGAAGCGTGAGTACACATTTCAAACACAAATTCTTTCCTAATCTCAAAACGAAAACTATGGATTTG
Source organism: Nephrotoma guestfalica (assembly GCA_963691935.1). NCBI lineage: Eukaryota > Metazoa > Arthropoda > Insecta > Diptera > Tipulidae > Nephrotoma > Nephrotoma guestfalica. The sequence continues at coordinate 214,939,965 of OY829913.1, read as the reverse complement.
TGTAGCGTAACTAATCAAAATTTTTGCCAACGACGCATCAACTCAGGCATGCTGTGTAGATGATGTTGATGTAGTAAAACCACGTTCGTAATTAAAAATACGCGAGTTCTACTATAATAATTCTACTAAATACAAGTGACGATGTTCAATTCGGTTTCAAAACAAGATTTACAATTTTGCAACAGAACAAAAGATTCCCTATAAAATTGAAAGTAATGCAGATGAATTGCAATAATTTGAAAATCTTACATTAATACGATTATTTTCATTTTTACGCCAAGAATAGAACACAACAAAAACAAAATTGAGAGAAGACACGGTGTAAAGACGTTTGCGTTAAACTATCGTGTGTTAGACTTAGACGACGTGTGTAAGAAAAATGTAATTGCAAAACGAATCTTCGCAATATGCACGGCGGGCAATACGATATAAAAAATTCATAATCGTATTGATTAAAATCAATCGTATTAATTTAATTATTAAAGAAATCACAATCTTACATAGAAAAGGTATTTTGTCAGCTTTTCCAGTTGAAAACTTCACAGGACACGTACAATACGATTTTTTTCCACTCACACACGCACGTAATTTTTCCAGATTTTATTTTATTTTATAACATAACTCATATAATTTGCACTTTGATTTAATTTTAATATCGATTCGACTATTTTAATCAGATCTGTAACACAAACTGTTTTTATCCGAATGCTGCACAATTTATTCAATAAAATAGAAGTTCTCAACTAAAAACAAAATAAACCGAAGCACGTTTTTATATGAACTACATTTCTTCTTTTCTTTAGTTTTTTTTTTGACGTGTGGGCTGTCAAAATTTGTGGCATGCAATAATTATGAAGATAGAATCGCGTACTCCAGTGAATTGTTTGAGTTGATTAAAAAGTGACCTCTATTATAATATAATATAGTTATAATTTTGGTTTGTGTACGTAATAAATTTTGCGATGTTTTAGTGGTGTTTTTGTTTTCCAAGTATGCTGTTCTTCTGCCATCTGTTGATCGACACATCAACTATTATCAAATTCTATTTGCTTGGATAAATAGAGGATTCTCATCAATTTCGATCTTTTTGTAGCAAATTACTTTCGCGCTTTAACAGAAATCATGTTTTACGTTGAATCAGATGTACACTAAGAGGAAACGGTCAAAATTAAACTAAAACACATTTATTGAAAAATTTGGTCGTTACTGTAGGCGAGAAACGTATTCCGTCGTAGTGTTGGTTCAAGTGTCGTGATTGATGCTTCCTCGATTAAGAAATGCCCTGGAGCGAGTATCGTACAGTCATCAGGGTCGTTCGTCATAGAACACAATGGCCGCTAGTTTAGGCATGCCTAGGGAAGAATGATCGGATGTTTTCGAGTGTATTGCAGGTTCTCCTTCGCGAGATGTGATTCTTGCTTGTCTCAAAACTCGAATGCTCAATTGAGCTCGGGTACGGTGATGAAGTCTGTCGATTGTGTTGTTGTACTGAAATATCGATGGTGGATAAAATGTCTGCAGTACGCCGTGGCACGAAGTAATTTTCCGAGCGATGAATATCGAGCGAGTAGGTAGTATAAGTCAATATAGGACGTCACGGTTTCTGCATGGATTGCGATCATTGATTTTATTTTTTGTTCGTCGATGTTAGTCTAAGCCTCGCTCGCCATTTGACGTGGCCATTGACAGGGATGTTCTCGTAGCCAAACAGTATCTATCCATGCCACAGCGGATAGCTGTGTAGTAATGAAGGGTCAACACTACGAAATGCGCATGCGGGATTATGCTTGTAGTCGACATAATTCCAATCGGTAGGTCGAGTGTATTCCAAGATTTGCGAAACCCGATTGGCCATAAACGTCTTCTAGCGACTAGCCGAGCTATGTAGCCAACCAAGCACTTGTGAGTCGGTTCATGCGTACATTCGAACCTGTGCCACGTCGAGTGACTGAACGATGGACTGTATGAGTTTGGCGAGGAATAGAATGGCACAGAGCTCCAGGCGTGGCAGGCTGACCGCTTTCATGCTGTTGAATATTCTTGAAGCCTGCGACAGTATTGTTCGTTTGGTTAGTGCACGAACCTCTATTGACGCGCTGATGTTGAATCCAAAGCAATCGGCCTAACGAGACCAATGTAGTCCTAGTGTTTTAACTGAATCGTCCCAGCTTAGCTGAAGTTGATCTTGATGTTTTCGGAATTCGATTGGTATCACATTGAGAAACTGCTAATTGTTCGAGGACTACTCCCTCAGTTTGAAGCCGCCACAACTGAGCAGTTCCACCTCTAGACTTTGATTAAATCCGCGATGTTGTCTGAGCCGGTCATTATGTCGTCAACGTGAAGTCTCTGGATGCGACTTCACAGCAATTGGGTATTTCCCCTGTTCTTCTCGTGCTAGTTGAAGGATGTTCAAATTGCTAGATATGGAGCGCTGGCAGCACTGTACGTGTGTGCACAAACAATAGCCTCGAACTGGCTCATCTGAAGCAGGCCGCCATTCGATCCGCTGATAATTTCTGTGTTTGGGTGAAATCATGGTCTGCCTATACATCTGCTAGTATTTCGAAAACGTTCTGTTGGAGATTGAGGCCAATGCGTAGCTTCTGGTTAAGTGATATGCCGGTTGATGTTGTGCGCAGTTGTTGTGATTCCAGATAATTCTGCATGTACTTGTTGAACTCAGAACGTAGCTGATTGTTCTTGGCAAATCGGTGTTCCATATGGTGCAGTCGAAGAACTGCATCCTCTCTAAATCTTCCAAGGGGTGATGAGTTCTCATTGAATCTGAGTTTTCATCGATAGTATGTCGATTCATAGTGCCGTTCACATTCTAACTCATCGTGCTTTAATTATCGAAGTGAACGAACATCTTCGATTTTCCAAATTGACCTGAGCGTGTTGTCGATATTGTCATAAACCTCGATGATTACCGTTGAACTAGACGGCACTTTACCGAAAAGGATGTAACCAAGTTTCGTATTTTGTTCGAATGGTGAACCGTTAACGCCGCTGATGCAACCATAATTATAAAGCATCCCAATGACGCCGGCTCCGAGTAAAATATCTATCTTGATAGATAGTAATGAGGATCGGCAAGTTCCAATTAAGTGTGGCCATTAATGCGTGTCTGTATTGGTTGGATTTTGCCTGTGATCTTCTCGACGACGAGGGCTGTGACCGAGATGGACAATATCGAATCGCTTCGTGAGTGTAATACCAATAAGGCAATTAAACGTGACGTGGGCGCCTTGTTCGCACAGATTTCACTGATCGTGACTGCGGCTGGTGCTCTCACTAACCCAATGCCATTTGCCGTACTTTCTGATATGAAGGTGACCTATGATCCCGAATTCAAGAAAGCCCGAATGATGACGTTTTGATTTGAGTGCGATACGATGGCGATTGCTATGACATCCGTGAATGGCGATGCGACGCGATTCTTAATGCTCGAGTTTGTGACGATGATTCGACGGATAATGATTCGGTACGCATAATGATTCGGTATTCGGATTCGAGTTGAGTAATAGCATGTGGTGTCTTTTGTTGTATAGGGTTTTTCAATAAGAGCACTTCAACTTTTTTTTTGAATAAAACACAAACTGTTCGACTTTTGAACTAACTTTTTTTTTATTAACGAATTTGAACATATACATTTAAGTATGAAACTCGATTTCTTTTGCATGACCACCGCGTGCACGTTTTACGAAGTCCAATCTTTGAACCCAATTTTCGACCACTCTTTCGCATAAATCGGCCGAAATTCCAGCAATTTTACGATCTATATTAGCTCTGAGCTCTTGCAACGTCGCCGGCTTATTGGCATAGACCAATGACTTCACATAACCCCAAAGAAAATAATCTAGAGGTGTCAAATCACACGAGCGCGTCGGCCACTGGACGGGCCCATTTCGCGAAATAACACGCTCATCGAACTTAGTCTTCAATAACGCGATTGTATCGTGTGCTGTGTGGCATGTGGCCCCGTCCTGTTGAAACCACATGTCGTCCAAGTCCATTCCATTCAATTGGGGCCAAAAAAAATCGTTTATCATATCGCGGTATCGATTTCCGTTAACAGTAACGTGGCGATCGTTATCGTCGATGAAAAAATATGGCCCAATGACGCCGCCGGCATGTAATCCGCACCAAACACGTGTGGGTTGCTTCCTGCCCAGTAACGCATATTTTGCTTGTTGACAAATCCATTTAGCCAAAAGTGAGCCTCATTGCTGAAGATGATTTTTCGTTGAAAATCTGCATCATTTTCGATTTGCTCTTGAGCCCAATTCACGAATCGGCGTCGCTTCAAATGGTCAAACGGCTTTAGTTGTTGTGTCAGCTTGATCTTATACGGATGTATAGGCCAAGATCTTTACGTAAAATTCGTCACAATGATGTCACAGAAAGGCCCAATTGTTGCGAACGTCGTGTGAGCGACATATTCGCGTCTTCTTGAACTGAAGCCCTGGCGGCTGCGATGTTTTCAACACTTCGAGCACTTCTTGCTCTCGAGTTCACCGGAACATTATGTAGCGAGAATGTAGACTCAAATTTTGCCACTATACGGTCGATTGTCGAACGGGCTGGCTTGTTAAATGGACCGTAAAATGGCCGTAATGCTCTTAAAGTAGCAGCAACAGAACGATTATTTTGATAAAAAATTTGCACGATTTGCAATCGCTGTTCACGTGTGTAGCGTTCCATGATGAAATGTATACTAATGAAGTTTCCAAATGACAAAAGATTAATACAAAATATGGCGTCGTTCGCCGTCCCTATCGGAAAAAAGTTGAAGCGCACCTGTTGAAACACCCTATATATACCCGGCACAAACTGCATTTGCAATTCGAACTAGTGACGACGAGTGAGCGAGTTAATTGCGTGACAGGTTTGCGAAGGTGTTCGAGTGTGTGACGTATTCGATGATGATGTATCTTTTTTGTGCGACTGTCGTGGATTCAATTGTGCTTTAGTCATGGAAATCATCTCCAGTGATTGCGGGTATTCAGGAACTCGATCAGATTTTGGTATAATGCGGGTATACTGTGCTTGGGTTAGTGACATCTCTTAATGTCGATTGGTTTCTGGATCCAACTTGTCTACGTTGATGCTTGATGGTAATTAAAATGAAATCATATGAGGTAACCGGCCAACGAAGTTAAGTATCTTGCACAATCGGCAGATTCGATTTGTAGTGTAGGCATGGTTTGGAACCTTCGAAGATGGCTGGCGATGATGAGCCGACGGTGGTTGTATCGGTCTCGTAGAATAGAACGAGAATCCTTCTTCGTAATTGCCGTTGATTATGCTCGCAGACTTGAGCAACGATGCTGCATCTCCAGTTAAGTGCGCCTTCAGATAATGTAGTTTCTGCGAATTGGTCAGCTGTTTATGGTTGTGAACGAGGTCGACAAGCAAATTCTCAAATTTGATCCAATTCGAGGCAGCATTGTATCGACCGAATTTTTTTTTGTTTATATTGAGTTGAGGTAACAAGTGGCAAAAATAGATATGATGACAACAACTTCATCAATCAACCATTGCTTGGATTAGTACAAATTCCGTGACAACTTGGGGACATCTTAGAAGAAATTAATGGAATGTTGATGATGATTAATGGAATGGGAAGAAAGCTTCCCTTCCGGCACACCAAAATTTCCTAATCAGCAGTCCTTGGGACTGGCTTTAGGATTCAATGGACCAATCATTCATAGAAAATACAGCGAGTTCTGTACGATAACAACATTTTGGTAAATGAATTCGGATCGACTCGAAAGCTACAAAGTCGTTATTCACCCAGACTGTGTACCACGTCGGCAATATGAAAGACGCTTTGACGCTCCAACCACTAACGAAATTGCGGCTGAGGAGGCCGGCAGCATACAAACTACGTCTCGGGACATAGTGCTACAGGTGCACGACGGCACGCTTACTAGAGACCCGGACACTCACAGGTTTTATGACACACTGGAGTATCCAATAATTTTTTTCAAAGGGCAAGAGGGATTTAGCTTCGTTATCTCTCAGGTGAATACAATTACCAAATACCCTATTGCAAATGCAAGAGAGCGGACGTTTGAGGTTTATTAGTCTAGCCGGCCTGGACTGAAATTACCCAAGAGCTAATGCCATTAATTTTTAAAATTTAAAAACCCAAAAGTTGGTTAATCAAACAAAAGGTAAAATATTCGGGGATACGTGGTTTTTTGTTCTCGATCGAGTGGCAGAAACGCGGTGTACCTCAGGTTTATCTGCTGTTTGGTTGTAGAAAAAGTTGTACCCAACCAAATTGATGACGTAATAAGCGCTGAGATTCCAAACCCAGAAGCTGACCAACGCTTACATGATATGGTCAACGGTGACTAAGAATATGATTCACGTTCCATGTGCTGCCAAAAATTCGTCATCCTCTTGCATGAAGAAAGGCAAGTGCTCCAAAATTTACCCTTGAGCGTAGGACTACAAGCGTAGAGTGTCATGACCATTACAATCCGAGACCGCATGCAGGAAGTCGTGGTCGACAACAGCTGGCCGGTCCCCTATGCCCCTCTTACTTCTTTAACTCCCTATGTCGTAGAGCAGACCGATACGTTAGCAGTAACGACACGAGAGACACTTAATATAGTGAGTGACACACCTGACGGAGCATTTGCCCAGTGGTGAGCGGGTTTACTTACTTCACCGAAGGTAATTTTAGAGATAGAGTAGCGACACCACTTAAGACAATTCTTACAGCCTGCTTTGCTTCCTGCTGTGCCAAAATTATTCGTTTGAAAAAGATGTTACTTTACGCTGAATTACCTTGCTACTTACTACACCTGGAATGATCAGGTGTGAAACCGGGGGTACACACTCGGCCGCACATACACCGTTCACGTTAGAAACTTTGAGTCCTATTCTTTAAGGATGCTGCTAAATATAACAAGGTGAACGACTTTTCTGAGCTTTCAAATGAGAAACATGGGTTTTTGGAGAACCACAATCACTGGGATGCCACAATCGAAGGGACAGTGTTGTATCGCTCGCCGGTGAAAATAAGAGAGCTAGATTGATATGCACTTGCGGTTTGTCCAACACACTTCAGCTATGGGACAAGTAAAAATCAACCTTATCAGAATTTATCTCGCATATATTTCAAGGGGCGAATCAAGCCAACGATGATTTTTGATTATTTTCGCTGAGGACAAAGTGATAACTGTTCCGTGCTCCGTGTCTGTTTACGGTTTCGAGAGATGTGGCCTGAACTATGATCTGAACTATGATACGGCCATTTTGGGACTGAAACGAAGACTACGAGGAAAGAGAAGACTACCTCAAAATATTAGATAGTGGTGTTCTCTTTCTTGACACACCAGACGGTACATGTAAAATATTTTTTCTCATGTTGCTTCTGGCAAAAATCCGCAGATACCGAAATGTAGCAATCGCTCTTTCTTCGTCCGGCATTGCAGCAACATTGCTGATCGGTGGCACATCCAGTTTTTAAATTACTTCTCAACTTGACGAGCGAAGAGGTCCGAACGTGCAATTCAAGTAAGAGTAGCAGTCGCGGCGCCCTGTTACAGCAGTGCAAGCTGATAATGGAGATGAGTGCATGATGTCGCACAAACGAACGATAGAGGCGCTTGATCGCTGCCTAGAGTACATCCGCGGCAACCAGTCGCTAACGCGAAGGATTTTCGATAAACCCTACCAGTTACTGAGCGGGGACTTCCGCGTATGAAATTACCGCATGTTTAAAAGTTTACTCGAGATAGGTGAAGAAGAAGAGTAAAACGAAGAGAGTACGGTTCGTTTCACCAACCTATTTTCTCATGTTGTAAATTCGGAACACGAACTCATTGCTAATCTTTTTCCGGATTTAGAACGAAACATTCATTATCAAAATGAATTATTTCAAAGAATCATACTAGCTAGCGCCCAAAAACGATTCAGACTCGAAAATAAATAAAATAATCCTGGACGAAATACTCACCGATATATCAGTTTGTAGCTCAATCGACACTGTCCTATCGTCCGATGACGCCCCGAGTTATCCTGTCTAGTTTTCCAACTCTTTGGATCTGTCATCGGTGCCATCTCATAGACTCGAAGTATAAAAGTGGTTGTACCGGTTTCCTGTACTCGTATGAGTTCAAATTTAAAACAAAAATCAAATCAATACAAAAAATTAAAATCAAAATTGTTATTTAACGTCTAAAAACTTTAAAAACTATTCTTCACGATATTTTTGAAATTGTCCCTTGATAAATTAAAGTCAAATAGGTCATCAAATAGATGATGTTGAATGATTTTGATTCTGAGCCAATCCATCACAAATTGAGAATTCGCCCAAGCGTACACTTCGTTAATATTCAGACCCCTCTCTTTTTAACAAATGTGATCAGGTTGATTAGTAGAACGGCGGCCAACATAAATTAAATCGAGAAAGACTTTGTTGTTTAATTGTTGCTACTTTGAACTTCTGTCATGTATGTCAATTCTGGACGGGAGGCTTTGCAATATGTATCAATCTCGGGATCGAGATGGTAGGAATTGAGGTTAAACTGCAATTAAATTGTTTCAGAGAGCTTCTTTGTCAGCTGAAAGTGAATCATACCAATCTAGATTTTCTTCTCAAATAGTTTAAAGAAAATTTTTAAAATCTTTGACCATAGGTGATATAGTGATACCAAGCCCAGAGAATTAAATAAACGACTAAAATTACAAAGAAATGTTCTTTTCGTGAATCATAAGGCGGCATTAGGAAGCTGCGTAGTAAACGTGAAACTATCGGATTTGGGGTTCCAATTAAGGCCGATGGGTTAGTATTGAAGATTTGTTGGACTTCCATCATCTTAGTGGAGTCCATACCCAACCAGGATATCGTCAACCTTTCATAAGAATTTACGTGTTTCTTCTTCGTCGACCGAACCTGTCATGAAGTCATTTAAATAATGTCCTTAGCTAACACATGAGAGGCGTGCGGGGCTATAATTTGACAATCTTCTTCTTTTTTTACTTCTATCTACACTAGGGCGTTGGTGCCCAAAAATGAAGAAGATGCTAAGCGGTACGATGATCTGGTGGTACATCTTCACCACGTCTGCAGATAATGCTACTTTGTGCTCTCTAAACGTCAAAATAATAAAGCACAAGGTTGATTTTATTGTAGGCCCGACTGTTAAAAAATCATTTAGAGAGATACCCGCATTGGTTTTAGATAACCCATCAAATAACACTCTAATTTTGGTTCTCTCATTGGTGTTTTTGACTACACCATGGTGAGGTAGAGAGGATTGAGCTTCGGTAGCTTCCAGTGTAGTGACTTCGACCATGTGATTTTGCTCTTGCTACTTACTCTCATGAAATCATGATCAAAGATTGCTGATGGTGGCAAATTGGCTAAGTGCTCTAGCGGTTTCTTAAATGGAGTAGCGATTCAATTTATGCAAACTTCGATCGATGTCTATTAGTTGGATACGGAACAATAACGACAGAGCCAACATTGATGACAAGACACCGTTTTTCTTTGTTCCAGCATGTCCTGAAATAATCCATTCGAACACAGTAATTGAAGAACTGGTTCTCTGGCATCTGTTCTAATTTGACCACATTGGAGCAAATTGAAATAGTGTTCAGCTCCAATGAGGATAAATCTGGGATCGGCTGGTTTGAGTTCACATATAAGTTTTGAGAAGGTAGCTCGGTCGTGATGTTGAACATTGCAAGAGCTTCGTCGGTAAATTCAGGAGAACTATCAGATTTCATCGTTAAATTAAGTAGGCCATTTGAATTCGAAGCATTAGATTGTCCTAATCTGCGTACTGACATTCTTGCGTTTCGCTTCGGTAGCTGTTCAGCACAAGCTTCAGTAATGAAACTGGCTTGCCATCCGAAGTCTATTAATGCTCTGCACTGTTTTATCCATAGTAATTGACTGCATTCACTATTTTTGTGGAAAATATTGCGGTTCGTATTTTGCGCGTGATGAGTTCGGATGATTTGTGTGGTTGAAGTTTCCTCTTAATGTAGTAGCGTATTGCGTTTTTTACCCCAGGAATACCATCGGGGACTGAACGGGTGTTGGATAATCGGATGCATGCTACTTAGACAATTAAGGTATCTGTGGTTTTGACATATACTTTTCTCTCATCTACGTTTAAGAAGTGATCTTTATCTCTACATACCGCACATTGATATGTTGTAGGTTTTACAGATGTGCGACTTCCGACTTCCTCACTTACGTTACGTCGCGCTTTGTGACTGACTTCTTGCTCGTTGTATGCGGGCTCAAGAATTTAAGGTATTCTGAAATTTTAGGGTTGATAAAGGGTGTTTTTTAGAGGTTCACAATTTTAAATTAGAATAGAGCAAAGAAAAACATTTTGAATAGCAGTGAAACTAGCTTTATTGTATAGATAATTTTTTGCCATTAATAACTCGCCGAATGTTGTGTTCCAAGTGTTCAATCGTCTCTGGTTTATCGGCACAAGTGACTTAAGACATCTCCAAAGAAAATAATCTAATGGATCACACGATCTCGGCGGCCAATTAATAGGACTATTACAATGTACCCCCATTGGAGTACAAAAATGTTAGAAATCAGGTCTCTATACCGTTCACCGTTGACTGTAACCATCATCGTTTTTGAAGACATGTGGACCAATGATTCCGCCGGCCCATAAAGCGCACCAAACAGTGATTTTCTCTGGATGTAATGGTGTTTCGGCAAAGGCTTGTGAATTATCTTCACTCTAAATTAAACAATTCTGTTTGTTAACGTATACCCATTCAACTAAAAGTGAGCTTCATCGCTGAACAAAATTTTGTTTGGAAAATCAACATCAATATCTCACTTTCTGCTTCAGCCCATTGGCCGAATTAGCGGCGTATGCGATAGTCGGACGGCTTTAATTCCTGTACAAGTGGAGTTTTGTAAGCACGTAAACCAAGATACTTAGATAAAATCTTCCATAAAGTGGATGGACACATCTCCAGTTGCTGAGATCTACGTCGAATTGATTGATTTGGGTCTTCCTTAATGCTCAATGCTACGCTGTACGTCTTACTGGATGCGTATTATCATTTAGAGTATTTAGAGTATACGTGGTGCGAAAACGATCCTTAGTTAACCGAATTACTCGCTCTGATGGACGATTATGACGACCGTCAAATCGACGTAATGCACGATGAGTTTGGCGAACAGAACTATTATTTTGATAAAAAATTTCAACAATTTGCAAGCGTTGCTCTGGCGTGACTCAGTACTCATTATGAAATGGCAAATCAAACTAATGACAAACCAAATGTCAGCTGTCAAATTGATGGTCAAACAAAACAGTGTTTCCAACTTAAAGATGTGAACCTCTAAAAAACACCCTTTAGTTTCTGTTGAATGTTCAGCCCACAGCATTTTGGACTTGTCATCGAGTTTTTGCAACAATATATAGATCTGCCATAGATCCCGGGTTTCGTTACCACATACCAGTGATTCTAGCCCTCGGATTTCTTGATCAGAAGTATCCATCACTCGCTTTAAGTTAGCTGCCGTAGAGTTGTTGTTCGGCGTAGGTTCGAATGAACGAGATTATGGTGTGCTTTTTCGATCAATTCTCTCTTCTCTCTCAACTTATTTGTCACCAAAGTAGTTAGTCTCAGTTACAGCAATGTATCGTAATAATACGGGTTTTAATTCACGAAGAAGTCCTTTTAAGTATTGGATCATTGCACTGCATTTAAGTGAGTTGTCGGGATCGAATACACCCTGATTGAGAAGTTTCGAAAACAAATGCAGCTGTTTAGTATCGATTTGGCAGAATAATAGTTCTGTAGATAAGTAAACTCTTCCATCAGTTTCTCAATTCGATGTAAACGAGTGGTCAGATCACTTGTATTGGTGAGAGTATGAACTTGGCGAACTTCAATATGTTCGTCAATTTGGTCTTTAGTACTTCGTTGTTTTTTAAAGTAAAACTTCTTTACGCACGCTTGACTTGGGGAGTAAGCTGGTGAATGCGTGACGAGAGCGTTACGAAAAGTGTGATCAGGCGAGGCGAACGATCTACCACCAACGAAATCATTTTCCTTTAGTATCAGGATGTGCCATGATAATTTTGTCTGTATCACACTGTAGGAGCAAGAGAGAGAAGTGCGCACGCACATTTTCTTTCTTTCTTCCTCTCATAACCAGTGCATGAAATATATATATATATATATATCTCAGTCAGTAGTTCGTTTGCGAGTTTGCTAGCGTTACGCGAACGGTAATTTCTTGATTTTTCGTAATTTCATTTCGTTCTTGAACAATTTTATAATAAATTAATATTTTGTTCAATACATTATTGTTCAATACATTAAATATTCTATGTTTAAAGTGAATAAAATTGTAAATTCATTTTAAAGTTCTTATTTTGTGAATTTTCGGGTGAATAATAACAAATTATGGCAGGAAGTGACACAGACTCTGATTATGAAAGCGATGCTCCAGGGCCATCAACTAAGAAGAAATTACGTACGGAAATTGTGCATAAAAACAATTGTTGTGTAACAACATATTCAAGGCAAGATTTTAAACCTAGTGAGACCCAACCAACTGACAATGAATCACGAAGGTAAGTGCGTTGCTGGCGTCGTAGCGTCATATGCAGCGTAAACATAAAATTTAAACATAAAATTTAAATAAACTTTAAACATAAAATTGAACTAGTACGTAAATAATAAAATAATTATTAATTGTAGAGGTTCACCATTACAAATAATTGGTGACATCGTGATTGAACATGACAATAATCAAATGGAAGTTCATGATGAAAATCCCACTATAGATCATGTACTAAAACCGAGACAAATTATTGGAGTTAGGTAAATTAATTATTTATTAATTTTATTTTATTGTTTTAATCATTCATGACTCTAAAAATAATTTACTAAATTTTCCAAACTAAAATGATGAAATTATAGGTTGAATAAAGCGCCAAAAATTTATGCAGGACGTGGTCGAGAATTCAGAGCATGAAAAGCACTGCTTAAACAACAAAGTAAGCAACAACAGGAATCAGATGCAATAGTTGAAATTGCTACAGAAGATATTCGAAATGCTGATCCATCAGAAGACAATCAAGTCCCTGGACCCTCTGAAATAAGGACAATAGAAAAAAGAGCAAAGTCTGCAGAGGCAGCAAGGCGATGAAGAGAGAAAAAAAGGGCGTTAGTGAGTCAGCAAAAAAACAGGCGAAAACTGCAGCTCAACGCATGCAAGGATACCGGGAAAGCAAAAAATTGTAAATATTATTTTATTTTTATTTATAAAACGTATGCCATTGAAGACTCGTAAAATTCTTATTTGCATTTTCTTACTTAGAGCAAAGAAAATACTGTTGAAGCAGCAAAGTGATCAAGATTTAGATGCTATAGTCAGCACATCATCATCACAAGTAAATCAATGTACAGCATATCCGCAGAGCTAACTAGAAGAGGGAATTCACAATCACAGCAATAATTTGAAACATCAGAACCGCAAGGCTCATGAAAATTTCGATCGAAAATTCCGGAAAAATCCATTTGGTTATTCATGTACAGTCTGCAATAGATTGTGGTTTAAAAATGACTTAAAAAAGGCATCTGACAATTATGAAGATTTGTTGAAGAAAATAATGGTAAGAAATAATATTATTTTGAAATAGTACCGAGGTATGCACATACTTTATCACTATGAAGAAATTTCGTACTGAAATACTTTCCAGAGTATCAACAACATTAACGATGCAATGATTTGTTCGACTTGCAAAGTTGTTATTGACAAACAAAATATTCCAATATTGTCAACGTTCAATGGATTTAAGTATCCAAAAATTCCTGCACATTTACCGAAACTTGACTTAGTTTCGGAAAGATTCATTTTTCCTCGTCTTTCATTTATGCAGATACGAAGACTACGGCATATTCATGGACAATTTGGTATATACGGTCAGATTATCAATGTGCATTATATCTGTGGATACAATGGTGAATTAACTTCCAAGAGATATCACCATCATATCATTGCATCTACGTTCATATCAAAAGGAAACGAATTCACAAGTCGAGCTATTTACAAGGATTAATTAATAAGAAAAATATTAAGACATGTTTACAGTATTTGGTACACACGCCTCTGTATACTCACTAGAATATCACAATTAATCGTGGATTCGTCAGTGATGATGATGAAGAAACTCAACAAATAGGTAACATAGATGAAGTCAGTGAAGATATTCCCATCGAGGAGAGTCTTACAGCTCAGCAACATACTCGTCTGTGGAACGACGAAAAATATTTAAGAATCGCACCTGGATAATACAATATATCTCGTAGTTTATTATTTGATGAACACGCGGAATAATTGTCATTTCCAACTATTTACTTGGGACAATTTAGAACATTTAAAGAAGACATTAGAGCTACATCATTCATGATAGCTTCCAGTGAATTGCGTCGTACTGACCGCCGAGCAATTACTCCGTACCATTTGTTGTATATCGCTGTGAAGATTATGAGACTGTGGATTCGAGACTGTTTGACTGTGGCATTTAAGCACATTGGTCCTAATACCAACATAACAAGAGAACAAATCCAATCAGAAGAGTACATCAACAATGTATTGAATCGAATCTCGCTTTCCTACGTTCAATACCAAATTCAGTTTGGTATTGGGCACAAATAAAAAAAGATCTTTTCGCGATGATTCGACAGAAAGGCAGACCAACAGCTTTCATGACACTTAGCGCCAATGAAATAGGATGGACGGATCTGATACAGTTGTTGTATAAATTGGCGAACAATGGAGCGGACATTTCAGAGCGTGTTGCGTCGGAAATAAGTTTCATTGAAAAACGCACACTTGTTAATGAAGATGCTGTGACTTGTGCCATCTACTTCAAAAAATTGGTTAATGTATTGCTCACAATATTACAGTCCAAAGAATGTAGTCCTTTCGGTCGCTACAGAGTTGCTGAATACTTTAAGCGTATTGAACTTCAGCATCGCGAAAGTCCACATGCACATATATTACTGTGGCTTGAAAATGCCCCAGATAAAATGATTGATGAAAATAACAGTGAAGTAATACATTTAATCGACAGTTTAGTATCAGTTTCAGCATCTCAAGTATCAGGAAATATCAAATTACAAACTCATAAACACACATTCACATCCTATAAGAAGATTGTTGCCAATGAACCACAAAAATACAGATTTGAAGCACCTTATGCCATGTCGCAAAACATTGAATCTTACACCGATGCAAAAAACAGACGAACATTTTCAACGATATGCTAAAAGATATGCTGAAATCAGATCCAATTTAGAAAGTACAGATTACAATAATATTGATGACTTTTACGCAAAAAATAATATTCAATCGGACGATGAATACCGCAACATACCTCGTGCTGGAATTACGAGACCAAAAATATTTTATAAACGCAGCCCCACAGAAAAATAACATAATCCATTCAACCCCTTTATTTTCAATATTCTGAGGTCGCACATGGATTTCCAAATTATCACTGAGGAGTATTCCTGTGCTGCCTACCTTGTTGAGTATGTAAACAAAACTAATCGAGGTGTTAGTAACTTACAACGGAAAATTATAGAAGTAATGAATGAACATCCCGAGTTCGAGATAGTGGATATTACGAGAAAAATGAGTGTAGATATGTTGAATAGTGTAGAGATGAGTAGTCAAGAGGCCGCTTGGTATCTGCTCAGAGAGCCAATGTCAAAGAGCTCAGTTGTTGTCATTTATATAAATACCGAGTGGCCAATTGAACGACAAAGGATTCGAAAGACCCAAAAAGAATTGAGTGAACTTGATGAAAATTTCACAGATATTTGGAAGAAAGATTGGTTTGATAAATATCAACGACGACCCGATGAATTGAGTAACATTACTCTAGAACAATTCGTTTCTAAATATTATCAAAAATAGTGGTGTTTACGCTGAGAGAATAGTGCCCAAAGTTATTCGATTTCGAAATTATGATATTGCACAAGATTACAGTGAATATAGACGAGAAATGGTTACGTTACACATTCCAGTTCCATGGTTACTTTCAATTGCCGATCCCGTAATTGATTCAAGCAATATTTTTTCTCTATCAGAAACCTGTTCAAATGACGATGAAAATGTTGTCATCCCGAATTTTGAATATTTTTTCTCTATCAGAAACCTGTTCAAATGACGATGAAAATGTTGTCATCCCGAATTTTGATTATATTGCGAAATTTAAGCGTGAAAATGTTAGATCAGCAGGAGTGGCAATTTATCAAAAATCAAATGATGTCTTTAATATAGTAACTTCGAAAATGGACATTTTATTACGATATATTCGTGAAATCGATATTGGTCAATCATCAATTGGTGATATATGTGGTGCTCACTGTGTTTTGGACGATGGAACAAACATCATAATGGTAGTTGCTTACATTACGCCCAATAACACAGTTAATAATATTATAAAGTTTTTATATAAAAGACTTATGATTTACGGTCGAGTAGGCTCTGAAGAATTAGGAGAAAACTATCATACATTGTCACTAATTTTAGCAGGAGATTTCAATGTGCATTTCGCGTCCGAAGATGGACAACTCTTGGTAAATTTTCTACAAGATAAATTAGAACTACAAATGAATAATAACCGAAATGAGCCTACCACAAGACATGGAACAACAATCGACGCAGTTTTCTCTAGACATCTTTCTAATTTTCGTTCGAAAACATATGTATCTTATTTCTCATACCATAAGCCTATTGTCTCGGTCTTACAATCAACCACAGTAATTACTGATGTATCTATTCAAAAATATTAATTTATCAATGAAAACCCATAATAAATTTAAATATTTGTAGAAAATTAATATATGTATATGTATATACGAATACATGTATGTACATATTATAACATACATAGATATAGATGGAGATAAAAAAGTTTTACTTCAGTCGTCTGATCTAAAGCACACTCACTTTTTTTTAAGCGCGGCTATGATTTGCTGGTTTGGTTCAGCCATTTGGAATTTAATTGCGGGATTGCATTAACTTTGACTATGATAGTGCTCGCGGTAAATTGTTTGTTCGGAACCTGACCTTGTTGGTTTTCTGAAATTTAAGCAAGAATAACGATTTTGATTATGCAAGACAGTTTTACCAAAAGGTAATAAAATCAAATCACCTTTCAACCTCACTCTTAAAAGACTCAGATTTCTCGAAGCCTATCTGTTCCATTGTACTTTAAATGCGCAGTTTTAGTGTTTTAGCACTCGGCTCGGATGCAATAATTGATTTAAGTAGTATACGTCACGCCAAAAATATTATACCGCAATAAATTTAACCACGTGGGCTCCTTAAAACGTACAAGTATTGATTTCACAAATGTTGAAGATATAAATCATCTCGGAGATGTTTAAAAATTTGCCAATAATAATTGGAACAAGTCATACGGATAACACTAAAACTAAATTGAAAGAGATACATAAAACCAGCAGCAATAAAATCAGCATTCATTAGCACCTGGTGTTCGAGCACCAAAAATAAAATATTGAAAGATTATTTATAAGATGGTTTAAGTTCTTCCCACGGTATAAAATTTTTAAAATCCGTAAGAAATTTTTACTGTAATCATATACACAGACTACCGATTCATTTATTGACGTACAGATTTGAATAACTTGGCAAATTTGAGCATAACTAATCCAAATTTTTCTATTGAGACGAAAATTTATTCGACTTGAAAAATTTACTCACAAATGCTGTAAATTATTAAGTAATTTCGATACATTACAGTGTACAAGGTTCTTGAATTTAAACAAATTTCTGATCAATATTTAAAAAGTTGGCAAAGCATCAGCACCACAGAAATTCTATATACAGCTGGTAAGCTGTAAAATTTAATAGGTAAAAGCAATATTGGTAATAATATTTTTAAGAAATGTAATAGGCGTAAAGTAAACCCATAAAGTAGCAGACGCAAAACAAACTTATGTACATCATACCTACATATGGAACAACACCTGGAACACACAAATAGCTTACAAAATATTGTTTTCTTGTTCAGTTAAAATAAGTCTATGTGACGTGTGACAGGGTAATTTAAACTGTTTTTTTGGGCCCGGGTTTGTGCTCAGCTACAAAGTTTATACATCTTTCAACCACAATCGGTCTTAAAATTTATATCGCACGTAAACACAAACATTTCAACTAAACCTAAAAACCTAAATCAAATTCAATGTCGCTAGAATAATTGTTGGGTAAGTATGCGGGAAGTATTTAAGTATATGCAATTGGTTTATTTACGTTACAGTTTTAACCTAGTATATGTATAGTTCATAATGCTAATCTACTTAATTACGGTGATTTTTTTGTGATTTAACTTTAAATAGTTATACTAGTAATGCGCAAGTATTCCGGTCAACAATAATTACACTTTAAGGCCACGGTCATTCATATTCAAGCACAAAAAATTGTTTAAAAATTATTGTAGAGACCGAGACGAGTTCATTGACAGTGATTTTAGTTATTCAATCTTACACGTTCCTTCGTTCCCATCATGCTAGTATTGAAATGTTGACTCAAAGGAGAACTATTTTCTACTACATTTTCAAAAAATTCTCTGTCCCATTTTCTCCACAGATTCAGTATATCTCTTGCATCCAATTCTTATTCAATTACATCCCAAACCGTGAAACTCCGTTTTACAAGCATGTCAGCTCTTTCATTACCTTCAATCTGTAGGTGCAAAGGTGTCCGTTGAACAATGACCTCACTCCCACAAGACTGAACGTACTCATACAAGATTCCTACACACAACATTGCCATGAGGGAATAGCGCTATTCTCCTCCTCCCTTGTGTCATTGCCTACTTGATCCCTGCCATAATTTCTATAAACTCTGCAATTGTTGTGACTAGACAGCTTGCGGTTATATTCGCATGAGCTATGTCTGATGTCTTTAATATAATACTTATTCATAGGTTACCACTGGTGAGACCTATTAATACGCACAAGTGTTTAAGTCGAATTTTTACTTTAGTCTAGCATTTTTCTGTCTAGCTTTAGTCTAGCAAAGTTCTTTTTATATAAAATTTACAGCTGCCTAAGCAGTTTACTCGTACATACAAAAAATACAAAAGTATGTAAATACCAAAAGTGTTAATATTACAATTAAAATTAAATTATGTCCGGTGGTGTATGGTGTCCGGATGTGCAGCAGACTGATGATGTATATGCATGTTGTGTTCACAACATATTCCCGGGTTCTTATGCATCCGGCAGTGGGTCAGGCTGCTGGGTGGCGACAGCATGATGTTTTATTTTTCTAAGCATTATGCAAGTCATGCCCATTTACATCGGCTGTTGATGCCTCTAACAGTCGCTTTTGCTGCTGAATTGAGGTCTCTATAACTTCAATTTCCAATAAGGTTTATGTTGATGTAGATTTAATCGTTGTCCTGTGGTTTTTGTTTATCAAATCAGTTAGATTAAATTATGGCAAAAATGATATTTCGAGTTTGCTGCTGGATGTCCTAAATCCCGACACTGTAAATGTATCAGGTTGGATGAAGTTTCAGAATTCCAGCTCCATCATTGAAAATAGTGGTTGTTTCAGTTGCTCTACTCTACTGCTATCGTTTTCGCATATGAGGTTGCGTTCTGAATTTCATCACAAAGATCCAGGCATTGTATCTGCGCAGGGGGATAAATAGTGTTGTGATATTCAATTTGCTGATTTGACAGCTTGTTGAGAGATCTCCAATTCGTTTGAGTAGTTGCACTTCACAGTTATAATCGTTGATGAATATTGCAAACATATTCCCCGTTGTAAGAAGTGCATGAATTGAATTCACCAGCAGAAAGTGTCATGTATTGATTTTGTTGTAACGTGATCATCAGGTAGTTCGAAGTTGGTTTAATGTATACATATTCCAGCTGATGAATCGTAGGCACTGGTATGAATCGAAAAGGTATGTCTTGATTTGGTTCCAGGCCTTGAATGATTTGCCCGTGTTGCCCTTGGAGTTGGCGCGGCGTTAGTATGAGAGGGTCTAGTCTTCCTTGATGAACCTCTGTGATTGTACGACTATTTTGTGTACAACGTGATTATAAAACAAAGTGAATTTAATTTTTTGTTAAATTTTATTGTGGTTTAGCAATGATTTTTCCCAATAATTTTACACACAAAAAAGATGCGCACAGCTACGATTCGTCCAACCAACTGTCAAGCAAAAACTCCAATTCTCCACTAATACAAAAGAAAACGTCGGCAATTATCATTTCAACTAAAAGGGTGCTAATAAGAATTTCTCTAATAGCTCAAAATATAATAATAATATTCAATGATAGATGGCAGTGATCGTTCATTATACCACTTGGGAAATAATATTTATCGTATTCCATTGGCAACAAGGAGTACATTTTCCAATGAATTATACCAACACAACAAATCTACGACTACAAATGTCAAATGTTGAGCAACAAGATTTTAATTGGCGATTGAAATGGTAATTCCGCGTAAGTATTTTGCTTTCATTAAATTCTTTAACAGATTGCTGATTGTTGACTTAGTTTTCTATCTGAACCGAATGTTTGTGGAATCGAAGTTGAACAGTGATATTATCGATTATTGTGGATTGAAGCGTACGGAGTTTGATTATTTCCATCGTAGTATGAAGAGCTAAATAAGTGAACTCTTCATGAAACATTATATTGTCCAGAATATTTGTGAATGTCTCGAACTTTCGACTGATTTCTTCATAATTCTGCTTAATCAAATTGATCGTTGATTCCAATATCGACATCTGTTGTAGTAATTTCTGGTGGTGGTGTTGATTTGCATTTAATTTTTCGATGCTGTCCTTGTTGGCGTTACTGGCACGTTGGTCAAGCACGCCGAATAATTCATTAGCAATCGTGCCAATAAAATCGAAAGGAGACCGTTTTTGGCGAGCAAATTTTGTTTTCACCTTTAAGAGTTTATTATATTATTTTGCTGCTTTATTACTCAATGTGGGACGATTTTATTTGGGATACAATAGTTCCGCAGTGTTTCATGGTATCCGTGTGGGTCGGAGCTATTAGCATAACCCCACGCTTAGTCCCGTTTATGCATAATCTGTCCAGCTGACGAGTACAGTTCTCTAGATAGTCTAGTTCAGCCAAATATTGTGTAAGATTAAAGTACGTTATAATCTTCCACTCACCCAGTAAATCCCAGGATGATCGCAGTGAATCGTGATATTTTGTATTTCATTGTTGTTCCTTGGACTACTACCGCTCCCAGCATGCAGATTATTGAGAGTGTATACAGCAATAGCCTTGGGTTGATGTTTGCTCTTGTCACTCGTCTATGTAAATTCGGTTGATTATTTTCGGCGCTGGCCACAACTGTATCTTCGCACCTATCTGTTGTTAGTGGTTCTTCTTTTGGCAGAGCTGAGAGTTTTGTGATGGCCCTTTTGTAAATAGAATTTCCTGTGCCGCGTACTGAGACGACGACTCTACCTCTCATCTATTTAGAAGGAGGTAAGTTATCTTCTATTAGAAGAACGAGATCCCTTATGTTGATTTGTGGCTTTGTATGTACCCACTTTGGACGTTGTTGTAGCCTGCTTTTATATTCGTTGCTCCATCTCTACCAAAAGTCTTGTTTTAATTTCCATTAGCTGCCACCTTGACAGTCTATTAATGTTTGAATTCGTTAGATCACCTTCGGGCACTGTTGTTATTGATGAGCCTATTAGAAAGTGACCTGGCGTGAGTACCTCTAGATCATTTATGTCATTTATTATTGGGCATAGGGGTCTAGAAATTAGCACTGCCTCTATTTGATTTAAAACGGTTGTCAATTCTTCGTAGGTCAGAGTGGTATTTCCCAAAATCTTCTTCAGGCGGGTTTTGACTGACTTCACGCCAGCTTCCCATAATCCATCAAAATTAGATGATGCTGGTAGTTTGAAATGCCATATTATACCTTCGGAAGCTAGCTCTTCTGATACGATTTTGTTAAAGTCCACTAGAGCTTCTTTGTTAATTTTTTTCAGCATGTTTACTCCAATAAAATTTGTTGTGTTGTCGCTGTACATGTCCCTGCATAATCCTCGCCTAGGGCTGAATCTCTTGAATACGGCAATGAATGCCTCAGTAGTAAGATCTGTTACTACCTCTATGTGAATTGCTTTGGTGGCACGACAGATGAAAATCGCTATATAGCCTTTATAAGTTTTATATCCTCTACCTCTGCTCTTTTTTAACTGTAGTGGACCTGCATAGTCAACGCCAGTATGAGTGATTGGCCTTGACGGTTGCACAGTTGGAGATGGCAGATTTCCCATTAGTTGGTTACTCTCTTGATGAGCTCCAAATCTGTGACAAGTGTCACATTTTGAAATTAACGTTTTAGTGACATTTTTGCACGTATGATCCAAAACTTCTTACGTAGGTATGAGAGGGTAAGTTGGATTCCTCCATGTGCTGTTTTCAAGTGCGGTTTTGAACTTTTTGTTTTTATCTGGTGTGGTTGTATTTGTTTTTAATTGTAAGCACTAATTGATTATATTATTAAGTTTAGAATTTATAGTTTTAAGATTGTTTATGTTTATGGTGTGTTCGTTAGTGCTCCAAAAAAATTAGTGCTCCAAATTAGTGCTCAAATGCCATCCATTTCATGTGCTCTCCGTTGAAGTGTGGTATACCAATTTTTGGAAGTTTCACTTCGAACAAGTTTTCTTTGCCAGCTTTTGGTTGTTCTAATGATGATTGGACTTCTATTACTATGTGGTCATAGGATTGTAATACATCATTAATTATACATATTAATATTTTCCCTTTCTTCATTGAAGGAATACAAATTCCTACACCCACTGGATCCTCCTAAACTCACTCTTAACTGATTACGTATTCTTCATTGCTTTGTTGTATCACCAAACTCTTGAAACGTACAATTAGTTTGCTCGAACTGACTTTTGGATTTACGGGGCGAATCTAGGAGAATATTCTTGGAATTCTCCAATATCACCCGTTTGTGTCCTTCGTCACCATTCGCAGCCTCTTGCACGATTATCCATTCTTTCTTACAATTAAGGGGAAATCACCCATTTTACACCACATATTGTATATTTATGTCGAATTGTGACAACTTGCTGACAATTGGATGACACTAGCGCATTCCATAACACATCAGTCACACCAGAATGAGTTCCCCATTTCGGGTTGCTTACTCTTTTAATGACATTCAATCTGCTCTTGCAATTATCGGGTAATTTTTCCATACGCACTTTAAAATTCAATCGCTTATCAGTCCAGGTTGCCAAATACCTAGTCAAATTTACACACTCAATCCCCTCATTATACACTTACACATCAACCATACAATACGTTCGAAAGGCCATAACATTTTCCCGAGTTTACACACAAATTCAATTCAGTCAGACATTTTGTTACCTGATTTACGTATTTCTGAACCCAACTCAAGGACTCTTCGATGGTCCTCTTGCTCATGTACACGTTGAAGAGAGTCGGTAAGAGTTTGCTACTTTAGGAGAGGTCCACGTTCACGGCTCCTTCCAACCTATACTCTCTACTCATTTTTTTCCTGTATCTCCAATTTTAGGGGCACAGGGCGTCTATTAGGCTGGTCCATTTTACTCTATTGGGCTACAGCTTTTATCTCCTCCCATGATTTTCCAAGTTGTTTCGCTTCAAAAAAGAGGGGACAGAAATCCAGGAACAAAAATAAATTATCAGTAATAGTGGACTCCCTCTCTTTATGCTGGTATTTGACAACAAAGAGAATGAAGGTGAAAATCGAACCAATGAGAAGACCACAACACACATACCCCAATGCAAGAAATGTCAGGCATTTAACCACAGCAAAAGATATTGCGGCCGGGATCCACGATGTGTAAAATGCTGAGGTAATCATATCACTCAGGCATGTACAATCGGGAGGGATGTGTCAGACAAGTGTACAAATTGTAAGGGCCAACATCCGGCTAATTATAGAGGCTGTGGGGTTGCTAAACCACTATAAAAAATTAAGAGATAAAACAAGAAATCAACCGCAAAATTACGAAAATCGAAGGGTTCAAATATCAAATCATATGGATCAAAACTCACAACCAAGCAACACAGGGCCAAGAAGTTCACTTGCCCAGGTATTGAAAGGTTTGGGTTCAGCCAAACATATGGGCTCCGAAAATAGCCGAATTATGGAAAACATTATGAACAACATTGTAGCTATAACAAAGCAGCTAAGGATTATCAACATATTCCAGAAACAGAAATATTTTTAAATTCAGAAAAAATCGACATTTTCTTAATATCTAAAAGCCATTTAGTTAAATCTTCAGCGGAAAGAGGAAGAGATGGTTCGGCATTACTAAAAAAAGAAAATATGAAACACCATTTAGAATCAAATATCGAAGAAGAAACTGTAAGGATACTGACTGTAAGGATACAAATTAAAAACAGACAGCTTACTGTATCTGAAATATATTGTCCCCTCTGCCATAACTTGAAAAGAGGAGGCTACTTTAAACTATTTAAATCGCATGATTTAAAAAGTTAGTTAAAGTTTTTAATCGACATGATTTTATTATTCCGGTATTATTCCGGTATTAGGTCCCACCAGATTTCCGCTCGGAATAAAAAGCAAGAATATTCTAGTTCAAGCAGAGGCTGAACTAACAAATGGTCCTTCGAGTCTAAAAAATTAAAAGTGTTAGAACAAACCATAAAAAGTGAACGAAAGAGCTTAAAGAACAGCCGCGCGCGTATGTACACGTAATAGAAATCATAAAAACATATTTTACGTGCGCAATAATTTAAAGTGATCACAGTGAATTAGTGGTAAAGTGTCAAGAAGAATTCTGTTAGAATGGAAGAATATCAAAACCAATCAGAAATTGCAGATCAGATAGAGTGACTCTGGATAAATTATAAAAAAGATGGCCCGGAAAGGAAAACCAAATTGCCCCTTCATATTTGGAGAAAAAAATTGCACAAATAAAAGAACTCTAAAACAAATTCGTTAAAACAGATGAAGACTTAAAGCCAAATATAGCAAAACTACAAGACAACCATCCGTATCTGATTTTGAGAGAAAATGTTGCCGAAAATTATAAGAAATACATTAATGAGTTTCGTGAAAAATTAAATGAAAATCTACCACTGACACCTACATTTGCAACAAAAAACCGCATACATTATGGCAGAAGGAGAATGATCAACAATCCTCATCCGGAGAACGACAACCTGAGGTTCCTGAAGAAGATGAGATCCTAGACCTGCAAATGGTAAGAATCCGAAGAATGAATAACGAGATGGCAAGTGCTGAAGAATTGCTAGAAGAACATTCATCAAAAGCCACACTGGAAACTACGCATGAGGAGTTGCGCATTTTAATGGATAAAATCACAAACCTTTATGACGAGATTTGCGTAAACTCTATTAAAAATGAGGCAATTGGGAAATCAAATTACTTCACCTTCAATTATTACGTAAAGACAAGGAAAGCATATAAAGATGTAACACATAGACTACAGGAAGTGTTAGCGGGCACGAAAGATGAAGCTAAAATCAACACATCATTTCATCAAGAACAAACGATGCATTGCACTATGAGACTACCGAAATTAGAGTTACCAAAGGTCTATGGTGACTATTCGAAATGGTCAAATTTCCGAGATTTGTATTGCCAAATTGATCAAGAAAATAAACAAATACCGAACGCAGTTAAAATCTCGTATTTAAAAACAATTAGTAACCTGAAGATAACAAACGACAACTACAACATAGCATGGCAGCTGCTAAATGGAAGGTATACGATAATAAAAGGCTACTTGCTCACAAGCAGTTATCCATTTTCTTACGGTTACCTAAGCTATCCCAGGAATCAGGAGAAACCCTAAAAGATTTGCATGATACAACAAAGGAAGTTCTAAATGCATTAAAAGGATTAGGAGTCGATACATCTACCTGGGACTTATTCATAACGCAGATATTACTAAATAAGGTTGATAGCGAAACCAGAAAACTGTATGAAATGCAGTTAGAGGATCCCTGAAAGGTGGAGGATCAAAGATTTTCTTCGTTTTTTGGAACAACGGTTTCTCTCACTTGAAACACACAAAAAAATCGCCACAAACAACAAACCTTATGAAGTACGTGCAACACAGCATAAAATTGTTAAGAACTTATACATCAATAAGGAGAATACTATTAGAACTAATTGTAGACACTGCGATGGAAATCATAAACTAAGTCAATGTGCGAATTTCAAAGCATTAAGCATACCTAGCACTACAACTTGCAAAAGTGGCGAGAAATGTAATGTTTGCAATGGGAAGCATAACACACTCATGCATAACGGGAACAACCCAACTAAAGTGAACATGATCTCTCAAAATACAAACAATGAAGAGACACTTCAAACTCTGCTTGGTACCTAACCAAGAACCAATAACTTTGCGGGCCTTGATCGATTCCAGTTCGCAAGGTACCTTCATCACAAAAGGTGCTGCAAATTTACTCAACGTAAAGAAGAAGAAAATAAATATTGCCATATCAGGAATGGGTGGACTCAAAGCAGGAGATTGTAAAAGCATAATAGAATTCGATGTAGCTCCGAGATTTGACAGTAAATTTTCGGTTCGAATGGAAGCAATGGTGTTCGATCAACTGACCCATCATCTGCCAGAAGCTAAATTTAACACAAACAAATTTAAGCACCTACAAAATATAAAATTGGCAGATCCATTGTTTAATGAACCAAGTCAAATCGACATTATAATTGGAGCTGACTATTATCCAGCAATTGTGTTGGACAACATAATAAAGGGGAATGAACGAGAACCCATGGCGCAAGAGACCGAGCTTGGTTGGATAATAATCGGATGCATGAGATCTGCTAATCAAACAACTAAAACTAGCTTGGTATCAATAAAAGCGATCAGTGAGCTATTACAGTTACTCGTAGAGAACGAGGGCATAGCTGATCAGACAACACGAACGGAAGAAGAGGAGAGAGCTGACGAACATTTTATAAAAACCGTGCGACGTGATTCCAATGGAAGGTATATTGTATACTTACCCTTGGAAGAAAACGTTCCGACGCTAGGAGAATCACGAAAAACGACCATTGCCAGGCTAATTCAATTAGAAAGACGGTTCGCTAGAGATGTAAACTTTAAACAGAGATATGTAGAATTCATGAGAGAATACTAAAATCTACTATATCCCACATCATGGCGTAGTAAATGAGGACAGTAGCACCACCAAACTGAGGGTCGTATTTGATGCATCAACTAAAACAACAAACGGTATAAGTTTAGATGATATAATGCTAAACGGCCCAAAAATTCAAAATGACCTGGATAAACTGATTCTAAGATGGAGAGAACATAGATATGTTATAACGGCAGACGTGGAGAAAATGTTTAGACAAGTTTGGTTAGATGAAAACCAGCAAAACTACCAGAGAATTGTTTGGAGAGAAGATTCTAACCTTGCAATACAAGATTTTATCTTAAAAACAGTCACCTATGGAACCAAGGCAGCTAGTTTTCTAGCAATAAGAACAATGCACAAATTAGCGCAAGATGAATCTGAAAGCTACCCCGTTGCTACTAAAATATTGAAGGAAGACTTTCACGTAGACGATATGTTAACCGGAGGTGACACAAAAGCAGATGTTCTCAACGCTTATAATGAATTAACCGGCATGATGGCCGAGAGGAGGATTCTTGCTACGGAGATGGACTTCGAACGATGCAACAATCCTTGCCCGGAGAACGACAACCTGAGGTTTCATAGACTTTTATGTAGCAAGATGTATATCTCAGAACTACATTCACATTGAAGACAGTAATTATCGGACCATTCCTCGGTTATGATGACAGTTACGATCCTCTGCACATGACGCCAATTAAAAACGCATGGAATTGGGATCTACTTTTCAAAAGAGCGCGGATTAATACCACACAAATCCACGCGCAACAAATGTGCATAATATGCATAAATACCTTTATGCATATTTCGCTGACAAATCAGATCGGGTGTCAACGTAATAGATTTAAACATATTTTATAATTAGTATTAAGTTATCATTCGATTAGAGAACAATAAAATTGTAATAAAGTAATTAAAAAGTTTAAATAAATAAAATTAAATAAAGTTAAATAAAATAAATGAAAAATAAATAAAAAATAAATTATTTTTTATTAATAAATTTACGTGTAAAAACATAAGTGGCGCAGTTGGTAGCGGATATTTTTAAATATCCAGAAACCTTACGTTTAAAAAGTGTAATTTAAAATCTCGTTATTTCGGAGTGGAAAAAGTGCTCGTATCGAAGGATCATCGATACTAAGTGAATGACGAAACATTTAGTGAATTAATAAATACAAAATAATATATATTTTTTTTTTCCTGATATCTATTTGCCCCGACCAACGGTAAGCAAATAGAGCATAATAAAACATAACCATATAATAAGACGCCCTAGCGTATGTACTAGTACAGTGAAAAAAAAAAAATATAAAAATAAAAAGTAAAAATATATATAAGAAAATAAGAAATCAAGTCAACTTTATCAACGGCTCATTGAAAATTGATGATGAAAGCAGTAACAACAATTATCACATGGTAAGCGTTTTTTGATATAATTTATGTTCAACAATCATCCTAATCGAAATAACTTAATATCTCACCGAAGTTCTACGGTTCATAGAACTTCATCTGAAAATAAAGACAAATATTTAAATATTACAATTCAACAAAGTTCTACGGTTTATAGAACAAATTTACATATAAATAGAAACGAATACTTAGATAATTTAATAGATAGATTTGATAATTTAAAAGTAGAAACAAAATTCGAAGTTGAAAATATTAATCATAACCCAGCCTCTAAGAAAATGTCTGTAAATGGCGATTTTGATAATGTGAGGGATTTTGGAAACGGTGACAATGATGTGTTTAGGAACCTTAGGATCCCTGACGCGATCAAGGACCTCCCAAGTTACGAGGGTAGCAGACACACCCTCTTTGAATTTATCGAAAACGTCGAAGAAATTCTAAGTTTGTGTAATCAAATCGACGGTCAGCCGTGCTCGAAGATATTCCTAAGAGCAATCCGCAACAAAATTCGAGGTGAAGCTAACGAGGTACTGACAATGTACGGAACCCCGTTAGAGTGGGAAGCAATTAAGGATAACCTGATTACCCACTACGCGGATAAAAGAAATGAAACAAATCTCGTGAGAGATTTGTACAGCATTACACAGGGAAATGATACAATCGAGAAATATTTCGCAAAAATAATCGACATACAAAGTACAATAATCAATCACATCAAATTAAACGAACATAATTGTGTAGTGGTAAGGTCAAAAAGGGAACTCTATCAAGAAATGTGCCTCAACACATTCCTTGCTGGTCTGAAGGAGCCCCTAGGCTCAATGATTCGAGCCATGCAACCGCATAGCTTGGCAGAAGCATTTTCACATTGCTTGAAGGAGCAGAACATGACGTACATGAAAAAAGGTACAAGCATGAACGCAAACTTCACCCCACAAAGGCCAATTGTATCAAGACCGATACATCCTCAACGGAACAATTATTCAAGCGGTCCACCCATTCTTCAAAATAGAAATTTTCACCCACAAGCTAATCAGCGACCTCCAGCCCAATATTACAACCATAGGCCTTTTACCCAACAAAATTTTAACCAAAATGCTCAAACGAACTATAATAACAATAGATTCGTGCACAAACCTCCTATGGTTCCACCAAGGAAAGTTGATAAAATGGATACGACATCCAATCCAAATGGTTACACTCAGTACGCATTTTATAACAAGCCTAACCAACCAAATAAATATCAATTCCAACCAAATGGACCTCCGCAGTTCCGAGCTCAGGAAATTTTCAATACTGAGACCAACCTCGAAGAACAACCGGAACAGCATGAACAGGAAGCACCATTATACTTCCCTGACTTAGAAGAAGGCGAAGTGGACGATGAAAATTTTCATCCCGAAGCCTCTCCAACGGAGTTGGATACATAGATGTAAATAGACATCAAACATATACGCTTCCGTACATACACGTACGGTTAAATACACAAAAAACACTAAAGATTCTAATTGACACTGGCTCTAATAAATCGTTTCTGAACCCAGAGTTCGTACATCCTTCACGGATACGTACCATATCCCCCATCAATGTAAAAACCATGTTTAACACTCATGCTATAAACCAAAAGGTAGTAGTTCCAGGACTTATGGAGTTCAAAACCAGAGAACCCATGGAATTCCTTTTGTTCAAGTTCCACGAATACTTCGATGGCTTAATGGGACTTGAAATGATGCAACAACTTGGTGTTACATTAGATCTAGCCAATTCAATCCTAAAAACAGATAAAGTAGAGATCCCTTTACTGTTCAAACCAAATTACTCATCCAAACCCTATTCTATATTACCAAAAAGTAAGCTTGTCGCTGAACTTCCGGTAGACGTAGAGAACGGTGATATATATGTGATGCCAACTACAATCAATGGCAATCTAATTATCCCCGAGGGAATATACCATAGTAGAAATTGGTACGCTACTGTGGAAATCGTCAACTATAGCAATAAACAACACACATTCGTTATCGAACAACCAATTAAAGTTGAGCTATTAAGAAAATCTTATCGAGTCGAATCCCACCATTGCTATATACAAGAATTGGATGAAACACAAAATGAGGATATCTCAAAGTTGATTAGAATCCAACATCTCAATCCTGAGGAAAAAGTAGCCATCATCAAACTTTGTCATCAATACCAGGACCTATTTCTCAAAACCGAACAACGACTATCATTTACCAATGACGTCAAACATGAGATAAACTTAAAAGACGATAAACCTATCTTCACCAAGAGTTATCGGTATCCTTTCGTCCATAAAGAAGAGGTAAAGAAGCAAATAGATAAAATGCTACAGGATGGAATAATCCGCCCCAGCTTCTCTCCGTGGTCATCGCCCATATGGATCGTGCCGAAAAAGGCCGATGCAAGTGGCAAAGTTAAGTGGCGATTAGTCATAGACTATCGCAAACTGAATGAAAAAACAATAGATGACCGGTATCCGCTGCCAAACATCACGGATATCTTGGACAAATTGGGCAAATGTCTGTACTTTTCGACATTGGATCTAGCATCTGGGTTTCACCAGATTGAAGTTAGGAAAGAGGATATCCCTAAAACGGCTTTCTCCGTAAACCATGGGCACTACGAATATGTGAGAATGCCTTTTGGGCTTAAAAACGCACCATCGACATTCCAGAGAGTTATGGACAATGTCCTTGGCGACCTACAAGGCAAATCGTGCTTGTGCTACATGGACGATATTATCGTCTTCTCTACATCGCTCCAAGAGCACATGGAAAGCCTTAAACACGTTTTTAATAAACTCAGAAAAGCCAATCTAAAAGTACAGATGGACAAGTCGGAATTTCTCCATAGAGAAATTGCCTTTCTGGGCCATATCGTTACGAGCGACGGGGTTAAACCAAATCCCGATAAAATAAAAGCAATTAAAGACTTTCCAATTCCTAAAACGGAGAAAGAAATTAAAAGCTTTTTAGGCCTGTTAGGTTATTATCGCAAGTTCATCAGAAACTTCTCTGAAATTACCAAGCCCTTAACGGAATGCTTGAGAAAAGATCAAAAGATCACACTCGACACTAGATATATCCAGTGTTTCGAATACTGTAAAGAGTTGTTATGCAAGGAACCCATCTTACAGTATCCAGACTTCTCTAAGGAATTTATCCTTACCACGGACGCGAGCAATGTAGCCATTGGGGCCGTCCTTTCACAAGGACCTATAGGAAAAGATAAGCCTATTTGCTACGCATCCAGAACCTTAACGGTAACCGAACAGAACTACTCTACTATAGAGAAAGAACTTTTAGCCATCGTCTGGGCAACCAAGTACTTTCGACCGTACTTATTTGGACAAAAGTTTAAAATTGTCACAGACCATAAGCCACTAACATGGCTTTTCAATCTCAAGGAACCAAATTCCAAATTGGTTCGTTGGAGACTAAAATTGGAGGAATACGATTATGAAATCGTATACAAAAAAGGCACAAAGAACACCAACGCGGATGCACTCTCACGCATGCAACCCGAACTTAACGTTCTCAACAACCTAAACACCTCCGAAACTTCAGCTACATCTACAAATTCCCAAATCACAAATAATGATGAACAAACTATTATACCGACTACCAATACACCCATAAACCATTTTAGTTCCCAATTGATCATAACAGTCGATCCCGAAATGCAAGGGTTAAATATTCAACATGAACACCCATTTGGCAAACATAGGGTGATAATATATATGCCCAGGCACCATATACCAACCATCCGCCTTAATATTGCAACACAGGTAACGAAACATCGAGTGACTGGAATAATGTGTGACGATATAGTCTTTCAAATAGCTACGGAAGCATACCGTGAGAAATTTGGGAACTCCCACAAACCATACCTAGTAAGAACACATATACTTTTAACGGATGTGTTCAATCCCGAAGACCAACAAGCCATAATAAAGAAACGGCATGAAGAAAATCACCATCGAGGAATAGTCGAAAATCATGAGTTCATCAAAAGGACTTACTATTTCCCGAATATGAAGGACATCATCACAAAATACATCAACACCTGTACCATATGTCTTCAGACCAAATATGACAGGCGTCCACTTAAATTAGAATATGAGATAACGGAAACACCGAAGAGACCTATGGAAATCCTTCACATAGATTTCTGTTTCTTTCAAAGTCACGTATTTCTCACACTTCTCGACAAATTCACGAAATTTGCGGGGGCCTTCTACATGAAGACCCGCACTAGTGAAAAAATTCAAAGGAAACTCGAGCAGTTCTTTAGTGTACACGGTAAACCCACCAAAATTATTACCGATAATGAAGGAAGTATGAACACACCTTCGTTCAAAGCATTCTTAGACGAACATTTCATCAAATTGCACCATACATCATCATATTCGTCAACTGGGAATTCCCCTGTCGAAAGATTGCACTCAACACTTCAAGAACTCATCAAAATTGCACATCTAAATTCTCCCCAACTAAGCATTAAAGAGCTAATGCACCGTGCTATCTTCTCCTATAACAACTCCATCCATTCGACTACAAAATTTACGCCCTTTGAACTATTAAGTGGACACTACACTATTTTAGGGAAACCTATCAACCCTACACCCCCAAATGCACAGGAGTATCTTCTTAACCACACCTTAGCCTATGAGGAACTGTGCAAGCACATACATGAGGAAACTCATGCAAGAAAGGCTAAATTAATCAACAAACTCAATATCGGTCGAGATAAACCACCGAAATTGAGAATCGACCAAACAGTGCACGTGCGCAATAAGAGACGCACAAAAATTAAACCCGGATATGTTATTAGGAAGATCCTTAAAGACAACAAAGTCACTATACTAACTAAAGACGGAAAATACCACAAGAAATTGATAAAGGATCCATTTCAGGTGCACGCTCGTCATGAGCCAAACGCTGACAGTGACCGACCTGAACAACAACAAGGGTCTGATACCGATCAGATTAGGCCAGGCCCGAGTCATCAATAGTTATAAAAGGATCGTCCACGTAATTGAGGTCCAATTCTATGAGGAAAATCTTCGCGTTATCCAAGGTAACATCGACGTAGTTGAAGAAGCTGTTAATAGCAACATAGATTATAAGTATACATTCAAAAACAAAATAGAAATCCTTGAACACAAATTTAAGGAACTACAAGACAACGTTAACCTTTTGAAACCTACACGGGTCAAAAGAGGTCTTGTTAACGGACTAGGTTCCTTGATCAAAGACATTACGGGAAACTTGGACCAACATGATCTGGAAGAGATTAGCTCCGCGGTACATAATCTTTACCAAAATCAAGATAGCTTAAATAAACAAAATGACGCTCAAATTGAGATAAATAAGGGTATGATTGATAGATTCAATTACATACAAAAATATGTAAGAGACAGTAATAAGAAAATAAATTTTGAACTAAATAGGCTCAGCAACACAACACAAACAGGAATACAAATGATCAAAATAGATCAATACATCTTCAAGCTAATTAACACGATTGATACCTTAACCCAACATATAGACGACGTTTTAGACGCACTCAGTTCAGCTAGACACAGACGCATCTCAAGACATTTACTATCCAACAATGAAATTCATTTCATTAACGATTTACTGTCCCACGACCGAATTGAAATAATCAACCCAAATAATATCTACGATTTATTGACGTTACAAGGATATTACAATCAGTCTAGGATTATCCTTAGTATACAGGTACCGACTTTCTATGAACCAATATTTAGTTATTTCAAAATTAAGCCCATCCCATCCAAAAACCTCATGATTATCCCGATTCCGTCATATAATATCATCCTAAACGAACAAAATTATTATCAATACATACTACAACCATGCAACGAATTGGAAAACACGTATTACTGCACCAAGCAATCACTACAACCAATAAGCAACACTTGCATACCCAGTATTATCGCACAACAACCGGCCCAATGCAACCATACTGCCTACGAACTAGACGATGAAGTCTCCGAAATCATTACCGGAAAATTGTACGTTGCCACACCAGGAGAACTGGAATTCACATCTACATGCCACCAATTTACGAAGTCTATCAAAGGCCAAGCGTTAATTGAATTCGATAATTGTGACGTTAACATCTCTGGCATTACCTACAGCAGTACGAAGTACGTCTACCAGGAGGACCAAATCGTCATTATACCGTATCATGATGTGAACAGTCAAAATGTTATACAGTCATTATCACTATCACAGATGACTAACTGGACCCTACAACATAGGGATCACATCACACTACTACAAGAACGTACGTTATCTCACAGCATACAAGGAT
Source organism: Nephrotoma guestfalica (assembly GCA_963691935.1). Classification (NCBI taxonomy): domain Eukaryota; kingdom Metazoa; phylum Arthropoda; class Insecta; order Diptera; family Tipulidae; genus Nephrotoma; species Nephrotoma guestfalica. Next base: position 214,904,952 of record OY829913.1, on the reverse strand, counting down.
ACAGTACAACAACACTGATCATAATCATTATTATTGCAATTGTCATCTATTATATCTGGAAGAAATATTACAAATCAACACAGCAGATAGCAACACAGGACAATACACAGGCAACCACTGAACCCAAGACCATACGGACAAAGTCCCTATGGCCTTCTCTTCGGCGGGAGGAGTTACGATCCTCTGCACATGACGCCAATTAAAAACGCATGGAATTGGGATCTACTTTTCAAAAGAGCGCGGATTAATACCACACAAATCCACGCGCAACAAATGTGCATAATATGCATAAATACCTTTATGCATATTTCGCTGACAAATCAGATCGGGTGTCAACGTAATAGATTTAAACATATTTTATAATTAGTATTAAGTTATCATTCGATTAGAGAACAATAAAATTGTAATAAAGTAATTAAAAAGTTTAAATAAATAAAATTAAATAAAGTTAAATAAAATAAATGAAAAATAAATAAAAAATAAATTATTTTTTATTAATAAATTTACGTGTAAAAACATAAGTTGACAGTCAGTGCAATGATAATTCAAAGGGAAAGTGCACCCAGATTAACAAATTTAAAATCAAACTGGGATCTCTTTCGTGAAGTAATGGACGAAAAAATCAACTGGATGGATCACTATGCAGCTTTGGCAAGTACCCAGATTATACGAAATAAGAAGAAGCTAAACATATTCTACCCAATGGAAGTTAGAGAGTTGGTAAGAGAAAAACTCGATGATGGCCACGTAAAACCTGGCAAATAACTAGATCAACGGAGAACAAAACAATTCTTAACAATTTAGGTAACAGTCTCAAATCTCTTCTTAAAGATGTTAAAAATGCATCATTCAATAGAAGATATCTAGTTAGCCTAACCGATGAAAAAAATTCTGATTATTCTCTGTGGAAGGCGTCAAAGGGGCTCAAAAGACCCAAAATGTAATGTCAATCCACAAGCTAGATGATTTTGATATATACCCAGTAACTCTCAAAGAATTAAAAGAAGAAGTAAAAAGCAACATGAATGTTAAAAAAGCCCCCGGGTATGACTTGATTGTTTGCCAAATAATCAAGGCTCTACCAGGTAAATTATTTTTTATTAGTTTTAGCCATTACACATAATCAATGCAAGCTTTCGAGTAAAATATGTTCCGTGTCAATGGAAAGTAGCAGAAGTAATCATCATAGCAAAACCTGATAAACCACCTAATGAAAAGAAATCATAATGGCCAATTTCATTGCTGCCAATTATGTCAAAACTCTTTGAAAATTTATTACTAAAAAGACTTAAACCAATAATTTAGGACCGACAACTAATTCCTCCTCAAGTTGGATTCAGAGAAAAGCACTCCACTATTGAACAGGTCATAAAATCACCAGCATTATTGAAAGAACGTTAGAACATAAAAATGTATGCTCCAGCATATTTCTAGACGTCGCCCAACAATCGATAAAGTCTGGCACAGTGGACTGGAATTCAAGTTGCATAGAGATCTGCCGAGGCAATTCTATGCCATACTAAGTCTTATTTATCCAATAGACATTTTCGTGTGAAACATGAGGATGAATACTCCGAACTAAAGAAAATCTCTGCCGGTGTCCCGGAGAAGAGTGTCTTTGGACCAATTCTTTATTTATTATATAAATACAAGGGATATTCCAACAACAGATGAAGGAACCATAGCCACCTTTGCAGATAACACAGCAATCATGGCGATTGGTGGTAATGTCGCTGATGCAACGAACAAACTTTAGAAGATTACCAATGCGGTTTGTAACTGAACTAAGTGCTGGATATTCAAGCTTAACGAGACGAAATCGACACATATTTACTTTACATATCAAAAGGCTTCCCATCTTCCGATAGAAATTAACTCACGAGCGGTGACATAAGCAAGCAAAGCTAAATATCTTGGCATGACACTCGATGCCAAGCTCAAGTGGACAGAGCATGTCTAAAATAAAAAAGGAGAACTTAATATTAAGTTCAGAAAAATGTATTGGATCATAGGTAGAGGCTCTGAGCTTACAATAAACAACAAGCTTCTGCTATAACGGTAAATACTGAAGCCGATATGGACCTACAGTATTCAACTCTGGGAATGTACTAAGCAAACAAGTGCCAAAGTAAGACAGACGTTTCAAAACAAGGTTCTCCGTAGCATCGTAAATGCTCCGTGGTACATAAAAGATTAAGACCTTCACAGGGACTTACAGATGGAATACATCAAAGATGAAATAAAAAAGCATGCCACCAAATACGAAATAAGGGTCCCGGAACATGTGAACTTATATACTCGCCATATGATAGATAACCCTGTCGTTGAAAGAAGACTTCAAAGAACGAGGCCACTTGACCTAGTAAACATACCAAATTAAAATTAGTATTTTAAACAGGTTTAATTTCACCCCAACAAATCAGAATTGTTTAAGAAATGTAAAAGTTGTAAAAATTTGAAAGATAAATTTTTAGATGAGAACAGTCTCAGTTGTAATTAGTAAAGGAAAAGAAATTCATCTATGATGAACATTGGTTCTCACGATATTGAAATATCTTCCATTGAATTCGAGTATTTCGCCTGCATCGTAGAATTAAATCCATTTGATAAAAATATTTTGAAATCACAAAAAAATGTTTATTGCCAAACGTCAAAACTAAGAAGTTTGAGGTTATGTTCGGCGTTAAATTTAACTACTACACCAATACCTCGTTATACGGCCTAGATCGGTTCCTAAAAATTTGGCCGTAAATCGAAATGCCAAAGGACAAAACTAACAAAACTAATTTTTTTAAATTTGAATTTATTTGCCAATTTATATGTGTAATGATTTCAAACAATAGCGAATTTAAATTCAATGTTTGTGTAAGCAAATTTATGTAAGTGTTTAAAAAATACTTACATAAAATATGTAAATTCAATAAAATAAACAAACACTTAATAAACACATTAAAACACTTGTTTATTATTTCGCAATTTTTTTTTTTTTAAATTTGTTCAAAAGGTTTAAAAAATTACTCGATTAATTTCGACTTGTTAGGTCATCATCAGGAGTATCCTGATGATGCCCTAACAAGTCGAAATTAATCGAGTAATTATTTAAACATTTTGAACAAATTTAAAAAAAAAAAAAAATTTTGCGAAATAATAAACAAGTGTTTTAATGTGTTTATTAAGTGTTAATGTGTTTCGCCAAGTACCAACGGCGCATGGTGTTACAAATAAATTAACGTAAAAACAATATACATACATAACATAAACTCTCAAATTAATCATTCAGAATCACTATCGTCATTTCTAATTTCTAACAATACAGCGCTTGAACTTGGCTGCTTTAGTTTAAAGGAAAGATCGATCGTTTGTTGTTTTATCTTGTCCTGTCTTCCTAGCTTCTGTGTGTATTTCTTTACGTTATTGCTGCGTTAATTCCTCGCACTACTTTAGCGATGCGTTCTTCATTAGGATCAGCTTGAGCCAAAATGCTGATCCCTTGCTCAAAATGATCAAGAGCTTTTGATAAGTCATGCAATGACAATTTTCGAGGCGCGGTTGGTTTAGGGGCTTCTTCATCTGATAATTGATGTTGATCAAAGTTAATTAGATCCTCGTTCGAAAGAGGTTCCTTATCCGCATTTAATAAATTGATCACATCGCAATCGGTGACATCTTCAAAACCTAGTTCATTTGCTAGATTAACAATATTCTGCTGAACTGTAGAAAGTGAGTCAGTCTCTGCTACCCCATCAGTCATTACGCATTCCGGCCATATTGCTTTCCACACCCTATTTAGAGCAGTTAAATTAATCTCTTTCCAGGATTTGCCGATGTTGGCTACGGCATCTTTAATATTATATTTTTTCCAAAGTTCTTTAAACGAACCATCATTATGTTGGTTAATTAATCCTTTAAAGGTACGTCTAAGATAATATGCCTTAAAAATGGCTATGATGCCCTGATCCATAGGCTGGATTATCGCTGTTGTGTTTTTTGGTAGATATTCTACTTGAACATTTTTCGATAATTCTGTCAAATTTATTGGGTGTCCTGGAGCATTATCTAACAATAATAAAACTTTATTGCTCAAATTAATCATCTTCAAGTATTTTTCGACTGCAGGCAAAAATGTTTTTAATCCATTCCGTAAATATAATTTTGGTCATCTATGCGATTTTATTTGACGTCCAAATAACCGGCAATTGACCCTTGTCGATTCCTTTAAATGGTCTTGGGTTTTCAGAAACATAAATCAATAAAGGCTTAAGCCTGAAAGGCCGGTCTCATCTACATTACAAATTTGTTCGGGAACATATCCGCCTGCTTCTATTATAGTTTTTAATATTTTCGGGTATTCACTAGCAGTATTTTCATCAGCACTATCTGCTTCTCCTTTCATTTTAATATTGTGTAGGTTATGTCTACTTTTAAACTTATTAATCCAACCTCGACTTACTAGGAAGGTGATATCACCATCAGCTTCGTTCGTACCTGAACTTTTTAAGGTTTCGAAAATACTCAGTGCTTTCTCTTGGATTACCATTTGACTCATGGGCATTCTACGATTATTATTATCCTCAATCCATATCAATAATAATTTTTCCATCTTTTCTAAGATATTGCTTCTCTGACGAGTTAACCTTGACGTATTGATGCTACCAATTGTGAATGCTCCTTGATTTTCTCAGCGTTATCGCGGATTGTTTGGACAGTTGATTTGGCAAGTCCCAGTGCGTTACAAATTTGCACGATTTTCTCGCCAGATTCGATGCGGCGCAAAACCTCAATTTTTTTTTCTAAAGTCACAGATACCCGGTTTCTCTTTAAATTTCCCCCCTTTTCCTTTTGAGCGCATTTTGATGCTAAATAAAGTTGCATAAAATAAAGTATTAATTAGTTTGTTGCCTTTGTTCACATAAGTCAGTTTATTTTTGTTAGTTACTTACAATAACAATAATAACGTTGTAAACGTAGAAACCGTACCTTCTCTTTTCAAGAAAAAACGTTTGACATACAATTTTTTATTGTTTATTTTTTTGGCCGTATATCGAATATTTTTAGCCGTAAATCGAAAACTAAGTCATAATTTGAAAAAGTCGTTATAGCGAATCGCCGTAAAACGAGGCGCCGTATAACGAGGTATGGATGTATTCAAAAATCGGTGTCGCAAAAAATAAGAAAAAATTAACGAGTTGCGACTGTCATTTTTATTCGAGGATACCAATTTGGAAATTCAGCCGTGTTATCTTGCTTTACACGCTTGCGACCGGTTCGAGGATATACCCATTATTCGATTTTTCGGGTGTGCCTTTGGGTTTTTCCGAATTTCTATTCTCCTAAACCGAGACGAACAAAACATAAAAAGAATCTCGAGTTCTCGACTTTTTGCGAGACTAACGCCCAGCAATTGATTTTCATATCGATTAAACGGCAGACATGTTGCATTACCATCAAATAATCGAATACAAAAATTTCAAGCCATACAGTTAATCGCCCATCTTAACAGTTTTGGACAATTCTATTTCTTTATAAATTTACTGAAGCGCTCTTAATGTATTAAATATGCTGTCGATATTGAGTTATTAGCTTGCACGCCTTCTATCATTACTTTACATAATAATAATCAACGGTACCCTGTGCACACTTTTTGTTTGCGAATTATAAACATTGTGAATTTGTTTAGTACCATAAGGTGGATAATATCGTATCAGGTTGTATATTCACCAAAAAAATTTATAAATAAAAATAAACTTTTCAAAACAAATTTACATAAAAAGTTCAAAATAAAAGTTACTTACTCGTATGCGAATTTATTTTTGTAACGCTCATATGATGTCACATTGTCATACGAATCATTAAAGTGTTATACTCAAGAGAGATTCTCATTGTTCCCCTCTAATATTACTATTTTGATTTTCTGTGTAGAGTTTTCCACCACTCACCGTCAATAAATTTCCATTTCCAATTTTCCACAAAATGCGAGCGAGATACATTTTTCCACTGGGGTAACTTTCTATTTCATCTTTACATTTGAGAGTATTTTTTTTTGTTTTGAGCAATTTTCTATAGCACACACAAGAGAACACAACAAATACAAAATCGTGTTTTCTAATATTCTCTAGTAACGAAACGTGCGATAGTAAAATAAATAAAAAGACAACAACAACAAAAAAAAATAAAAATAAAAAACGAAGCAGGAAATAGAAAAACAAAAATTTTAGTAGAATATCGAGCAAAGCTCTGTTAGATGTATTGTTAGTACGACTTGAGTGTTCATGAAAGCTGCATCTCGTAGCAAATTCGCGCGGTTTCAGTGTACAACGTATGTGATAAATTCACATTGTGGATTTGTTAAAGTTTAGATTTATAGATCTGTTGCGGTCCGTGAATTTGGTGTTATTTATAAATTAGTGTGGCTTAAGTGATAAAAAAAAATAATAATTGTTAAAAGTTATATTTGTGAACCAGATTGGTGTAATTAATAGTGTTAATCGTGTTATTTAGTTTTACATACGCGTATGTAGAGAAGTGTGTCTGTGAATATAATTATTTCATTTCTGTGGGGATTATATCATCAATTTAATAAAAGTGGATTAAACAAATTTCAATATTTTGTGATGGATTAATAAAAGAAATTTATCAATTTTTTTGCTGCTCTTGAAAATTGGAATTAAGCGATTTTCTGGTAAGTTTTTCATATTTTTTACTTATTTCTGTATTTTCACGGAAGTGTAAATATAAATTATTTAAATTAATGTGGTGTTTTCAGATTAAAATGCTCATATAATTTAATTAAGTACTCTTGATTGATTTATAAAACTACTTGCTTAGTAAATATATTCTAAAATATTTTGCGATCTTGGAAATAACATTTTAACATTTTTTAACACAATACAATATGTATAGCGTTTATCTCTGAGACACCGGTGTCGCAAACACGTGTTTGTATTAATTATAGGTATTACTTCCGGTCGATTATCTCTTGATGCGACGTTGTCGGTATTATATTTGTGGTTTTAAAGTTTTTTTGTGTTACCCAAAACCAAGATTAATTGTGAATAATATTTTTTTGGAAATTTTGCTGTGATCGGGTAATGGAGTGAAAGAACGCAAAGGCAATTACTACCATAGATAATTTCAAAGGTCATTTAGCGAATGAGATTGTAAATTGAATATAAAGTTTATATACTTTATTATCCCTTAGATGATGTTAACATTTGTCTTACACTAAATATGTTTGGGGTCCTATGCGACCCCATTACATTTTTAAATATACATAGATATTACTTTCCTGTTATTAATAAAAAAAACTAATTTAATTTCCAAAATTCAATTTATTTAATAATTACGCAAAAAAGTATGTTACATATTGTATAAAGACCTATGTTGAACATTTAGTACAAACATATTTTAAATGCTGCTTACAAGCAAACTTATTGCGTTTCTCACATCGAATATGATATTTAGTGTCCGGTTTTCTTTTCTGCCTGATTAGGTCTAACAGCCGAAGAAGTAGATGGTTGACTTTCAGTCTCTGGACTCGCAGTATCAGTTTGATACTCTAGAACAATGTTTTTTGCCGAAGGGCCTCCCGGTAATGTTTCTCTTCTACGTATTAGCGGTTCTATAAGGTTTAGACCCAATTCCTCTAAGAAAATTTTTATGATAGTTCGGGAAAATTTCACACCAAATTACGAATGAATTATACGCTGAAACGTTAACAACGTTTGAAAAGATCGCGACAGGCCATCGAGCTGTTCTTGGTTTGCACGAATACGATGCGACCATCTGGTCGGATTTTTGAATATTTTATTTTAAATTAATTTAATTTAATTTTTTTATGGTATATCGGTCCATTGGTTATTTTATAATGGAATGAAGTTTAAAAGCCACGACAAAATCAGGCATCATAACTCTAAAACTTGGGTAAGCAGTCGTACGGGGAATATCAACGTAAATATTTTTGTTAATATACCCAAAGGAGACGCAAGATTGCCATAAATCAGTTGGTTTAAAACACCCAGAAGACAGCTGTTCATTAATATGCTCAGTAAGAAGAACCAGCATCAAAGAAAATAATATCAAATTTAAAATTTTAAACGTCATATTGTAACAACATAAAAGGCTTACACACATCTACACGAATGAGTTTATAGCTCAAAAAGTAGTGTGTATAACCTACAAATTTTTTTTTTTTGTAAATAAAGTGAAAGTAAATAAAGTAAAGTGGTCTAATGTAACAACAGCTCCCTTAGTTTTATTATAATCAAGAATCATAAGTGGTTTTTATCTGCTCTATTACTTATATCATCGGTTTTATGCAGAGTGCTTATCAACAACACATTTTTATATTTTTTAGGAACATAAGACAAAATTGTTGTATTATTACTATTATTATTATTATCTTAGTAGTCTCGGAATTTCGGGTTTGTTTTTTCTAATAGTGCGCAAGATCGATAAATTTTTTTCCATTAGCATCTGGCCTAAATTGTAACTGGTAAAAAAATTATCGCAGGTTACATTTAGACCTCTCAAAGCGAAAGTTAGATCAAGGACAACTCGGCAACCTTGATTATTTTCCGGTTTGTCTCCAATTTTCACTGTGTAGAGTTGCATGTTTCAGGCCTAAGACGATTTACTGTCACAAACGGCTCATGTTTTTATTCCATATCTCGCTGGTTTGGATGAAATATATTGACGGAAGGGACACCTACCTCTAAATGGTATTAATTGCTCATCTACTGTTACATTATACCCAGAATTATAGAGCTTAGGCAAAATCTCAACCCATAGGTAGACTCCATATATCGCGTATTGGAGCGAGTTTATCATAAGTTTTTCAATTTTCCCTTGTATCGTTGTCATCGAAGCGTATAACTGCTTAAATTTTTGCAGCGACATAGTAGCGCGAAATATAGGCCTTCCTAATTTATCATCCCATAATTTTAGTAGTGATTCATGGTTTGAGCGATATACTCCAGATAAAATCATGAGTCCTATATATAACCATGTAGGTCCACATAATCAATGTTTATCCATTTTTCACCATAAATTTTAGCACCCTCCTTGTTTGTCATATCTAAAATAATTTTTTCAATAGGAGGCGGGAAATAAACTAAAAACGTTTCTTTTATAGTAGTTGCTCGAGCGGTGGCATATGAAGTCGGTCCTGGTACATTTTGTTTTATTATATTTGATGTCAAAGTACGACCGATAAGTGTAGGCGCGATCGAGCTAAATTGATTACATTTTCAGTTTGATTCTGATTAGTAATTTCTTCGGCGTTGTCTTCCTCTTCACTGCTATCAAACGAAGTTTCTGGTATAACCAATTCAAAATCGTCCTCACTTTCGGAAATATCGTCTTCAAAATCAGTTTCGATTTCAAACTACATAGCTCAAAACTGACAATCAGCAATAACACTAATAAAAATCAAACACTTTTGTAAGTACCACAGAAAAATGTTATGTCTTGCCAAAATCACACAATGAATTACAAAACTATTCGTAATTTGCTCATGTAACGTATGAAGTATTCGTAATTTTTTCGTGTTACGTACTCGTATGTCGTTGAATTTCGTAAACTGCATTTTTTTACTATTTCACTAGAAAAAAATTCATGCAAAGGAAGTGTTACATTTAGTCTGGGGTCTTATAAGACCCCAAACCCCAAACGTCCCTAGTGTAATAGTATGGCGATGTATAGATAATAACAATAATTAAAACTCCCTTTGGGGTCGTAGAGGATCCCAACAGCGTTTAAGGGTTATTTTATTATGGGTATATGCTCGATCCGGTCGCAAGCGTGTTAAGCAAGAATACACGGTTGAATTTCTAAATTGGTATCCTCGATAAAACCGACAGTAGCAACTCGTTAATTTTTTATTATGTTTTTGCGACGCTGACTTTTGAGTAGTATATAAATTTAACACCATACATAACCTCAAATTTTTTAATTTTGGCGCTTGGCAATTAACAGTTTTTTGTGATTTCTAAATATTTTTATCAAATGGATTTACAAGTTCTACGCAGGCAAAACACACGAATTTAATGGAAGATATTTCGAGATCGAACCCTTTTGACTGCGACGATAACACATTTTTTTTAGTTTTGGTTTTTGGAAAGCACAAATGAAGCAATAGGCGCTTCCTCCTCATTTAATTGTTCGTATTTACTGAGTGTTAATTCTTTCCATAAAATTAATATTTGGAATACTCTCTATGTCTTAGCATCTCGCAATGTACTTGGCACTGGAAATTTCCAATTTGTGAGTGGACCGATTTTATATCAAAGCTTGGGCCAGTCTGCCGTTAGTAAAGTTTTTAAAGAATTGTTGGTCCACTTTAATTCTACAAACGATAAAGTTTATAAAATTTCCGAGGAATGAAGTGAAAATGGCTAAGATAAAACGGGGATTTTACAGTACCTATGTTTACCCATCCACCAACAGAAACCACCTGTTTGGGAAGCATATACTTTTTTAACCGGAAGTCTTATTATTCAATTAATAATTAGGCAGTAAGTTAAGAAGCTTCTAAAACTTTATAAGTACCGACGGGGTAGTTAGTTGGTCCGGCTCTACTCATGACACCCACATTTATAAAAATTCGGTACCTTAAAATTTTTTACATTCGTTTCCGAAAAATGCTTGATTATTAGGTGGCTGACCTGCAGAAGAAAACTTGAACAAGCTTTAGACATACTAAAAAATCGCTTCCGGATTGTCAGCAAGAGTGTTGGTACGCTGTGCTACAGTTTTGAAAAGTGCATCAATATTTTATTATGCTGTTTCAATTAGCAGAACATTGCAAAAAATAGAAATGAACCTAGTAATTTTAAGGATGATGATAACCTGGAGCAAAAGCGATGAAGATTAAGAAAAAGATGTATTAATCTACTTCAGGAACATGAGGGCAGACTAACAGACACATTTTAATAAATAGTTGCCAAAACCAACAAAGTAATTAAACACGTATTTTAGTAGTTTTTATTTTTTAGTTTAGTTTAAATACATTTCAGTTAAATTCATTGCACACTTAGTCTTTTCATCTAAATTTTATGGTCAATTTTATTCCAGATATTCTTCAACATAATATGGTGGACTACAAGTATTATTGTCCATTGCAATTTTAAACCTTTCTTTTTCAACTTTCAATCTTTCATTTTCTACTATTAGTCTATCTCTAGACACAGCCAGCTGCTCTCTGGAAACAGCTAGGTTTAAATATAGCTATAACTTCATCTTGAGTTTTTTATTCGAAAAGGTTGAACTATGGAATAAATAATTTGAATTATGGAATAAATAAATAAACGGGAATTTTCCTTGTTTCGGTTGCGGTGACGTTTTCTCCTTTTTATATTTTTGAAGGCCCCTACGACTTTTATTTCGATTTTGAACCAAATCGATTCGTTATCTTCAGAATCTGGTTTTTGTTGTGTTATTTCCGGTTTACCATCAGTATTCATTTCAATGGAATTTGCATTTTTTCCAAATTTACAATCTCATCGTCTTGATACGTCATTTCGGCAATGTAATTCTATAACAAATACTTTTATTAAATCTGATGTAAAATGATAAATGAAAATTATTTATGTACCTCGGTAAACCTATCCATTTAGTATAGTTCATACCAGCCATCGTGTTTTCTCCAGCAAATCAATCCATGCCCTTTTAAGGTCATCCCCATATCAATCCGCAACATCTTAAAAAAATCCAAATTAAAAAATTGTTCGGTCTTTATTTTCATAAATGACTTACATAAAATAACTTCTCTGCTGCTCTCCAAAACCTTTATAAACAATAGAATTTCTGTTTCAGTGAAATTAAAAGAAGGCGGCCATGACCTTTTTTGGGGTAATTGTGATAAATAATGTGTATGGAATATTTTTTTTTGTTTTTAGTGAAATGGAATTCAACAAAAACGACGAAGATACCAATTTGTAGTTGCAAGTTCATCCGCCGCAGGTCAGCCATATTGCGAATGTAATTTAACAAATAATAGTGACCTGCTGTTTATTGTTACCCTTCTAGGAAAGAGAAAGTAATTAAAGGATTTAAAGAGGTATGCATAAAGAGTTGTTACAAATCACAATCATAACAAAAAACGTCAAGGACTTGCTTTAAGAGTTAAAATTTATTTGAAATATTAAATACTGTCTGGCGGCAACACTGTTTAATAAAATTTGACGGTAATTGAACCTCGAGGTTGGTTTTTAATTTGGCCATAAATTCGGTCCAAAAGGATTCTATAACACCAATTTTGGATGGAGTTTTTGTATATTTACATACTGATCTAGGACCGTGTTATAAAACAAATTCGAAATCGGAATTTTGAAGGAAACCAGACATTCTATAATTAATTTTAGATTAAGATTAGTAATATGAGTTTGCTAATGGAAATTGATTGCGGTCTTGTCAAGGAAAATGAAATTAAAAAATTTATTTTGTATGGTACTTACCCTCTTTTTGAATGTTTAATCTTCGTGATATGTTTGAGGGCCCTAAATCCGTTGTTGGTGAAATTCTAGAATAAGTATGTATATATTCTGTACACATTCAGTTCAAATAGCTGCGCTTCTTAAAACTTTAAGTTTATTTTTAAACAACTTTGATTACCCTAGAAAACAAGTATGATTTCATATTTAAAACCCAACATACAGTTTAAAGCCAAAAATAAAAATTTTAAATTTAAAAATAAATCTTCATCATTTTTTCAAAATGTCCTTTGATAAATTAAAATCAAACAGGTCATCGATGAAGTTGAATAATTTTGATAATCTAAAAATGGGTTGTTTTCTCCTTAGTTTGTGGAATGGGCACACCAGTGCTAAAAACTCAAGGTTTCGAAATGCAGGACTGCACATAAATTGGTTTGTTTTCCAAAATGTAAGCTGAATCAACATGACCAAGCAAAACGTTACCAATAAAAGCGGTGCCCAAGAGAATTCGCCTATTTTCAAGCGTGCATATATTTTAATCCGTGTATCTAGTTGATTACGGAGGTAACCGACCCTCATGTCCATGTAATGGTAAATTTTGGTCATAATCCTAGTTACTTTTCTTTAACAATAAGATCTGAAACTCCTTTTGAATGTTTTTTTTATGTGCACAGCGTATAGTATGGATTCCAGATCGTTATATCGTATTCCAGTTGAGATCAATTGTAATTGAAATAGAGGGAACAAAAGATTTCAATATCTTTAAATTGAAATAAAACCTGTCCATCGTTTGACAAATCAAAACATGGCATTCGCCATCGCAATCTAATTTTCAATATGCCTCAATCCTCTTTGCAATACTTCACTATTGACTTTGTATAAAGTAATTAACGAATTCTTTTGACGATGGAAACATTGTATATGATTTTGCAATTCTAAAGTAAAGCGAGTTTCGATCACACCGTTCACTAAATCTAGTTACTTTAGTCTACTTGAAGTTTCTCCGTATCAAGGGTACGAATTTTTTTCCCCTTTATCAGCAAATATGAGCACGTTTATGTTTTTGATTATCTCGATCTATGCTCGATCTATGCATCTCGATCTATTCGATCTATGAAAACAATAAAATTCCAGGGCCCGATGTGTGACCCATGGGGAACCTCAGACGTAACTTTAATAACGTTTGATTCTCTTTTTCAACTTGAACCAATTTATGTAATCGAGTGAAAACCCAAAAGCGAATAAACTCTGGAGTGCTTTATAATGGCAGATTGGATCGAATACTTTGCTGAAGTTCGTGTACGCTACATCAACTTGATGGTGTTTTTCTAACTCGCTAATTATTTTACTGTTGAATTCAACGATGTGGATCGTCCAAAATAAACCCATGCTGCTTTACTGATATATGACATGCTATTGTGAATTTAAAGTTATTGCATATAACTAATTCAAATAATTTAGGAATTGATGATGAATTCTAGCATGTGATATCATCAATTTTCATTATTGCGCCCGACGTGTATCGGTCGGTGTACCTCAAAAATAACAGGAGGAGTTATTGATGCGTTGTTATTACTGGGTTGTTCGCGCATTGTACTAGTAATGCTTGGTTTATAGACTGGTTGAAGAGACCAGAACATGTCAGCTACATCATTGGCGTTATTGGCAGGGTATTCATCAAATGGCGCGCGTTTATTCCTAAAGTATTTCCAAAATTGTTTTTGATTTATTTTGATTTTTCCTTGAATTTGATCGAGATATGACCGTATTTTGATTTGATATAAATTTCAAATTTGTTACTATGTTGTGGAAATGTAGGTTTGTCCGCTTCTACCCCGCTTTTTAACATTTTGGCATACATTTTGGACTATCAATTGCTTAAGTTAACTACTTTATATCGAAACACTGAGGATGAAGACTATGTGGATTACATCACATAGGGACATAAAGTTCGAATCCTTGCAGTATGACGTTATTAAATTATGCCGTATGATATTTCCGATTATCATTTATTAGATACAGTGCAATGGTTTTGTAGTTTAATTTGATGTTATTAAAATCAATATTTTCGAGCTCGCAACGAGATTAGTATTTTTAGTTTTTTTTAAATTATTATTTTCCAAAACAGATTTGTCAAACGGAACATACATTTTTAAAATACAAAAAAATTTAAAAATAGCAACGAAATCATTTTTCTCAAGAATTAAATAAACATGATACTCTAAAAAATAAAATAATTGAATAAAACAGACAACAACAACGAACATCCCGGGAACAACAACACAGCACCCAGCCAAATAGAAACTAGGTACATAATACATTACACATTCCAGATTCTGCCACTCACAGAAGTGATGCCCTTACATATTTTTCAAAGCAGCATTTAATCACCCTAGACAATTCATTGTATAACAATATATCCCTATAAAATACACAATTCATTGCAGCATCAAAGGTGGAGCTTGGTAGACGATACATACCACATGATATACTCGGACGGTTAGTTAAGGCCTTATTCGTTACTAGACAACTTGATGATTTAACCAGGCACGTTTTCAGTTTTGAATATTAAGAACATTTTTTCGTATTCGATTAACTTAGTAAATGGGAGAAGCTCAACGCTATATAACGATTTTGTGGAAGTTAGCTTGGTAAATTATAGATTGCTTTTAAATCCTTGTTTTTGAGAGTCTGAATCTCCTTGATTTTAGTATCCACTAATGAGCCCTAATCGGGTAATAAATACAATATATGAGAAAGCACATGGGCATGATCAATTTTAATCTTAGTTGCAACGTTGAGGAGATAAGAATAGGTAAGGTATTCGCTTTAGCTCTCCTATCATTGGTTATACTTTCTTCTTCACTATATCCTCATGAAGGGGCCAATCAAACTTAGATGACAAATGTACATCTAAATAGATGGTGCTATCACTATGATATATAATTTTTCCCAAAAATTCAACACTATCGAAACATTCCAATGAGGGTTTTAATGTAGAATATAAAGAAAGTGGATTTTTCTTCATTTAAACTCAGACTATTTTGATCCAACCAGTGACTAATTAAAGTTAGGTCGTGTTCCGTATGATCATGTATCTGAGCCAGTGATGAGGATTTATTTATATAGAATAGCGGTATCGTCTGTAAATATCATTTACATATTACCCAATGTGGAGCCTTGAGGCACACCCGATTTCATTATCAGCTCTTTAGTTTTTTCCCCCCCTAAACGAACAAAATGTTTGCGATTTGCAATCTTTTCTAGTTTACCTATTAGTAATTTATGGCTTACACAGATGCTGTATAAGGTAGCGGAAATTTCTCAGCGGAAAATGAGAGACTTCGCTACTCGCCGCAAGTGGCAGCACCATCACAAAAGAGAATATATTTGGTTATATAATTACCAGCGGGGATTTTTTATTCATTTTGTATCTCTTTTTTCACTAAATAAAACATCCCAGCTGAATAAAATATTAAAAGTGATCCTTAAAATAACCAATTGATTGATCTCCGAAGCAAAGAAATTCGGTAAATTAAATCTTGAAATTTAACAATAGTTAGTCTTTCCGTCATTCTAAAAGAATGACGATAAATTTTGAATAGTAGTATTGATCAGGGATTTTAAAGTAAGTTTTGGACAAAATTCCAGGATCTGTTCATGCTGGACTAAACTTGGCCATTTCATAACCAATCCTTTTGAAAATTTGAAAATGTTAATTTAGTTATTTTCAGTTTTTGGCCAATTTCTCAAAAACTTTCACTAGTAATCAATACTTTCGGTTGTTTTTCTAATAGCTTAGGTCATACTAAGACTTCGAGGAAAATTTGGGGAAAATTTATGGATTAGAATTTTCATTATAACTTTTTGGTTTTCTGCGAGCTATACAAGTTATTTTCAGTTTCTGGCCAATATCTCAAAATCTACCTCTAGTAACCGACACTATGACCTAATCTATTAGAAAAACAACCGAAAGTATTGGTTACTATACCTTTACAACTTCAAATTGGGGCTAAACAATTTCAAATTGGCACTAAACAATTTAAAATTGGGAATAAAAAATAAATAATTTATTCCAGTTAATTTAAAATATATTTATTAAAAATTTGTTAATAAAATTATGATTTTATTTATTAATAAAATTATGTCATTCATATTTGTCGCGTCCGGTATAAATTTTTGAGTGTGAGCGTAGTGCCGGTTACAATTAGCCGTAGTAGACGGAACTCTGTTTGTGTTAAAATTGATCTACCTAAAATTCGCGGTAGTTGGATAGTTAAATCGCTTTTGACTCCAGATTTAAAGTTTGACCAAACATATTCAATTGCATTTAACATTGGACTATATGGTGCGAGTCTTAGTAGGTGATCATTAAGAAATTCTTCTTCTAGGAATACTTCCTCAATGGCAGCATGACATGGTGCATTATGTATCACCATAAAGATTGAAGTTCTACATATATTTTGAGCATTCCGAAGACAACGACGTATGAATTCTTTTCCTTCTGGTTTCTTAAATGCTCCTCTTCTAATTTCATCATGATCAAACCCATATTACCTATACACCCAATTACATGTATATTGGACCCTCGACTGCCTGCTGTAATGTGAGTGCAACGAGTTCCTTTTTTGGAACGACCTTTGGTTCTCGATATATATAAATTGAAATTAGTTTCATCCATGTAGAGTTCGTGAACGTAATCACATCGTTTTATTTTATTGTTTTCAATGTTTGCTCTTTCTGGCTCTCTTCGAATGTCTTTCAACGTATACAGTAATCCATCTAAGTGTTTTTTCAAACATTCCGTAGAAACAACAATTTGATGACTATTTTAGTGATGATTAGTTATTTTTATTTTCCGCTTACTGCATAGGCAGTTGATTTCTTTACGCCTAAAGTTTTTGCAACTATTCTCCAATCCTCGTTTTTATTATACAATGCACATATTTGCTTCCTTATATTATCTGCTTCAACTTTCTTGATGTAAGACATGTTTAGGGATGAATTAATTAAGAATGAAACTATTAATAAAAAATGCTGTCTTTTATTTTTCAAAAGCCTGCCCAAATTTAATATTGTTATAATTCTTGTTGAATAAAATATTTAGTCCCATTTTGAAATTGTTTATTCCCAATTTGAAGTTGTAAAGGTATACTGGATGTTTTTGAGATATTGGTCAAAAGCTGAAAATAACTTATATGGCCACAGAAAATCAAAAAATTATAGTGAAAATTCTAATCCATAAATTTTCCTCATATTTTCCTCGTAGCCTCAGTATGACCTAATATTCTAGAAAAACAACCGAAAGTATTGGTTACTAGTGGAAGTTTTTGAGATATTGGCCAAAAACGGAAAATAAATAAACATTTTAAAATTTTCAAAAGGATTGGTTATGAAATGGCCAAGTTTAGTCCAGCATGAACAGATCCTAGAATTTTGTCCAAAACTTACTTTAAAATCCCTGATCAATACTACTATCCAAATTTCATCGACATTTCATTTACCGAGTTCCTTTACTTCGGAGATCGATCAATTTGTCATTTTAAGGATCCATTTTAATATTTTATTCCGCTGGGATTATATAACTAACTTTTATTTAGTGAGAAAAGAGATTCAAAATGAATAAAAAATTTCCGCTGGTAATTTAATAACAAAATAAATTCTCTTTTGTGATGGTGCTGCCACTTGTGGCGAGTAGCGAAATCTCTTATTTTCCGCTGACAAATTTCCGCTATCTTAAGCAGCATCTTACACATTAAAAGGCCTTATGGATATCCAAGAATAATATAGCTGTTTGCTGTTTGTAGTTTAAACTGTGATATACTTGTTCAGTGAAATTCAATACAGCTGACAACGTGGCACAATTTTTTTGGAACCTAAATTGGAAGGGGTTGGTTCAAGAAAGGTACTCTACAAATTCATTATAGATTACACGTTCGAAAGTTTTAGAATAAATGGGTAGAACTGAAATTGGTCTTGTATTCGCTTTGCCATATTGACAACCTGATTTGAGCAGAGGAACAATTTTCACAATCTTCAGATAGTTAGGAAACACCTCTTTCATAAAGCTCTGGTTAATTTTTTTTGTAAGTGATGCTATAACCATAGGCGATAAATCCTTTACAGGCTTCACTGAGATGTTATTATAACCCCAATTTTAATTTAATTTAATAAAGGTCAGCACTTTTTAACGCATAGAATAAAATCCCTACCCAGTTTATGATTGATTGTAATTCAGATTGATTTCCCACGTCCAGGTTCACCTTAAATTTTCGTATTGTGCCGTTGTCGTTCCAATGTCGTTGGAATAAAATCAAAAATTTGGGAAAAATAGGTTCCGGACAAGCAAAGCAACGACGTGTTGCAAGGGAACCAAACTCGTTTTAATACTTTAATACATAATACTTTGTCTTTTAAATGTATTACCTTCAAACAGTCTTATATAATTTCGGTTTACTTAAAGGCAGTGCAGGTCATCATTAGTCAATTCATTAATCATATTCTTGTCAAGGCTGTTTAAAACCTCACTACTTTTCGGAAGGAAATTTCTGATTATTACCTATACTTACCTAAATTAGCCAACAAAAATATAAACCTGGTTTGGTCATACACAAATTTGAATTCACCCACTACCAACCAGCAGTGAAGTTAAACGAATCCTAAATTCCCAAATAAAAATGATTTAATAAATTAATTAGTTAGAAGAATATTAATTAAATTAGTTTAGTAAATCTGAAAAATTTAAAGTGTTGACGAAGTTCTTCTTATTATAAGTATATCCTAAACAAATTGGTAAACAAATTGCAGCCAATGTGGCCACGAGACTCTCGGCGGTTTCGCGGTGGAAGTGTCTTCAGACGGGACGCTCGACGATAGTTAGATCGCAAAGGGAAGAACTGGCGAATCTAGATTATAGTAAACCAACGTTGTGCTTCAATAAAGGTTTCGGGACCATCTGTTTCTCGAGAGAATCCTGGAGGAACGGATCAATACTGGAAAACGAGGCACTGCAATTTTTTACTGACGGCTCTAAGCTAGACGGTAAGGTAGGAGCCGGAGTCTTCTGTGAGAAGCTAAACGTCAATATTTCTGTTCGTCTCCCTGACTACTGCAGCGTGTACCGGGCTGAAGTGGTGGCGATCGGGGAAGTCATGACATGGTTGAAGCATAATGTGGTATCCGGGAGGGATATCGCAATCTATGTGGACAGTCAGGCGGCGATCAAGTCACTAGAGGCGGTTTGTCTGAAGTCACGAGTGGCGCTGGATTGCCGATCATCTCTTAATGAGATGAGCGAGTATTTCAGCATCCAGATAATCTGGGTCCCTGGTCACTCGGACGTCACGGGATACTGCAGGGCAGACGAAATAGCTAGGTACGGTACGACTCTCCAGATGCAGCCGGAAAGGGCATTTCTCGGGAGACCTATAGCAGCGCTCAAATTGGCGCTCCCTGGGGAAACGGGACTTAAGTTTGGTCGTAGGGATACTGACAGGACACTGCCTTTTTGGGGAACATGCGAGAAGGCTGGGTCTAGACGAATGACTTTTGTAGAAGTTGTATGGACGAAGAGGAGGAAGAGTCTTTAGATCACTTCCTATGCTCGTGTCCAGCTCTATCATACAGAAGGCATAAATATTTAGGTGTGTACGAGATGAACAGCCTTTCGGAACTCGCGAACTGTGGAGTGCGAGATATTTTACGCTAAATAAGTAGCTCTGGATGGTGTTAACGGGGGTAAAGTGAAAATAGGATCCTGTGGTATCACAATGGGCCGCTATTGGCCTAAGTGTGCGGAAGCAGCCACTCTAACCTAACCTAACCTAAGTATATCCTAAACTATTCCCACAAGATCCAAAGCTATTTATAAAAATTATAATCTTAAAATTACGAATGAAAATGTGCCATTTCTAATAAAATATTCAAATGGTATTACTGCTTCTCCACCCTAGAAGAAATACTATTTAAATGTAGAATATAATTTCGAATTTAAAATATTTCCATAAAGGTATGAGCATTTATTTCATGTTAGTTTGTAAATAGCTCTTTAAGAAACCCTATTTCTCAATCACTATAAGCCTAAATACATCACCGTCACAATCTACAATTTACCTCCTTCAGCTCAAATTATCTCCACATAGCCCATTTCACTTGAACATATTCATTTAATCTAGATCACGCTTCAAAGAACCACGCCCTACCTCTCAATCTACTTTTAGCCAAACCCAATGAAAAACGCTATTAACAGAATCAAAAACAATCCGCCCAAAACTTTTCTTCTAAAAACTAACATCACAAGCCCACAACAGTCGTAACAATTGCAACAACTTTCAAAATGTCGTTTTTTATGCAAAAAGCTGCCAATAGAATCGAAGATTTAAATATCTTACAGGATATATATCTTGATTTTCTTAATTTTTTAAATTTTAATTCGTATCGTCTTCGGGATCTTCTTCCTCTTGCAAATTCCAGCAAATGTCATCCAAGAGTACATGTAGCTTTTTGCGGTCGAGCCTTGTCGTCGCTTGGTGAAAACGCTCATCGGATCGCCAATCATCGGATCGATTAATTCCGAGAACATTCTTAATAACTTCTTTTACACATTTCCATGCCACAGGCTCACTGAGTGCATTTTCAAATGCATCATCGTTCATCAAACGACGAATATCTGGTCCATTAAGTATTCCTGTAATAAAAACAAGATGCGAAATGAAATTTCATTTGATCAAAACTTAGATTCGAATAGATTCAAACACCAACCTTCTTTTATTTTCATTCCACTTAATCGTGAAAAAATATGTGAAAAAGTGTTATCACTTTTAAATCTGCACAAAACTTTCCATTAATGGCCATTGTATTTAATCAAATCATTGATTTTTTTCATTGATGCATAAGTTTGTGCATAGTCAATGGAATTTTTTGAGTTGGTAACGTGAAGGAGAACTGATTTTAAACTGCTTTTGGACGAGTCGATAAACAATCGCCAATCTTCGGGATTATATGCATTGTGTATTTTGGATACCAAACCACGGATATCAGTGCAAAAAGCGAGTGGACTATTCTCAATTGATTTGGTAAAATTCGTAAAATGACGATGACGATTTATTGCTCCATATATGCGAACATTTGGAGCCAAAATGTTCACTTGTTTTAAGTCCTTTGACAAAAGAATGGCTTGCCACTGCAACGTTTTTAGGCGCCGTACCATAATATCCAAACGATTTCGCGAGATTTCAATGTGATTGCATGGCGCAGTGACATTTGATGGTTGATATATTGATGCAGATGTTTCTCCGGTTACATCAGATTCAAATGTTGGTGGTACATATTCTTTAGCTGGGTTTGATCTTTCCGCAACACGAATTTCATCTGAATACGGCCGCGGTAGTTGAGCATTTGTCGTTGTAGTGTTTGTCAAAGAACCAATTTTTTCCTGTTTGTACCGAGAATATAATTCATCCACTCATAACTGATCATCCACTCATAAATAACATCTTGTCCTTGTGGATCTATCCATATCATTGGGACACCAAATGACATTGCGGCTCCA
The DNA here is from genome assembly GCA_963691935.1 of Nephrotoma guestfalica. Lineage (NCBI taxonomy): Eukaryota > Metazoa > Arthropoda > Insecta > Diptera > Tipulidae > Nephrotoma > Nephrotoma guestfalica. The sequence goes on along the minus strand of OY829913.1, from coordinate 214,882,971 downwards.
ATAACATTTTGTGAAAAGTAAATTTTCCACCCACATTACATAATTTATTTTGAAGCTGTTTATATATTGTTGCTAGGCACTGCTGTTTGACACCTCCTTTGTCTTTAAGTTATGGATAATAAGTCGTAAATTTTATTGGTTTTTGTGTTGATTTTGTCGCTGAGTAAATTGTTGGTGCTTTTGTATATTTTCAGTGTGTGATTTTGACCGCAATTTGACTAATGACTCATGAGAAATTTGTATACGTACAGTATACAAATGTCTCATAACTCATGAGTGAAATTGTGTCCAAAATGTCTTTCTAATCTTCTAACCTGTCTAATTTCGGTCCTTTTTTGATTCTGTGCAAAATGGTTAAATTTTTATTGAATTTAGTATACCTATGATTTTCAGTTTTTATGTATTGTGCGAGACGATTTTTTGCATTTTTTTTAAATTTGGTTTTTCATTGATGTGTTCTTTGTATCTTATTTGAAATAGGCGTCCTGTTTGGCCTAAGTATGCCGACTTCCAGTTGTGTTTAGCCTTTCCTCTGTATACGGATCTCTGCACAGGTCGATCTACGTTTCTCTAGATGGCAAGGTAGGAGCCGGAATCTTCTGTGCGAAGTTTTTGCCAAAACTGACAAGACCTTTTTGGGGAACATGCGAGAAGGCTGGGTCTAGAGACCTGTATGCCTTTTTAGAAGTTGCATGGATGAAGAGGAGGAAGAGACTTTAGATAACTTCCTATGCTCGTGTCCAGCACGATCATACGGAAGGCATAGGTATTTGGGCGTGTACAGTAGTAAAGGGGAAATAGAATCCTGTGGTATCACAACGGGCCACTACTGGTTTAAGTGTGCGGAAGCAGCCATCCCAACCTAACCTAACCTAACCTTGGCCTAAGTAAAACACACATGGTGGATGTGGTTTTTCGGTCTTGATAAGTTCGGCAAAGTTGTTCACCAAATACAAAAACCCATTGGGTGCAACAGAATAAAGCAATACGAAAATCTTAATGATCCAAGAGCTATCAACGTGAAAATGAGTGTATATTTTGACAAATTTTTGACTCAGAGCCAAAACATGTCGAAAGCGATATCTGAAAACTGGGGACTAACTTTGAATTGGGACTAGCACCATTGAAATTTGAACAATCAGCGCACAACAAGGTTTCGTTGGTGAAGAGCGACACATGACCTTAAAAGTTGAAAAACCGTTTAAGTTAGGATATTACGCCGAACCATAATTTGAATAAACACCTCCTCTTCCTTCTTGATTCCAGCGGAAATTGTATCTAAATATTTTTCCAAACGACGACAACGATACAACATGTAAGTAGATCGTTCAAGAAATTTGCTATTGCTAAGTAAAATGGAACGGGTGACATTATGGGTGGGTATGTAAATTAAGGAGTCTAGCAAAATATGAAATGTATATACCGAAATATTGTATATTGTTTTTCGTACCGGCAATTCATTTCCTGCCTATCCCATCTAGCGTACATCGAGATACTTATTTCACGAAAAACAATTGAAAGTATATATACGAGTATTGACAATTACATTCAAGGTTTTTCATTTCTCATGAACAAATAACGAAATTAATTAGGGTGCGTATTGGCCCAAAACTAACATTGGTGTTTTATTTTAGTACCTATGTACGTACTTGTTATCAAAATATAGCCTTTTGTGAAATGTGGGAAAAGCCATTGAAATAATATTTTTGTTTTGGAAAGCAGACGTACGTAGAATAAAAGGCTTGGTATATACAAATATTCTTGCCTTAGGTAGGGAAGACTTTTTTTGTCGTTATCAAAATTTTGACTTGGTCGTTTAAAATTGAGACATTTTAATAAATCGTTCGAGAATGGACTAATAGTTTTCAGTGCTGTAACCTTTTTTCGCCAGGAAGAAGAAAATATTAGACTTAATGGTATAAAACATGTGCGTTAGCCCCTTGACATCGCTTTCTGAATGAACTTAATATTTTTGACCTTTTAAGTCTGAGTTATGGATTAAACATTATTTAAACGTGCTGTGTAATTTGTTGAAATGTGTTAAAAAAATAACTTCACATCATCTTCTTATACAAATATATGACACAAGTTATGAAGTTTCACAATGCTTGAAATTAATTAATTTTTTTTATTACAATGGGGAAATCCTTAAAGTCTAGATCTTAGTACGGTCGTGCCGTTTAGTAACGGTTTAGCTTAATAACAAGCTATGCTTTTAACCTTTTGCACTCCACTGACATACGGTGACATGAATATAAATAAACATGTAGGGAATGACGTAGTTTTCTTCAGTTGGTGTACAAAATTAATGCAGGGAAGTTATTAAATTTTGTTTCCCAGATCATAAATAACACTAACATAAAATTGCGTTCACTTATTCTTTAAATTATCTTTAGTTAAGCAAGAATCAAAGTACTAATTCATTACCGCCATAGCTGGTTCTATGTCTTTTTAGGTGGATGAAGTCAAGATCTCTTACTACATCTGGTACGTCGATTAGGCCTAATCTCGCGCCTATTTTCTAGCGTTACCAATTTGTATGTCTAACATCCAGTTAAACATGGTGATTTTCGCTGGGGCGCATATACTTCTTTTAACTTTTCTCATTACTTTTGATATGTTCTTCGTAGAACGGATACCACAAATTTACAGCATATTTCAGCTGGGATCGAACATAATTGTCTCCAAAGCAAAAATGTCATCCGTCCAACGTTTGATACAACGTTTGGAGTTATTTCTAGCGATGCACAGCTCAATGTAGTAAAGCTCATGATTTGAGAAATTTCGTGGCATTTTTCGATGTATCCTTTGCATCTCGGTTTATACGAAGGAATCGTGTATCACATTTAGATACGCAGCATGCATCTAATCTATTTGCGATGCAGTTGCGTCTAAAACTAAGAATTATCTATTATTTGGCGAATTTAAAATAATTCGCTAAGATATTATGTTGATACCTTGTATGTAAAGTCAAAGTATTTTTCGTAGATTTTGAAGTATGGTCAGCAGTGCAGTTTGACGAGACATCTAAATTTTTTATTAGAGATTTTAAAATTTGGTAAAGTATAAAATATAATTCAAAATATTGTATTGATATTAAAATACGTAGATTTTAATTGGAGGGAAAATCTACAAATTTGCTTGAAACAAAAAAAGAAATGTTCGATATTATTTCAAAGCAAATTTTAATCTTACTCTCAACTCACTTTACGACGCAAGTTGTATTTGTATCGTTACAGTTTCAATGTACACCAGCTTCAAAATTAGTCTTACGTTGCATCAATTTGATTTAAATGTCATTGGTTACATATTTTGATGTAGACTACAATGCTTTTATTATAATGCAAAACTTACTTACATATGCACGTAATTATTTCCGTTGCATATCATATTTTTTCTCGAGTGTGTATCTTATGGTCTTGTGTAACAGGATTGGCTTTTTGGTGAAATGATAGAGATTTACCCTTTTCATTGTTGAGAGTCAGAGAATTAAACTCGCACCATATCGCTATAGGTTGTCTATGTCATCTTGTAATTTATGGGCATCGTCGACTGACTCGATGGCTTTGTAGATTTTGAGGCCATCTGCGAACATCAGGATTTTGGAAGGCTTTATCACTTCAGTAATACCATTAGTGAAGATTATGTAAACCCATTTGTCAACGTGAGGGCCCCCTATTTGAATATATTGCATGCGATTACTCAAATCAGATTTGACGCTACGAACTGGCTAGAAAATCCAAACTTGAAAATGTGTACCAAAGTTTTGCAGTGGCTGATGGAGTCTAAAGCTTTTCTTTAATAGAATAGCTGATAAATGCTATGAGATTTGTCGATACTGATCGTTTGGGCATAAAACCATTTTGGTATTGCGACATATACCGCGAAAGCACTGCTTTGAATTAGTTGCATATTACCAGTTCAAATAACTTTGGTATAGTCGACACAAATGTAATACCTCCGAAGCAAGAAACATCATTTCTAGGCCAGATTTGAAAATAGGCGTTACTCCAGTTACTTTCCACATTTGTGAAAAAGTTGCCAATTTTAATGACTAATGAAACAAAATGCTTAGAGAATCACCAAATTTCCAGAACTTTTTCAAAAATGAAGCAGAAATACCGTCAGGACCACATCCTTTTCCGAATCCTACCAATGCTCACTGGATGACTTCTGTGCCGATATGGGGAGTACGTCTGAATGTACTATATTCACTAGCGATTGGATCTTTATAATTATCAATGTCTTCTGCTTTATAAACAGATTGAAAAAACTCAGCAAACATGTTGGTTATGATCTGTGGACCATAAGACTTTGATCTTCAAATCTCTGGCTGGGTAACCGTCAGCGGTTGCGAATACAGCTTCGATGTCTCAGTTCAAAATCCGTTCATCTCAGTTCTCTTTACTATCCTAGGAACATAATTTTAGTTTTATTGTTATATAAGCCTTGTTTTGTTTAAGACTGATATGTTGATCATCATACCGTGGAGGATATTTGTTCAGTTTGCTCATAGACACGGGAATGAATAAATCAATTCCTTTAAATAGATGAGTGTAAAATTTTTTCACGTTTACATCTAGTCATTCCTGTTAAGTCCGGCCCTTCCGCTTTTGGTAATTTTGGAACTTGTTATTAACATTACGTTCCATTATTATTTCTGTAGGTGTTGGTGATTCTTCTGTTTTTAATAGAACTGGTTTGGCTCAAACGCAGATTTGACTCAAATTTATGTCAAATACGGTGTCGATGAATAAGTACTGCTTATCCGAATTCATGTTTACAGGTATAATCTCGGTCGTTTCTTCATCCTAAGTCCAATAAATATTTGAGCGATTGAAATCCCCAGTTATTAAAATTAGGCCGCATTGGTAATTTCCAAAATTGTATCGCAGCACTTGATATACGATTGTGTTGTTCCAGTTATATCAAAATTTCGTGCTGGCTTTTGACTCGTGACCCGACGTTTTTTTGGTTGAACAGAAGAGTGGGACAAGGCACGAACCACTGTTGTTAAAGTCTCTTCTAATTCATTCACTCTTGTGAGATGATTATTGATTATGATCTGCTCTGATTTGTCAATTTTGGATACGATGTCATTTAATCCATTTTCACATTTACTTCAGAACCACCGCAAACCAGGCACATCGTCCTTCACTATTTTCATACATTCCCGAAGATCATTTGGAAATTTTTTCAGCAATTTAGTTGCGTCAGTAGCTGCATATAACATTGTTAAATAGTAACCGCTGCAGGAAAAACCATTCATCGACGATTTTATAGTCAATGCAATTTTTTGGATCGACATAGTGAAGCAGCAAGCAAGTAAAATGCCAGTTCAAAAAGCTCATTAACAATGTAAATTGGGTATGAGCATGTTTCAGTCATGTAATTTTATGCCCAATGGGCAATGACAGTTTTTTTTAACGAAAGGCAATTTCCCAGAATATGCCGCATAACAGGATAGGGACCGGTCAAAGGAAGTCTAGACATTCGGAAAAAATCGAACAAGTTTTACAAAAGTCATATTCTGAGAAAATCTACAAATTTACCAGAATTCAAAAATTACCTTTAATAATTTTATCGAAGCTAGAAACTAACTGAAACTTGTTATACATTTCGTCCTGAATCGAGCAAGGTTACATAAGATTCCCGTCACAGTTATCCAGCTTTTAACTAAGTACGAATGTAATCGCTGCTGTGCTGATTTGCGAATTGTAATTGATCTCTGTTTGGATTGAGTGCGAAACCCTTGGAGAACCAGCCAATTTTAATAAAATCTCTCACTATACACAGCCTCTTGTTGGTAATTTTAGTTGCGATCTAGTAATCATCTACTCTCTGATAAAATTGTGAAATTGATGAACGAAGCAACATAAGAAGTCCTCTTAGTGAATAATTTTTAAAATGAGGTGAATTCACGGAATTGAAATCACCAAATTCAGCATTTTAATAGCTCATAATAACTTAGAAAATGCTTTTTCTGCTTCGACGCTAGATGGCGGTCGAGTATGTAAATATTGTTAAATTTTTTTAAATGTTCACCGGTACATCCTGCTTCATCGAAGACAGTCTTCCAGTTTTGGTTAAATCTGGGGCTTTTTGTAAGCTTTGTGTAATCCGCTTCTCTGTCTTTAGTAAATTGTATTTCCAGTTTCTGTATGTAAATAAAACTTTTCCATTCAATGATTTATTCAGTTTTGAAGCAGTAAGGTGGTCGACTATATTAACTTTTTTTTAATAATATTTGCTTTTATCAATTGCTCAATGTTTAGTCCGAGTTTGGGTTCCTTTGGATTTGAATTGCCGTTTAGCCAATATTGGTTAAGCTTGAATAATTTGCCAGATTTCCACTAATACTATTAAGTAACGGAACTTTAAACTTCTTTCTAACATGCTAAGTTACTATAAAGCTGTTAAATGATTTTCATATGTACCAGGTGTGTAAATATGAAACTGGAATTTTTTACTAAAAACTACACTTTTCTCGTATTAAGAGTATTTTATTCAGAGTATTGCCCATTATTAGTTATACATTTTTCCATCTTTCAGGCATTGCGTGGATGCCACGCCAAAAAAAACTGTTCTTCTTTTGAGTCAAACCAGTTATCGAGCCATTTTCGTACATTTTCGTAGGAAGTGATGTGCTCCTCAGCAAGCCTGTGTCCCATCGATTCAAATAAGTGATAATCGGTCGGAGCGAAGTCTGGCGAGTAAGCCGCATGTGAAAGTATTTTCCAATTAAGTGCTTCCAACGTTTCCATGATCGGTTTTGCTTTCTGTGATGGTGCATTATCATGAAGCAAAATCACTCTGTGTTGCCTTTTATCATATTCTGGTCGTTTTTCACGTACATCTCGATTCAAATGATCATTTTTTGTTGATAGCGTTCAGTATTGACGGTTTCACCAGCTTTTAGCAGCCCAAAATAAATCACACTCTTCTGAATCCACCAAATGCAGAGCATAATCTACCGTCCGAAGCGATTTGGCCCTGTAGTCGATGTCGATGGTTGTCTATGGATCAAACCAAGACATTTTGCGCTTTGGATTCTAAAAAATAGATCTATTTTTCATCGCCAGTCACAATTCGATGAGGAAATGACTTTCTTTTGTATCTGGCGAGCAACATTTTGCAAGTGGTTTTTCTATTTTCCTGTTTCATTCAGTTTATGCGGAACCCATTTCCCCAGCTTTTAGATCCTTCCCAATGCTTTTAAACGTTTGACGACGGCATCCCGTGACACATTTAATTGATCCGAGAGTTGTTTTTGCATTTGAGCGTCATCCTCATTCAATAATACTTTCAATTCATTATCTTCAAACTTTTTATTGGTCTACCACGTTCATCGTTTCTCACGTCAAAATCAGTACTTTAGAATTTATTAAACCACTCATAGCATTGTGATTTATCAAGAGCATGCTCACCGTAAGCTTTGACAAGCATTCGATGTGATTCTGCAGCAGTTTTCTTCAAATGATAACAAAAAATTAATGATGTCCGATGTCCGCAAATCATAAAATGTAGGCGCAAAACTCGACATTTTATACATGTAAAAAACACGCGTTATTGTATGTTGTTGACAGATGTTGACGAAAACAATATCGCCGATGACGCGGTTTTCGAAAGATACATTGACAGGTGGCGCCATTTATTAATAAATTCCGGTTTCATACTTAGACACCTGGTATTTCAACAATATCGAAATATGTAGCTGTATTTTGGACATCCGGTATCCTGTTTCTTCGATATTCGGTATACCGCTAATGCAAACCCTACCGTCTTGTTGCTGTCACGACGTCGAGTGTTCAGGTGTCATTTCATGTCATATGTTGTTGTTGCGTCTTTCAATGTTGCTTACATATTTCTTATCTATTATGGGTTCATAACTAAATGTTTGTAGAATTTAATCTAAGCATTCGTCCAGGTTCCGATGAATTTAATTTCAATTTTGTTGTTATTTTTTAATTATGTCCTCTCCACACATCAATAACATGTCTTGAACTAAATCTTCAGTTTTCCGTAGAAGAAAACTTAATTTTTGTGTATACGAGTAGTTTTAGGTATAAATAGCACGTTCCTTAATATGACACTTTCTTATATAACTTCACTATTTTAACTGTTTCTGGATTATTAGATTTATTAAAAATATTTCTGACTTATTCTCTTTTAAATATTGCAAAACTTAATATGTTTTTAAATGTTACCTTTACTACCTTTTGTTACCTAAAAAAATTTACCAATTCAATTTTTTTAAGAACATTTCGAATTAATGAAGAGATATACAAAGTAACAAAGTGACATTAGAAATTATTTCTAATTGTTGGATGATAAAATGTCTGGCGTTGCTTGGATGGGGTTCTTCAAAGGCTTATTTCCGGATTTCGCTGATATTATGAGTTGATTTTTGATGATCGTCTGAAGACATTGCAATTTTGAAGTGAGCTATCACCTTTTTTTGACGTATCCCGCAGTCTATACACAAGCTAGCGTATATTAGCAGCATTTTTTGAGGCGAGTGAGTCCCTTCTCTTTCTGAATTTTGTCATTATTATGTATGTTCCTCTCTCCTTATATGTAAATGTCGGCTTTATATGAAATTGTTCAAACCTCAAATTTCTGCCATCATCTCTTTCTCGTTAACTGCATAACTCGCCTCTATCTTGTTCAAAAGCTTGATAATTTCTGTAATTAGTTTGAGATTGCTTAGTTGTATTAGTCTCCCTATTACCTCATCCGAGACGATCGTGGTTCATTTGAATGGTGTGTAAAAATTATGCCGAAATCTGCTTTTGGTTCACAATGGTTTCTGCTTTCTTAGGCAGACCCGCTTTAATTTGGATATTTCTATTAGTTGTGGTGAACATAAATTCTCTTGAGGGTTTAGATTGTGGATAGCACCTAATGGTTTTGTTCGGCCCTAATTCCTTGGTTTGTGAGTAAATATCTCAAGAATTTAGTTTCCATTTTGAAGATTTTTAGTTGACTCTATTGCTTTACTTTTTCAAGTTTTGGTAATAATTTTTCTGTGTTTATAGAAGTTCTTTCTCATTTCCCCCCAAAAAAGATAATGTAAAAAATACTTCTCTTTTCTTGGCCTTATTTTTGTTGAAACTCTATGTGGTAAATTCTCTTTGTGGTTAAGGTTAACTAGATGAATTGTGTCTCGAATCATCCCAGTAGCTCCGGCGGATTGAGATATGAAGAGTTGAGTGCAGTTAAATAATTATTGATATTTATTTCGAGAATTTAAACATTGGATTTCCAGGCTAGATGTGTAAGCTTTCGGTAGAATTGTGGATTCTGGAGCTTATTAATGCTAGCCTACCTAGTATTCAAAGATATTATATGAGTATTGGCCGGTAGAGAGGCTTTCAAGAGTCAAATGTCTATAACACTTACGCATTCTGAAATTTTACTTATTTCTTTTGTACTAGATCCAAGTTACGTTGATCAATTACAAGCAAATTGTGAGTAAAAAGATAATTTTCACAATTTGTTTCATTGGGTCAACTCGACTTCACTGAATCAGTGACAGTTTTGCCCATTACATTTTAAGAACTACGTCCTTCACAGGAACAGGTGGAATCAAATTGTGACATTCGATATCGACATATTATGGGTAATTCGAGGGGTTTAACACAAGTTCGTTAAGAAATTGCAAGTTATTTCTGTGTGTTTGTTTAAACGATTGAGCTGGTTAAGAACAGCCAAAAATCGATGATTGAGTTTCATCTGATTTTGATCTCTAACACTATTAGAAACATGCTTATTTGTTCCGCATTTCAAGCTGGTCCTTTATTGAGAAGTTAAAATTAGCCACTCTTTTCCCTTGGTGAAGTAAATTGGCATCAAATGCCAACCCTTGGTGAAGTAAATTGGAATCACTTTTGTTGCTGGTTTTTGTTGTTTCGTTTTAACCCAAGTAACTATAGAATTTTAAAGTGTTCACGAAATTTTGAGCAAAACGTGCACGCGTCTTTTTTGAAGCAAATTTTTCCGTGTAGTTCAGGGGGTGGCTTAAAATTTGTGGTTCATTCAAGTCGATGTTTTTCATTCTCATCCGGCAACAAATGAATTTTTGTCACTACCTTCACAAAAAACACATTTCTACCGTCGGCGATATACACAAGGTGGATATCCAACATCTACTGTGTTCCGTAAAAGTTAAATCGAAATATCTGGTTGGACATTTAGTCTAGCTTTAATTCAAAAAAAGTATTGCAAGCATAAACGAACGTTTTCTCAATCAAAAGCTTATCACACAACGAATACAGACTCGCGGGTAAGCAGACTAACTGGGTGTTAGAAGGAAAAGCCGTGGATGGTACCAAAAACAAGGGCTCAAAATTTAAAATGCCAGTTGTCAGGGTGAAATATAAGTGGGGGGGGGGTGAAGGGGTAAACACAGGACTCGGTTCTTGTGCCGGATCTGCCACAAATACAACAAGTACCCACACTGCTTCCTAATGTTAAATGGGTAAGGGATAGCTTGAAAAACAAAGTGTTACGAAACCTAAGCATAGCCTCGGATAAAAATTGAATTTCAGCAACGACCTGTACTCAGCCTGAATCGCACGGATAACCTCCATCAGCTCCTCGAATAGGTATCGCAATATACGCTCGAACTCGTTTATTATAATCGCATTCGATACACGTTTCTAATAAACAATCGATACCGTCAGTTCATGACTGGTTTCATACTTGTCAATAATCGGATCTGTTTACTGAGGTTTCATGGGTGTCATTTTAACAATTTGTTCGTAAACGTTCACGCATCTTGAAAGTATTCTAATCAATATACCTTAGCATGATACCCAAATTATTTTGGGTGACTTTAATGCTCAAATTGGCAGTCCTAGCAAAATAAATCGTGGCACCATCGGTTCAGACTCTTAGAACATATTTTAAACAATAGTGGAATGCGCACTACCGAATTAGCTTTACAGCATAATTTGATTGTCGCCAGCACACAGTTATGAGAATACACTGTGTCAAGAATTCTTAAAAACCAGCTACCGCCGGATTCCGCGATGAATCAGTGGAATATCATAAAAATTAACGGAAGTAGCGGAAGCATTATCATCAACAATTGGTAAAACTTTGCTGATGACTAGAAATGATTGGTTAGGCGAAAACTGTTTGAAAGCAGTTCAAGAAAAAGATCGTGCGTGCTACCGAAATCTATCCCAAAATACAAAACGATCATATAGCGACCACATATGACCGCGAGGAAATTCTCCTCTCTTCGTAACTTGCTCAACTTGAAAGTTCCAGTCTTAGAGATATATATTGCAACATAAAATAGATAGCTACGGATTTTCAACCTCGTAGCAACATTATTTGCAAAGAATCTGGGGAGTTAGTAATGGACACCAACAACATCCTTTAAAAAACGGCGGCGATCGAATGGTCTACCGGATGTCCGAACTTGTATCAACTGTACGGTCTACTAAGGAAATCCCAGAAGAGTGGAAGACGGCTCTGTTTTGCCCACTACAATAAAAGAGGAGATCGATTTAATTCCAATAATTACTGCGGAATTACTGCTAAACACTGATTATAAAGTTTTGGCCAAAGCAGTGGCAGCAAAATTACCGATTCATAGTCTCATCGTGGGTGACTATATAATGTGGTTTTCGTCCAAATAGATCAACACCCTATCAAAACTAGGTATCCCGTCAAGGCTGACTTCTATGTGCAAATTAGGAGTACGGCAAGACGATTCTTTCTAGAGTACGTCGCTGATGACATATGAACGTAGTTTCTCGAATTGAATTCCTACTACTATTAGAGTGATCAGCTCATCAAATTGACCTTCAAATCAACGAAGCGAAAACTAAATATATGGTTACCGTAAGAAGGCAAATATACGGAGAATTTATTTTGGAAGACACACGGTATGAGACAGTGGTAGTTAAAATATTTGGGATCGGTAGTAGGGGAACAAAATTCTGTTTGCAAAAATATCTTGCGGGACTTCAAGTCACGCGCCATTTGACGTCAAACGAAAGGTAACATCTATAAGGCACCGATTGGCTCGGTTTTGAGTCATGTACTCAAGAAAGTGGTGACTACAGATTGCGAATAAATCATGAAATACGAAAGTATCTAGCAAAAATAGAGATAATAGGATTCGTAAAATCGTCTAGACTGCGGTGGTTAGAACATATTCCACTAAGCAGACTCGAGTCGGTACCAACGAATGGATGGTCGACGTGGAAAAGGTTCTGCACTCATTCGGTTATCGTGTCCGGTGTTCCCTTGTATGGGAACCTGGAGAATATCTGAAGAAATATCGTTGAGACGGCCCTGTATGGGATGTAGCGCCAGCAGTAAGTGAGTATTGATCCACTTAACAGCTCTATTCACGGAATATGTAGAGATGCAGATCGAAACTAAAGTAATCTTAATCGTGAGGTGATAATTATTTCCTGTCACTTTTAAACAAACAAACGTTATCATTTAGCAAGTAATCAACACCTTATAGCATAAGTTCGGCATCAATGTTGAAATGAAGGCGCACCATATTGCGGTGTCAGATCAAATATGAAAATATTTGATTAATATCTTTAACACCGGCTACAACATTTTAACCAACGTAGACAAGTTATCAAAGAATATCATAAGTTTTGTTCAGGTAGGTCAACACTAGAACCAACTTTTTCTGTGAGAGGCGTAGTGTTTGTTTTTGGCGTAACCGTTTCTACGAGTTTTAGATATTAGAAGTAGATTGCTATTTAGCTGTCTCGATAGATGACTTAATAACGTGTGTTTTATTGTACTTTTCGTCACGTGTACATACCATAACCGGGAATGCTAAAAACCAATACCAAAAAAGCTTGGAATTGCGACATGCGCTCCAGCTGCCCGAAGACAAACTAGTTAATAGTTAGATGACAATCGTTACGCAGCACGATGGTAAAAACAAAATTTCGAGGGATTTCTTCCGATCGCGTACCTCATTTTGGCAAAGGCTTTTCTAACGTAACGTAATAATATTCTAAACTGACAAAAATTATTTACAGTAATGGCGTACATAAGCCATAATATTTGTAATAAATTTATTCAAAAACGTTTCCTTTTTATGTTAACTAATGCAAACCTTAGCACATGATTATTACGCACGATATAGGAATAAATTGCTGAACGATAAAACTAATTCAACAAAATTCGGTGGTGGTACCAATTCTATGGCAAACAATGCTGTAAAAATTTATAATGGAATAAACACCCAGCATTATTAAAGAATTTAAATCTGAGATTAAGAAAAACCGTCGTGCAGGTTGTTATCCGAAATAAAATTTATGAATGCAAATTTTTATCATTTCTTGTATTTTGTTTGGTTCCGCCTAATTTAATAATAATAAACGTGTACAATTCCTAGTGTTACGCACATAATTTTATAAATTATCTAATTGGTACTTGCTTCACTGAAACAATTGTGTTTGTATAAACACCCCTAAATAAGATTTTTTTGTAATTAACAAACCTTGTTATGTACAAAAGCTTAAGACAATATCACGTATTTGAATCAATAAAATTCAGTTGAGACGTGCGGGGGGTGGCTTAACCAAATTTCTTCTTATTTCATTACAAACGAAAATTCTTCATTGTTGAATAACAATGAAGTTTATAAAGACTGTGTTTAACTTGCCATTTTGACATGTGCTATACAGTAATTTCATCTTATGCGGGTTTAAAACTAACATCAAAGATAAAAACCAATAATGACTTCGTGTGTTACTCATTAAAATCGGTTTAGCGACGAACTTTAATTGTTTTAGCGTATTTGAATAAACCAAATAATTTTAACACCTTCTTACAAATGTAAAAGATTATAGCTCTAATGATTTTCCCATTAATGCTAATGGTATGTATACGGTAAACAATTTCGGTTATGTGAATGATTTTCGGAATTATTTCTGATATGAATGTGTAGCAGAACTAGACCACATTTTGAATAATGCACCATTTTTAATTAGTCCCAACGTGTTTTTATTGGATTCAAAAACTTTTAACGTAATATGAAGTACAGTTTTCTGTTGAGTAATTCGTAAGGCAAGGGTAGAGAACCACTTAGTTCAATAAAATAGAAAAGTTTCAAGAACATGCGCCGGGTGCATAGGTTAGGTTAGATTATGTTTCAGTGGCTGCTATCGCACACTTAGACCAATTTTGGGCCATTGTTATACCACAGGAAACAACAACATTAGACTTCCTTTAAAACCATCGAGTGCTATTCACATAACGTAAAAAATCTCGCACATTACAGCTTTCGATATCAGAGAGGCTGTCCATAGTGTATTTGCCTGGCTGTCCATAGTGTATGAGCATGGAAAGTGAACAAGAGTCTCCTTCTTCTCCTTGCAGCTTCTGCAGAAGTCATTTGCATCCAGACCCAAACTTCTTGCATGATCTCCGAGAAGGTTGTGTCTGGTAAGTACCCTTATAATTCTACCTAAGTCATCCTTCCATAGTGTGATTAAGATCTTGGATCGTTTGAAGCTCAGCTCAGGCCATACGTGCTTCGCTATTCTGCCAGTCGGACTGTCGAGCCACCTAGCGTTTAGTTAACTACTTTTCTATGACTCGCTGCAGCACAGACATAGGCCTTCCTACACATCCTCTCTCTGGTTCCAGTTGGAGAGTCGTACCATACCTTGCTAATTTGTCTGCCCTGCAATTTCCCTCAACGTCAGAGTGGCCCGGAACCCAAACCAACTGATTATTGAAGTGTTCACGTCTCGTTAAGAGATGTATGACAATCCAACGCCACCCTTGGCACCAGGGAAACTGAATCCAGTGAAAGAATGGCCTCGCGACTGTCCACACATATAGTGATATCAGTCAATGATATTACATTGTTCTCCAATGAGTTCATGACCTCTTCAATCGCTTTAACTTCAGCCTGGTACACGCTGCAGTAATCAGACGAAAACATAAACTTACATTTAATTCCCCACAGAATACACCAGCTCCTACTCTACCATCGAGCTTGGAACCATCGGCGAAGAATTTAACTATCCCGGTCTCCATAATGAGACCATTCTTCCAATTCGCCCTAGAGAGGAGAATCACCTTAAAACGCTTGCAAAAGCACTAAAGGCGTGTTATATAATCCAAATTCACCAGGTCATCCTTCACAGAATTGACTATAGTTGAATGCCGTTGTACCTGCACTTCCAACCCGAACTCGCTGATAGCCGGGCGGCCGTATTGACCGCCATTTGCTTATCGATAATATCCAACGAGAAAAGATACAGCATGACCTGTAAGGCACTAGTGAGGTCATTTTCAACGCCCCACTAATGAGCAAACAGGCTGCCCTCCGCACCTTCGCCATCATGTTCCTGTACGATAATTTCTCCAGAGCTGACCACCATACACTTACACTATACAGCAGTACGGGCCTTACAACTGCCGTCTAAAGCCAGTGCACCAGCTCTTGTTTCAAGCCCCATTTCGTTCCGATGACATTTTTACAAGAGTAGAGTGCCACAGTGGGCTTCTTCACTCTTTCTGTCGTGTTTGGTTGGAAAGCAACTCAGCTTACTGTCGATAAGAATTCCTAGGAATCTTGCCTTATCAGCAAGGGCCAGCATAGTACAGTTTAAAAGTGGTGAAACCGTTACCTGAACTTTATATCTCCTAGTGAAAAGGGCCAGCTTTGAGCTATCGCTACATCATCGGCATAAGCAATCACACCTATTCCTCTCCTTCCAGAGAAGACATCTCCCTGGAGTGTTACTCGAACAACCCGTTTTCTGGAGGAACTTCCCCCATCCCCGCTATAACCCTTCTGCTACCTACCAGATGATTAATTAGCCTGGTTACTGGTTATTCAATCTCAAGTGACAACAATCATTTCCTAATTGCCTCCACCTTCACGTTGTTGAAAGTGCTTTTGATATCGAGAAACGCCATCAACGAGAATTCAATTTTCATTTTTCATTTTCATTGACTTCTCAATTTACCGAACCAAGGTATGTAATTCCGTGTCCACGGTATAAATATGGACTCCTTTCCATGATTTTCAGCAGAAAAGATGACAGAGATATTGGTCTTAAGTCCTTGGGGTTGCTGTGCGAGCTTCTAGCCGAGGTACCTCAGCTTCAGACACCCTTTGAAGATAACCTCCAGCCAATGAGTAAAACCTCCGAGTTCTTCTGAATTTCTGCTGGTACAATCCCATCCAGATCAGCTGGCTTAAAGGGCTTAAAACTTTTAATAGCCCATTTTATCTTCTGTGTATTCAGAATATCCTCTGCACACAATAGTTGGACGCTGCAGTCATCCCTAGACCCGCAGTCGTCCAAAGACCCCGCAATCGATGCATCCTCACTTCCCGCTAAATGAGTTTCCATCAAAAGATCAAGAGTCTTTTCACTAGAAACCGTCAATTTGCAATCCGGTTTATCAGATAACCTGGAACAGCTGGACTGGTAGAGAGAATCTTTCTTAAGCACGAGGTATCCGAGACCCTCTTCCTTGTTTCTCTTTTGTATACTCTGAAGCATTCCTTATAGAGGAGCCAAGGTCCACCAAACAGGTTTTCGCTTTCCTCTCAGCTTTGTTAATTGGCAAGCTTCCATCATAGAAGTATTGCAAGCCCTAGTAATAATATCCACCATTGAATCCAGATCACTACCCGTGTCGAGGAGTCCTGGGACTTTAGATGGAATACTGCCCTCCAATACCTCTCTATATACGCGCTATACTGTCCTCCTGGGATTTCTGAATACGTATTGATTTGTAATTTGGAGATTGAGCTTAAACCTTAAGTACTGATGGTCAGAGAAGGAATGCTCCTTCGTCACTCGCCATTCTCTGATCGTAGGTGAAATAAAATTGGAGACGAGTGTAACATCCAAAACCTTCTGTCTATTGCTAATAATAAAGGTGGCTCCTGACCTATATTACTAATAATGAGGTTAGTTCTTAAAAGAAATTCGGAAAGTAACTCACCCCTGTCATTGATGTCCGAGTTACCCCAGACGGTGTGGTGCGCTTTCGCGTCGCACCCTAGGATAACTCCCACCTTTCTCCTTTCCGCGTCCCAAACAAGTGCCCAAGTAAATCTGGCGGCACTGACTTCTCCCGATTTATATATGTGGCTGCAAGCCAGAATATCCTCTCCTCCGTCTGTATACAGACCGCAGTGATGTCTCCATTTCAATACTGCGGAAGTAGAAAAACATTTATTTTATTTTCCACCAGGATACATGAACTGCTCTTTTCCGTCCTACAAGCGTAGAAAAAGTGTACTCCTTCGCTCGCAGACCACAGATCTTGTTTTTCTGATCCACGATTTTTGGATCAGAACTATCTCCTTCCCTGACTTAGCAAGTTGGAGAAGTAGCGCCGCCGAATCAGCTTTGGTGTGACGTAAATTTATTTGCACAAACCTACCTGATCATTGGTAACAGTATTTACTCACCTTATCACCGCAGTCCCTAAACTTAAGGAGGTACACATTTCCCCTCTCATAGTCCGATGTGTCCCTCTTCCCCATGTCTAGAGATAGTCGATCCCTAAGACCCCTAGTTACCCCTCACATGGGGTCGCCACTAGCTGTGATGTTTCCTCTGTAGACGTCGTCCTTCCTAAACACTTTAAGAGTAACTGAGCCGAAGCTGAAGTTTATCTCTCCTTTGATTTTTGACAGGCGGGCCAGGTATTCCTTATTGATCATCAGCAGGGCTCCTCCTGCTTAACAATCCTCGTCCGAAGATCCGGATTGCATAAGTATAGTAGACATTTGCAGGTTAATTGAAATAACGCATAGTATCTGCAGAATGCTTGGTTTCTCAACCATCTTAAAAATTTAAAATTTCTTATCCAGGGCTGCATACTCGTAAGATAAATAACAAATACAGTAGTTTACTTTAAATTATGTTTGTAATAAAATAACACTATCAACCACAAAATTTTGGAGATTCTATCCCGATGTACGTAGAGATATTTACAGCAAAATTGTTGCTGGGTCCCTAGTAGTTTTGTGAACCTACTGCGTATGATGCTTCAGCTTTCTTGGTTACGACGGCTCACTACATTGGTCGGCACGTTGACATTGCTGCTCTGGTGTTGATATTCTGCAAAACCCTTTCAATGGTATACGACTGGCATCTATATACCGGGTGAGAAAAATGTATGGTAACCCCTTAAAAACTGAATAAATAAACAGGTGCTGAATATTTTTAGAAAACCTATCCAGTGACACCAATCTCGACTCGAACTCTATACTGATTCATTACTTTTATCCTAACCAAGAAATAACGACGAGGATCGATTAACTTTCAAGTGACCTTCTTTGCCTTTCACAATCAGGGTGCTTGATTAATGATTAAGTGGTGTTAAGTGGGTTCCCATACCGCTCACAATCGGAGCGTTTGGTTATCGTGGTCCCTTTGACCCTCACAAATTATGCAAAATTCAAACTAATATTAAATAAAAAATTCAAAATCGATGGCACAAATTTTCAACATTTAATGTAATTTCTAGAAATAAGATCAGATTCCACAAAAATTCGATTAAATAGCTCGTCTAATTTTGAGGTTTTGTTGAAAGAACGTTTCTTTTTAAATATCCCCATAAAAAATCTAGTGGCATAAGGTGAGATGATCGCTGGCCATTCAAATTCACCGTTCATCAATCACTTAATTTAAATAATTTTGATGTCTGTTGACAATGCTGTTAAAAAATGTAATTTCATCCGAAAAAACGATGCGATTTACAAAATACCACTTGTACCACTTCCGAAATATTTGCGAAAATACTGGAAATAATCTTTGAATAATGTCACTTACCACTACTAGAATGTTGAAGAAGATACCAGAAATATTCCCACACCCTTGTGTTCATTGCACCCGTATTTATATATCGCTATCTAACTGATATAATCACAAATATACTATTATAAAACTACTTTTAATGCTTCTAATTAAACCTTCATGCCTGTCCTAGACTAATCTCACAAAAATATATCATTAATTCTCTAAACTTTAAATGAATAATTTTCTCAATCGGCGTTATCGTAACATTACCTCTCACCTAAACCTGTTCACTCCTTACAGCTTCAACCAATTTAACTTTTCTTATATTCTCCAGTCACGCCATGTCTCTCCTCTATACTCGGCATCGCCTGCTTGCACATTTCTTCATCCATGCTGTCATCCTTGAACATAGCCAACGCTCTCATTGCCAATGCCCTCTTTGACATTTGTCCCTCTCGAATTTAAGCGTTACAGCGTCCAGTCTATCTCAATTTGTTCTGGCTGGCATGCATTCATATTTTGACTTACTATCCCAGAGAGTATCGATGCACGTGCAACGAGTTGCTCAATTTTCTGTAAGTCATACTTACTGACATCATCCATGCATTGAAATGCGAGTTCGGCGTCCTTCGTTCACTTAGCACGTCTGGCACTATCACTTTCCTCAAATTTACCATCATTCTCCGTTAGATAAATAATCTCAACACCAAAATCGTCGAACCCATCTTCACCAGGTGAACTGCCGTCAACCCGATTTACTAAATGGCTCACTATGAGACGTCGATTGTGCATCAGGTTGGGCATCCAAAATCTCGAGTATTTCATTTCTTTCTACTTGAACTGGATAAACACTGGTCACTACTGGATTGTTCAAAGCCCAATGGTTCCTCCTGATAGATGACACCCACTCCATGATCTTCATCATCCGGTTCCACCTTTACCAACAGCCATTTTCAACATCCTCTCCCCACCATTATGTGAATACCTGACCTTCTGCTTTGTGTCGCCTACATCATTATTTCGTTTGGCAAAATGTCGACCATTCAGTATCTACCATTCAGTTTCTTCGATGTTTTCGTGGACCATTTTGATTTCTTTATGATCTTGTTTGCAACCATGTATTATTTGTAGCCTCTCTTTGCTTGGTTAATCGAACTTCAGCGTTATAACAACCAATAATTGCACCATATCGAAAGTTTCAGATAGCCTGGGAACCGCTTCCTCCATCTCACGCATATCATCTTGTTTTTCCTTTATTACCTCTTTAAAATCATAATTATCATACAAACACCTCACGTAGTCGCAATATTAAATAATTTTGTGACGACCCGTCGAAAAATCACGCTGAATTCTCATTGGAATTTTTATTCCGCAACTGTCAAATCTTCTACACTCATTTTCTGATATTCACAATCCCACCACTGTCACCAGTTGTTACGAATGTGTCCTGTCAATTCAAGTTCGTATCACCGGATTGCGAAAACCGTTATAGAATTTGACGGTTACAATAACAATTCTCGTAATTCGAACCGCTTCCGATATATTCGCGAAAATATCGAAAAGAATCTTTGAATCATTTCCTAATATTTGCTTAACACTTACCATTCCTGGAATGTTGCCGAATTTATCAGAAATAAATTATTTTCACAATTAGTTATTATTTCGCTCTTAATACCATTTACAATTATTTTTAATCGCACCTCTATTTCTACTTTATCACAATTTATTATTTATCACACGGTTCACTTTTGCTTTTAAAACTTTCTGGAACCGAATTTCCTAAATGACTTACCCATTGTGTTCATTGCATCCGTATTTATATACCGCACAGAATATTCGTGATTTTTCGCGGACTTTCGGTTCTGTTCCGGGCTTAAACTAGTTCAATCACAGTTATGAAACTACTTCTAATGCTACTACTTACCCATAGATGTCATTAATTTGATAAAAATGTTATTAATTCTGAAACCTTAAATGGAGCAGTTTCCATTTTTTATTGCAGATTCAGATTCTTCGTCTCAATGTACGTTCGAAGTTAAGTTTTGTTTAAAATATTTTTGATTCGTAGATGGCGCTGTAATCACAAGAAAATGTGATTTTCGAAAAGTTTTGAAAAGCAAATCCAGTTGGAAATTTCTGATCGATTTTTGATGTTATCGTTCGACGACATGTGTTAGACATGTTATATATTTTTCTTCTTTCACGACGATGTCTTATACGAAACATTTACGACAAGTCTTCGATGTTTCTCTATATAAGAGATTATAAAGAACCTTTAAGGTTTAGTAGAATAATGGTTAACTTGGGTATCGCTAACTATAACTGCTCTAACAGGATGTGTTGCATTAGTTCTGTCTCCTCTTTTGTAGTGCCTTGTTATCATCAGCGTTACATGTTAGTCTACTTAAATGACAACCAATTTTTTGTCAACGATAAACCAATATATCGATGTTCTATGTGACCAAATATGGTCAGAGATAGATAAACTTCGGATAGAGTGCCGTTGAAGATCCTCAAATTTTGTGAGCTTAGAATTCCTAAAAAATTTTCTTCGAGAGGAAAAAGCCATCTTGAGATGAAGATTTTATAGAAATTTAAACTTTCAAAAATTGGGGTCTTGATCTGCACTCTGTGCACATAAACCACATTGAAGAGAAATGGAAAAAAGCAAGCAATAGACGTTTTGGAAAAGTAGAGCAATATAATGTAAATTTGTCAAAAAAAATATTGGTAAACAAATTAAAAATCGTCTTCAAAGCGATTACTTAAAATTAAGATAAAACTTAGGAATTTTTTTGGGGTGCGCGCTTTGAACACTTCCGTTCCGTTCGCGACTTAAACCAACTCTCGGCGTAATGGTGTGCTTCTACGGTTATTTAAAATCCTGATTTTTCGATGATTCAAACATTTAGAACTCAGTTGTTTATAAACAATGACTGATACACTTTGAGAATTTTACTCAAAATATTTTCATCTGGCACAGCATTCTAAACAATCACTTGATTGTAATGTAAGTTCGTCAAAATGCAATTTGAAACAGTATATTGGAGAGGTGGGAATCGTCCAGCTAGCTTATGCTGCCGATATCCTACATTTTGTGCATATCAAGTAAGCTCTTAAATTTAAGTGTGGTTTACGTTTTATGGCGTGTGTAGTGTAATATCAAAAATTTACGAATTTATACGCCCGTATATCGTTATTAAAGGGTGGTTAAATTTTAAGGGCCGATGTTGATTTTGAATAAGACACAAATTATTTAGGAAATTATTGTCAATTCTGTATGGAACAAAATATCGGCCAAATGGCCGCCGCGACCTCGGCGGCACACCTCCACCCGATGGTCCAAATTTTCGATGACGCTTAGGCATAATTGAGGTTTCTGTGCCGTTAATGTGCCGAATTATCTCATCCTTTAGCTCTTGAATTGTTGCTGGCTTATCGACGTACACCTTTTCTTTCAAATAACCCCTAAGAAAGAAGTCCAACGGTGTCAAATCACATGATCTTGGCGGCCAATTGACATCGCCACCACGTGAGATAACACGGCCATTGAATTTGTCGCGCAAAAGAGCCATTGTTTCGTTAGCTGTGTGGCAAGTGGCACCGTCCTGTTAAAACCACATATCGTCCACATCCATATCTTCCAATTCGGGCCATAAACAGTTCGTTATCATCTCACGATAGCGAACACCATTCACAGTTACTGCCTGACCGGCCTCATTTTGGAAAAAATACGGCCCGATGATGCCGCCAGCCCATAAACCGCACCAAACAGTCACTCTTTGTGGGTGCATTGGTTTTTCGACAATCACTCTTGGATTATGATTCGCCCAAATGCGGCAATTCTGCTTATTGACGAATCCACTGAGGTGAAAATGTGCCTCATCACTGAAGATGATTTTCTTCGAAAATTGATCATCCAGTGTTGCCATTTCTTGCCACCATTCTGACCATTGACGACGTTTGGAATGGTCAAGAGGCTTTAATTCTTGAGTCAATTGCACCTTATAAGCGTGTAAATGCAAGTCTTTATGTATAATGTTCATCAACGACGAGCGTGAGAGGCGCAATTGTTGGGCACGACGACGAGTTGAGGTGGACGGCTCTTCAGCCACACTATCGCGAACAGCAGCAATATTTTCTGCTGTCTGAGCTGTACGAGCATGCACCGGTGTTTTAAAATCTCCTACAGACCCGGTTTGCTCAAATTTTTGCACGATTTTTCCGATTGTACGCACATTTGGACGATTAAATTGACCGAAAAAATCAGGAAGTGCACGATATGCATTTTGATTTGAATGCCCATTTTCATAATATGCCTGAATAACTTTAACGCGTTGCTCGATTGTGTATCTTTCCATGGTTCAAATTGAGTTAGTCTGAAATCGAGAAATGTCAAATTAAATGCAGAAAAAAACTTGTCGTTTAGGTGTGGTTCACATTCAACGTCGGCCCTTAAAATTTAACCACCCTTTATTATTGATTTTGTTGCTTTAATTTGTCGGATTCGATGTACACGGTTTCATTTCGCAAAATTATATCATTGCATTGTAACATAAAAAACCAACAAACAACGAAAAGGTATGTTTACTTGTTTTATAAATGAAATGATGGTAAGATGAAATCCTTACTTCTCTTGCAAGCATAACGAATTATGATACAGATTGAAATATAAGATAATCAATCACCACAAATCCCAAAATTGGAGCATACACAAAATTTCATTCGAATTTATCAACTTCGAATATTTCTTTCTTGGAAATCGAATTCTTTCGCAAATTTAAAACCACACGAGATACATTTTTCCTGGTTTGTTTTACTTATTCCAACCAACGTTGTACGAGTATGTACGAGTACATACTCCAAGGATCTATTTTATTGTAATCTAATACTAAGTACATGAGTATATTATCATTTAAACAATTTTCTGTAGATGTAAGTACTCGTATCAAAAACTGAAGAAAGTAGGGAGCGAGAATTAAAATTGTAACGTTTTGTTGAATCAAATTTTTGCACAATCAAACAGACAATTCTTATTGGTTTTTAACTTTGTTCCATTTCTTACAAAGGCATTTTGAATTTCTTTACGAAAGTTGCATTATGTTAAAAGAGGTTTGAGTATGTACTGAAATCTTGATTATTAAATGTATTGCAAATGCAGGGGTGGTATCATGAACGCCACACGCAAATTTTAGAAGGTATTCAAATTTTATATGAAAAACCAGCAACAATTCGACCGGTTTTGTTCTGTTGTTTCAAAAACCTTACAAATTCGTTTGATTGTTATAAAACTGACGAATGAATTTAAATTTTAATGGCTTGTTATTTGTATTTTGTGTGGAACAATGGAGCAAAACCGTATAAAATTCCACTATCGTCTAAAATTTCCGTGTGGCATCCATGTTTCTGCCCCTGCATCGAGAACCCAAAAGTTTTCCGTTTACCATGTTTCAGTGGATCGAAATTATTGAGTTAAGTAAAATCAAAATAATTTTTAAATTTATCTTTGAATAAATACATTTTATGTGGCAGCAAATTTTCATCATTTTAATTTTATAATTTTATGTTGGTACGGTAAAACCGCAACATTTGTTATATAAGAAGTAACAGTTGATATAAATATTTAAAATAAACAAACAAATTTGATTTACTTTAGCATGTCATGTCAATTCATATAGCAGTTGCTAAGAAAATTTTCACGTTTTAATTGTTTTACCACAGACATTTTTTTATTATAAGTACAGATGCGTTAGTGATTATTTGTGCGAGGAAACGTAGTGATCTCCACTGGGACTGAAGATGCTATAGCTGAATAAACTTTTCACCGTGTTTGTGGCAATTGAAGATTTTCCCCGTTGTATTTTGGTTTAATTATAAATAACTTGTTCGTAAATAACCAAGTTTTGTACATATTTTTGTGTTTTTACTATTGTGGTATGATATCTGTGGCGACATAACAAGATAGGTTCATAAAACAGCTCGAAACAAGTTAAAAAATTGTAGCACTATTATATTTCGTGAAGTCGCTTACGGTATACAAAAGAAAGTGTGTTTGAAATAAATGAAAAGACTTTGATAGGTACCACACCCTTTCTTATTCTCGATTTTTTGTAGTGCCGAAACGATGATAAACAGCCGTGACACTATTCTGGCTTTCCCTGGCCATAGGGAATTGGGAGAAATATTGTCATACTGGCCTACTGAGGGAATTAGTTTGGTGTAAATGGTTTAGAAAACAAGGTGGGAAACTTCTGTTCCTAACAATTTTTACTGGGAAAAGTAATTTCTCAATTAATCTTGTTTCGTAAATATTTACACCAAACTAATTCCACCAGTAGGCCAGAAAATACAATTCAAACAAAAATGCTATGAAAATACATTTCCCAATTCCCTATTCCCAGGGAAAACCAGAATAGTGCCACAGAACCACAAACTGATGGATAGTATCTATCTGATACCAATTTTTGTCATTTAATTTTTTTAAATTAACTTAACAACGCTTATGCTGGAGATATACTCGACGTTACTCAGACCGTCAAAAAAGTTTTTTTAGACGCAAGACAAAGTCAATTATTTAGATTCACGTTTATGACATTTTGACGTAAACGCATCATATAACGGGTGATTTTTTAAGAGCTTGAGAACTTTTTTTAAAAAAAAAACGCATAAAATTTGCAAAATCTCATCGGTTCTTTATTTGAAACGTTAGATTGGTCCATGACATTTACTTTTTGAAGATAATTTCATTTAAATGTTGACCGCGGCTGCGTCTTAGGTGGTCCATTCGGAAAGTCCAATTTTGGGCAACTTTTTCGAGCATTTCGGCCGGAATAGCCCGAATTTCTTCGGAAATGTTGTCTTCCAAAACTGGAATAGTTGCTGGCTTATTTCTGTAGACTTTAGACTTGACGTAGCCCCACAAAAAATAGTCTAAAGGCGTCAAATCGCATGATCTTGGTGCCCAACTTACCGGGCCATTTCTTGAGATGAATTGTTCTCCGAAGTTTTCCCTCAAAATGGCCATAGAATCGCGAGCTGTGTGGCATGTAGCGCCATCTTGTTGAAACCACATGTCAACTAAGTTCAGTTCTTCCATTTTTGGCAACAAAAAGTTTGTTAGCATCGAACGATAGCGATCGCCATTCACCGTAACGTTGCGTCCAACAGCATCTTTGAAAAAATACGGTCCAATGATTCCACCAGCGTACAAACCACACCAAACAGTGCATTTTTCGGGATGCATGGGCAGTTCTTGAACGGCTTCTGGTTGCTCTTCACTCCAAATGCGGCAATTTTGCTTATTTACGTAGCCATTCAACCAGAAATGAGCCTCATCGCTGAACAAAATTTGTCGATAAAAAAGCGGATTTTCTGCCAACTTTTCTAGGGCCCATTCACTGAAAATTCGACGTTGTGGCAGATCGTTCGGCTTCAGTTCTTGCAGGAGCTGTATTTTATACGGTTTTACACCAAGATCTTTGCGTAAAATCTTCCATGTCGTCGAATAACACAAACCCAATTGCTGCGAACGGCGACGAATCGACATTTCACGGTCTTCAGCAACACTCTCAGAAACAGACGCAATATTCTCTTCTGTACGCACTGTACGCATTCGTGTGGTTGGTTTAATGTCCAATAAAGTAAACTGAGTGCGAAACTTGGTCACAATCGCATTAATTGTTTGCTCACTTGGTCGATTATATAGACCATAAATCGGACGTAAATCGCGAAACACTTTTCGAACCGAACACTGATTTTTGTAATATAATTCAATTATTTGCAAGCGTTGCTCGTTAGTAAGTCTATTCATTATGAAATGTCAAAGCATACTGAGCATCTTTCTCTTTGACACCTTGTCTGAAATCCCGCGTGATCTGTCAAATACTAATGCATGAAAATCCTAACCACAAAAAATCACCCTTTATAATAGGTCATATAGAAAGTCTCCGCGTTTTTTTGCTACTAGGTGATGTTGATGCCTATATATATCGGGCAACACTCACCGGATGGTGTCAAATGTACATGTACTTAAAAGGTGACATTTAAGCTTACATTTTTTGTGAAGATAGTTTTCTAATTCGTTGCTTGTATAAAAAGTTATATTGATTTGGAAATGAATGAAATATATGAAAAATACGCTATGTGAGGCTTTTTTACTATAAAAAGGTAAAAACGCTGGAAAAGCATGTCGAAAAATTTGTGAAGTGTACGGTGTGAATGCTGTGAGTGAACGAAGGATCCAGGAGTGGTTTGCTCGATTCCGTTCCGGAAATTTGGATGCTAAAGATGTACCTAGTTCTAGTCAGCCAGTCACTGAAAAAATCGATGCAATTTTGCAACTGGTGGAGCAAGACCGGTACGCAAGCTGTTAGGAAATAGCGGAGGTACTACACGTCAACCACATGACAGTTTGGAATAATTTGAAAAGAACAGGCTACAAAAAGAAGCTTGATGTTTGGGTACCTCATGAATTAATGCAAAGAAATTTGATTGACCGAATTACCATCAGTGAAATGCCTTTGAAACGCAACGAAATCGAACCATTTTTGGGGCGAATCATTACAGGCTATGAAAAATTGGTGAAATACGATAATATCAAATGCAAGCGCTCATGGTCAATGGCTGGTGACCCTCCACAAACGACTTCAAAGTCTGGATTGACTGCAAACAAGGTTATGTTGACTGTTTGGTGGGGTTGGAAGGGAGTTGTCCATTATGAGCTACTGCAACGTGGCGAAACCATCAATTCGATTCTGTACTGTGCACAACTCGACCGTTTGAACGAATCAATCCAGAAAAAGCGACCAGAATTGGCCATCAGAAAGGGAGTTGTGTTCCATCATGACAATGCGCGGTCACACACATTTTTGATAACTGGGAAAAAATTGACGAAACTTGGTTGGGAAGTTTTGATGCATCCATCGTATAGCCCAGACCTTGCACCGTCTGACTACCATTTATTTCGGTCTCTGCAAAACTCTCTTTGCTCAGTTTCGCCGCAAGTGGAATTTGCTCAACTGCGTTAGGGCCATTAATGGGAAGCATATTTCCATTCAGTGTTCCCCCACACAGCGGCTCTGAATTTTTAATTATAAAACATTTTATAGCGTGGTGTTGCTGGTGGTGTGTGATGCATACATGGCGGATATAGGCGCGTATGGAAGTCAAAGCGATGGCGGTAAATAAATATAATATAATAAAACATTTCTAAATAATCTAATTTATATTTAAGGCATTTTATCAAAAGGCATTTTAGGAGAAAAACTTAATTCGGGAAAACTACCTTTAGCGAAAATAAATGAATTACCAAATTCTCAACAAAAATTTTCCTACTACTTTGTAGGAGATCCAATTTTTCCATTAAAAGAAAATTTAATGAGAACTCGGGAAAAGAAAATATTTAATTAAAGACTGTAACGAGGAAGACTAACAATCGCAAACTCTTTTGGTATACTAGTTGCCAGATGAAGAATATTGCACACAACTTTAAATTGTTTGCCGGATAATGCAGAAAAAGTAAATATGACCTTTGCAGGTCATTGAAGCAAGCTCATTAAAATATTATTTTATTTTCAGATTGTTTTAGTGACGATTGCACTACACAATTTTCTTATGCTAAATAAAGTGAGTGTATCAAAATATTGCCCACCATTACTTGTTGATGGTAAAGGTGATGTTGGCAATGTCATTCCAGGGCAATGTCATTCCAGAGCAATGTCATTCCAGGGCAATGGAGCAACGAGATTTACTCAACCATTTTCACGTGACAGAGTGTATATAGCATGTAATAATACATTTTTATAATTTAAAGGTAATAAAAAAATGAATTATAATTGTAAAAAATTTAAAATGACTAATTCATAACTTAAATAATCCATAAACATATTCGGTATCACAAAACGGACGGTATTTATTCCATTACAATATTCATCAAGTAGATATCATCACCAAGGTTACATAGTAGACAATATTTACCACCCCAACGGATATGTTATTTTCCAAATCTCTGTTATTCGCGTAAGTATCTTGTTATGCTTTGGATTGCCTCTGCCTTTCTAAGTACTTTCAATCCGCAATACAAAGAACGAGTTCTTTTGAATGCCCGCATTGTCCAGATTTCTCGACTCGGCAATACTTTCACTTTTTAATAAGTTAGTTAACTCGCCTAATGTATTCTTTATAGATGTTTCAATATCATTTTCAGTTTTTTTTCTTTTACGCCGATAAGCATATTTGTTTCTAATTCAAAATCGTTAGATGTGGCCGTTGAGTTATCATAATCGACTTGTGAGTCGGTTTGACGGTCACCGAACGGTTGGTAACCGAACTAAAAGAAACAATGTTTACTTCCTATTTTTTACAAAATCGGTTAGGAACGAATAAATTCTGCGGAACTTCCTGAAGGCTGTTTTTTGGCGTTAAGCTCTCGGCAAAATTTATCCCTAAGGCTTTTCCATCTCTGGATACAGGTTTGATCTATGATCTAATTATGACATAAACTCAAATTTATAATTTTACCTGCTTCTTCGAGTTCTTCTCCTATTTTCTTCCATTCTTGAAATTTTTTTTTGGATAGTTTTATAGCCTTTTGTGGGTTTATTATACAAAATACTATTGTTTGCACTAAAACAATTAATTTTTCCTCAAAACTCATTTTTAATTT
Organism: Nephrotoma guestfalica; assembly: GCA_963691935.1. NCBI lineage: Eukaryota > Metazoa > Arthropoda > Insecta > Diptera > Tipulidae > Nephrotoma > Nephrotoma guestfalica. Next base: position 214,853,532 of record OY829913.1, on the reverse strand, counting down.
CGAATGAATCAAATTTTTTTTAATTGAACGGAAAATTGAATTTATTATTTGACAAGAAAAATGAAAAGACTAGAAATTGTAGTGAATGTACATCAAAAAATTTCTGTTAGATGTCACTTTTAATTGTACAACAACAAAAAGTTAAAGCTAAATCAACTTGTTTCTGTTACTTCTGAGTGGCGTCGAGTATAATCGCTTTAACGCAAACTCGTATATTTAAACCTTTTATTATTGTTAGTCACGTCGGTCGCGTCGAGTATATCTCAGGGGGTTAACAATTAACAAAGCTGTATTTCATGGCACCCGTGATATCACGTAAAATCTGCGTTCTCCGTGATATCACGTAAAATCTGCCAGGTTGGATATGGACCCATAAATATTAATTGGGAAATATGGTATATTACTTTCAAAAACTTTCTTGGCTGTATCTGGCCATGCGACTTTGACATAGAATGGGTGCGGGTGAATGTTGAACAGTGATCAGTATCTACTAATGTTAACAGAAAATGTGTATCGATAGAGCTCCCAAAGATGGAGTTTGTGTTTTATGTTTTCAGCTGCTGTTATCGGCTGGTAAATGTCGATGGAAATCCGTCGGTGTTTGGATGAACTAGGCTCGTCTAGTAAGTCATCGATATATTGAGATAGAGTGCCTATTGTGGGATTAATTTGAATATATATTGGTCTATCTTGATCATGGGTAGTCCTGTTTCGGTTGCGTTAGCCAGTCATTTTAGTTCGAATGTAATTTTGTTCCTTAAGTACTTCTGCATGTAGTTGACTCTATCAATCATAGTGATCCTAATCTATTAACAAGGTCTCATTTGACTCGTATATGTTTCAAAATGTTAATTTTCTCATCTAATTCTTAAGTGAAATGAAAAGCCTCCATTTCATTTCGCTAGTTTTTATGAAACACGGTGCGAAAATCTTCTTCGTAATGCTGGGTATTAAGAGGATAATTCGTTTGTATCTACTGACTACTCGGGCCTGGCCTAGTTTGGTCGGTATCAGGTCTCTGTTGTTCTCCAGGTTGGTTACCTTGAGTGTTTGACTCATGGTAAGGGTGTACCTGAAAAGGATGTTTCATTAGGTTTTTGTTATATTTGACATCGTTTGACATCGTACAATCATTTTGTTATCTCTTAAACATTTCTTAATACAAACCCGGGTTTAACTTTCGATCGCATTTTTTTAACAACATTAAATTTTTGGTTCAATCTCAGATTGAGAGGTTTAACTCGATCAATATTAAGTTTATTGATTAGTTTAGTTGTCCTCGCGTGAGTTTCCTCATAAATGCCATTTTGGTAATTTCATATTCAATCTTCAGGGGATGCTTATCCAATTTTATCGATCATTGCATTTTGATCTTCAGGGTCTACTTTGTTAGAAGGATACGTCCCCTTATCAAGTATGTTTTTGATGGGTTTCCAAATTTTTCGCGAAAAGCTTCTTTAGCTATTTCGAAGACTATATCGTCACCCATAATACCTGTGGCTCGATATTTTATTATCAGTGTTCTAATGTTAAGCCTGGTGGTTGGTGCGTGATAGTTTGGCATCTATATTATTACCCTATGTTTACCAAATTGGTATTCGTTTTCGATATTTGATACCAGCACCTCAGGATCGATCATTATAATTAGTTGTGAACTAAAATGATTTATTGGGGAATTCGTTGTTGTAGGAGTTCAGGTTGCAGGAGTCCAGGTTGCCATATCCTTATATACGATTTGGTATTCGTATTCATCTAAATTCAATCTCCATCTAATCAATCATATGAATCAATTCATATTTACCGACCAAACCGCACAGTAGTTGGCATTTGGATCGGGAGATACCGGGTTCGAATACCGATACCGACAGGTTGTAAAAGAGAATTTTCATCAACAGATTACGATCTGTGATGAATTGGATCACAACTATCTATCGGAGTGCAAAACTCATGAGCCGACCCAACTTCTATGCCAGTATAGGCTGGCTTGGAGCTATGCAATATACAGTTGGTAATAAAATCGAAAATATAGCCCAAGGTAAGGACGTGAAAAAATAAATTTATTTATAATTATTTATCGAGTTTAATGGTGATGTTTGGTAGAGTGTACCAATCTTCGATCGATAGTCTTCTTGTTTAGCTATTACTAATCGCCACTTGAATTTCTTCTGGCACGGTCCAAATAGGGGACGAGCAAGGAGAGAAGCTTGCACGTACTATTCCATCTTGTAACATTTTAGCGATCTAATTTTTTACCTGCTTTTACCGTGAGGATATCGATAACTGTTGGTAAAGACGGATTTATCATCTTTAAGATTTATTTCGTGTTTTACATTATTTGTATAAGACATGTGATGTTCCGTTTTAAGAAATAATTCCTCGTATTGATGGCATAACCTTAAGATTGCAGGCTTTTTCTCTACGTTAAGGTGATCTGTTCTAACCAAATTAGATATACTTTCACCTTGTATACAGATCACAGAATATTACAATGATTGGACTCGGCTCGATACATTTTATAAATAGCTGGTTGTTCGAGTACAAAAGTGCATGACTTATTACTGTAGTTGTCCAGAACTGCTTACTAATTTTTGCTGTGATAAAATCTTTCTAGAATGATTAAGTGACAATTAACAACATTTCCAACGTCAACTGGAAGCTCAGCGTTAGCTTGAAAATAGTGTAGAATTACGACGAATAATTCGGATAGGATAATAGAATGATCTCGACCTTGTCGGTCATATTGGTCCATCAATGTATTTATGGAATTTATGGAACAGAAGAAATTCGATAGGATCTCTTGTTTTAAATTTTATAAGCCCTGGAACACTGACTTTCTGGTTTATTTGGTGGTCAACATAGTTTTAACGTTTATTGGAGATATGGCACGTATCCGTGAAGGATGGGTGAATTCTGGGTTCAAGAAAGATTTATTTGATTCCGTGTTTATCAGAATTTTAAATATTTTATTTTTGTTAAAATTACGTTTAACGTTTATTAACATCTACTTATCCGATTCCGGATGGAAGGCTGAGGGATGAAAATTTGCATGATCCACTTCTCTTCACCTAGCTCAGGGAAGGGTAATTGGGGTTTTTCCTGTTCATCACTTGTGTATAATTTCTGTGACCAGGCTTTCGGGAGTCCCATTGGTTGGAATTGGTAGTTGTTTTTACTATTATTTAAACTTGAATATTGCTTGTACTGATTCGTGTTAAAGGTAGTGTCCATTGGTTCTGCTCTTTTCAGTGGAACCATATGTGGTTTGAAAGCGATTCTGTTTTTCAAATTTGTATTGCCATGTGGTGTTTTAACCAATTTTGCGGTTTGTGTTTCCAATTTTCTGTTTTTTATTAAATTGGTTCGAACCCTGAAAGATTCCTCACTTTGCATGCTTCAAAATATATTGGATTTATTTTATGCAAATAGGTTTTTGATTCAAAAGTTTATATCTGGTAACGTAAAACAGCTTTGATTAATTCCTAATACTTCCTATGCATTTAGAAACAATGTAATCTACGGAAATTATAAATGTTTGTAACAGTTGTGTCAATGTTGACCATCGTTGACCATCAAGTGGATAAAACGCTTTCTCGGAGACCGGAGTCAACGTTGTGCTAAACGGGAGATCATCAACGACACACTCCTCAACTGCCGAAGTCCCTCAGGGATTCATATTGTCATCGAGTTTGTTTTTGTTATAAATCAACTGTTATCCATAAATCACTGTTACCCATAGCGACATGTCATCCGAATAATAGGCATCAAGACAGCAGATAAGGGACCATACACATAGGTTTACGGTAAAGCCGCCGAAACCTCGAACTAAGAAAACCAAGCCCGAATTTATTTATCGAACAGCCAAAAAGTGGAATTCGCTAAACGGTTTCGAATTTCCGTTGAACTATAACATGCACACTACATGCATCTACAGGGATTACCTAAACATATTTATGTTTTTATAATATATTTGTTGTTCTTGAGCATATAAGCGGGAAGATCATTAAATTTAGACTTTAAAACAATTTTTTTTATTTGGCCAAAACTCAATTTCACTCCGGATCTAATCTGTTTGTATAAAAACGGTTATTAGATGTATAGATGATAACTTATACTCGTATATTAAAGAGAAAACTCGAAGTAGTTATTTGGGACACTATTTGGAGCACTATTTGGAGCTTTTTCGAAAATGAAAACCATGTTTTCCTTGCATTTTTAGCGTGAAATGGAAACTGCACGACAAAATCCCACTAGTCACGGGAAAATCGATGTTCGCAATCTTAATGATTTTACAAAAAATAATTTTCCGCATATTTTTAATTCCACTTTTTTTTTGCTAAACAGGTATCATGTTTGCCTATACAAAATGTACAAAATTGGAGAAAAAACCTTTAAATTATATTGGTGCTTTAAAGAACATGTTTATAGAAAACAGGCTTATACATAGTAATGTTGACTTCGGCTTCATCTACTTTCGCGGTTTCACATGACAAAAGCATGTGTTTGTGGAATTCTTCATGTAATTTTGATTTACGATAATGTTGAAAGTGGGGTTTTGTAGTACTGCAACTGCGTGGTTTTTGTTGGATACAACAACTGTTGCCAAGCGTTTAATACTTTTTCTTCTCTCCTGCGATCTAAAGCATTGTTTAAAAATCGAAACTAAAATGCATCATTATATCATAGAATAAACAGAAGTAAATTTTGAATTATTTTACTCCCTAGGGACTAAAATAGAGAGAAATAAAATTGTTTTTTAAAAAATAAATTGGTAATGAAAACAAGTAACGTCGACATATTTTATGTAAGAGAAACATATTTACTAGAAACTTCTTGATAAAGAAGTGCTTTGTGTCTTATGGAGAAAATAACCCCATTAATAGGTTGTCCAAATCATTCAACATCATCAGCAACTTATTTGACTTTAGTTTATCAAAGAAAAATTTCAAAAATATACTGAAAAATTATTTTTAAAATTTTTAATTGTTTTTTAATTGATTTATTGATTTTATTTTAATTGGTTTATATTTTTTTGTCTTAAAGTTTTGTTGTTTCAATTTTTTATGTAATTTTTGTTTTAAACTAAATATTCTGAAATCATACATGTAAAACTGTTCAAGTGGTGCAGTGATTCTTTAACCGGCACTTTTCGTCATCGATTACGATCAGGGATGTTAATAAACCCAACTAAGACCTCTGTTGGAGTGCATAATTCAGCACCGACCCACCGTCTTTGTCAGTGCACAGGTTGACATGGAGTTTGCAATGTGCAGGTGGTATACCGTAATTGTGTGAATGGGTGGGTGTGTGCTTGAATGAAAAAGGAGTATTAATTGACCTTCAAATACATTAAATCCATTGGACAGTTAATACTTTACTTAAATATCAGAGAATAGATTTCTTTAAACAATAAACGAATAAGAATAAATATTTTTTAGTAAAAATGAATAAACCTCTATTTTGCTCCCTTGATTCATAATGTATAATTGCATTGATGGCACACAAAACAACAAAAAGCCCGCTTAACAGGATTGTACATTTTTTGTCTTACTCTATCTTGCTATATTTTGTCTGATCATCTTCGTCAGTGTGTTTCCCGATTTTTATAATGAATAAAAATATTAAACAAAGAATTTGTTTCAAATTTTGTATTGCAAATAGAATTTTGTGTGTCGAATCGCTGAAAATGTTACAGACAGCTTACTGTGAATCGACTTTATCAAAAACACGTGCATATGAGTGGTACAGTACATTCAAGAGCGGTCGAGATGTGGTGGGAGATTTGCCTCGCTCTGATCGACCATCAACGTCTTCAACTGAAGTTAACATCAATAAAGCGATGGAAATGGTGACGGAAAATCGCCATTCAGCGTTGCCGCTCGACTACTTCCGAAAGACCTGAATTTTCTTCAAAAACTCAATCGCTACACCAAAAGGCATGATAGAACGAGCTAATTCCAACCCCTCATAAAACGCATCATAACTGGTGAAGAGTTATGGGTTTACGATTTTAACATGCAAACCAGTCAAGCTTCGGAATGGCGCCTTCCAACTGAGCCGAAACCAACTCAAGGTTATCGGAAAAATAATTAATTGACTGCTTTCTTTGATTATCGCGATGTTGTGCACTCGCAATCTTGCCAGACGGTTAGATGGAAAGAAAACCATGAATTTTGCACCACGACAACGCACTATCTCACAAGGCTATCATTGGCCAACAACTCAACAATATCATCGAACAACCACCGTATTCACCTGATGTGGCTCCGACTGACTTTTTTCTCTTTCCAAAACCAAAAATTATCACTTCGAAGCACCCGTTTTCAGTCGATAGGAGACATAATTTCGGAAAATGCGTTTAAAAATGTTTTGAAGATTGGATTATTCGTTGGGCGATACAATAAATTTGAATGAATAATAAATATTTTGTTTTATGGACCAATTTCCGTTCCTTTTTTGACAGTATATTAACAATAATAAAATTGTCTATCTATTGAAATTGTAATAATTATTTTGCTACAAATTATAACTAATTAATTATGTGTGTGTGTGCGTGTTTCGCCAAGTGTCCATGGCAAATTGTGTTAAAAAAATGAAAAAAAATTCTTCATGTTATTGGAACAGACGAGGGTTTTTCAGTGGATATTCAAAGTAGCGAGAATCACTAATTTAAATTACATTTTTAATTAGAATTCGACAAAAGTTCGACGTATTTCAGAGAAATTTGTAAATTGCTACAAAGTGATTATTATGTTAAGCGCACATCCATTTGTTGTTTTATATTAGTTCTTATGAAGAACAACTCTGGGTAACCTTATTTTCCAAATATACACAAAAGTTTATTAGGAGGACTTCTCATTTCATTTCATGTTTAAATATAATTAATGAGAAATAACTGAAGATTTACTAACTTAAATATTTTTAAATTTATTAAGTTCGCTTCGGACTCATGTCAGTTTTGATAAATGAAGTGAATTATTTAATCATGTATTTAATTATTAAATTATTTAATCGAAAACGAGTTAAAAGTTCTATTCCGTATGCTCAGAATTAAAAGCTCTTTCTAGGTAAGTTAAATGCCATATTAAAAAATTAGGAACTTCACTTGTTGTTCTATCGAAATATTGGGGTTTTCTTTCAATACTGGTTAAAGTTCAGTAAACAGAATCTATTGTTACACAAATAATCAGTGAGTGTTTATGGTGCGACGTTTTCCATTACTTATTCCCTAAATTAGTACAAAATTTGACCGTTCACTAAATAAAATTATTTGCAAAACTTTAATGGTATAAAATAAACAAATGTGTTAACAGTTATTTATGGTTCCCCATTTCACTATAAATACAAAATTGGTAAGGATCTCTGGCATTATACTCCTCCCCTCCATCAAAGAGTCATTAAAAAAAATTATGCTCCCTGCTATTATGTATGACCACATCTTGTTTTTAATTTTAAATTGCTTTTTTCACTTGGTGATTTACCCGTCAAACATAATCCTATTCCAGAACCTTGTTTTCAAAGGAACATTTTGCAAACGAGCAATTGCAAAGCGATTTTAAAAACATAACGTGAGTTTTATGAGTGTAGGCGTGTTCGTTAAGTAATAAAATATGGGTGTATGAGTATGTTGAGGCCGACACTCGACTTTCTTTTACTACGAATGTATACATAGATCTTGAATACACCACACTTTTATTCTGAACAGTCAATCAGCTGTCAAATGTAGAGGTGTAGAATTTTGAAGAATCATGTTCCGGCAAATAACAAAAAACTTCGTATGGAAGCTACAACATTCGGTGAAGTGATTTCGGGCAAACATTACTGGGGCTTACCTATTTATGGAAAATGCTTAAGTATGAAGTTTCATCCCGATCAATCAATTCGTCTGGGCTTTACATGTGTCGAATTTTTGGTGAAATTTTGGACAACTGATCTGGATCGGTGTTATTGCCAAAATCCAAATTAATTTGGAACCTTTTAGTTCATAATCGTTTTTCTCATAAATGCTGTATACTTTTCAAAAAAGGAGATAGCTTCTATAAAATGTGCCACTTCTGGTAGACCGACTTAGGCCAAAAATCACTGGGTTCTCCCAATTTAACAAGCTTAAGTACGGCGTTTTACTTCGATTAGTCAACCTGTCTGGACTGTAGAGAATCAACAGACATTTAGTTTGCACTGCTTATACACACAGATATACACAGCGATTTAAAAAAAACATTTTTTTGACTACGACGATACAGCGACTGGTAAATTTGCAAAAATCATGTACGTAATATATGTACGTGTGCATAAGTGTGGGTGAGTGTGTGTTGTTTTCTTTAAAAAAAACATGACAATCCATTAAAAACGCTGTGCGGCGATAAAATAAGAAATCTAAGGACAGCATTGTGAGACTGTTACTCACTAAAACTACCTTCTGCAACCTTAACCAATGGAACAACCGTTAAGTATTATTTCGGAGGGAAGGACTTTGTACTAATCTTTACCATCACATCTCGCACAAGACTTCTGGCTGTGAGTTCTCTCGTTTGACGACGTTCACGTTCCGAATGTCCCAACTCCTTAATCGTTTGTGCTATAAAATTTCCATCAAATTTGTTCGTGCTTTGGGGGATGCTACCACCATTTAGATTAAATTATCTACGACTTTGAGTGTTCTAGCAAGCGCCACCCTATTTCCCTGAAACTGGCCGAATTAAAAAATGATGTCTTCAATATTTTCTCGAGTATCTCCACAGAATGGGTAATTCATAGTCTGATCCTATATACAGTAAGCCATATCAGCAGCAGAAAAAACTATTGGAACTCGTCGAAATTAAACCAAAGTTGCGTGAAATATGGTTAGCTCGTAGCACTCGGAGCAGTCACACAGAATATCTATGTGCCAAGAAATATGCGACCAAATTCCTCCGTAAAAAGAAGCGCAATTATATGAGGACTCGTATTGAAAACATCAGCTTCGGAAATCGGAAACAGAAGAGATTGTTTTGCCAATGCCAGAAATCTTGCTAAAAACTCCCATCGAAGGTCCACAGCCATCAAAGCAATCCCACTTCCAAATTTTACTAAACCGGAGTGATGAAGTGAACCCTATTCGAGCTCTTGCCCCATCGGGGGTATGGAGGTGATCGTTCCGTATTCCACAGTAGAGGAACTAGGTGCGACTATTAGTAGATTAAAAAGAAAGAGACCTTGTGCGATTTGGGACCTGGAGGAGCTTCCGTTCGGTGCATAAAAAAGCTCAGTTAAATATCGCCTACAAAGTGCTTGCTAATGTTGTACATGCCCGAATAATCCCCTTTGCCGAAAACACTATCGGCGACTGCCAATGTGGTTTTCGCCCCAACTGATCAACCACTGACCTTTATTTCATCTTGAGAAAGCTCCTGGAAAAATGTTGGGCGTACAACATAACCATTCATCAGATCTATAAAAACTTTTAACAGGCATACGACAACATTAACCGCGAAAACCTTTGGGTCGCGCTCATATGTTTGGATGCCACAGATGCTTGTCTCTCTCTATAAGGTAACAACAGTTGGCTAGTTGTGTATAATTTTAGTGGAAGGGACTGTGGCTGATCTCTAGATGACATTAGGTGTGCGACAGGGAGATGCGCTCTCTTGAATCTTTGCGCTGTACATTCAATAATTCAGGCCAAATTCTTGGATTTGCAGATGATATCGTGCTGCTTTGCCGGAGACCTAATGATATCAAGGACATTTTAATGCCGCTTATCCTCCACCACAACTGGGTCTGAAAGTGAACAGCAATAAAAATAAATGTGTATTAACACCAATGTGTATCTCGAAACGTGCGAACATAACTTTAACAACGTGGAAGAATTGAAATATCTCGGGTGAGTTATAACATGAACTAATGATGTCCAGGTAGATATTAAAGCCCGTATAGCAGCCGTACATCGAGCCTTCTACGAGCAGTCAAGGCTATTGTGATCAAAATATCTATCGCAGCGCACTTTACAAGGCTCTTACAAGGCCTGTGCTAACTTTTAGAAGTGAAAGCTGGTCCTTGACGAATGGCCAGTAACGATTGTAGAACTATACTCTATAAAAGAAGGTCATTCGATCTATTTATGGTCCAGTTAAGGTTCCGATCAACAAATATAAGATACGAATGCATTTTGAAATCAAACTTCTCCTTGAAGATTGTGACATTATCGGATTCATTTAATCTAACGAGAATGATTGCTGGGCCAAGTTGCGCGATTCACAGGGGAAAACCCAGACCATGTCGGTGCGGCGACGTCAAACAAGACCTGCGAACAATAGGATGTCCAAACTGTTAGTAGACCACCGTGCAGGCGGCAAAATTCTTTCAAGTGATGTACAAACTTGTTAGTTTTGGCTGAATTCTTGCTGATATATTTTGTGTGTTCCTTGAACGACAATCTGGGATCGATTTGAACGCCGAGGTACTTTATTAATGGTCGCGAGACGATCAGTGATATTAAGTGGAGCGGACTAGACCATATATCACTAAAATTCGGGAGGGTTCCGGGCGACGGCCGAAACGATTATGAAACGCTGGTCAAAGATGTGCCATCATACAATTGGTTTTTTTGCTTTTTAAGGATGACGGTATGGATTGACAGATGTGGGAGACGCGTGGCGTGTCAGCAGTGATAGAGTGGATTGTTATGGAGGGTGAGGTTGGATGGAATGGACAGCGGCTACGAGGTTGAATGGTGCCTATAGAAGCGAGGACGAAAGAGATTTTGAATTGTTTGGCGCGATAACGTAGATTGGTCAGTTAGCTGAATATTATTAAAAATTGTGACATCTAGGGTAGAGCATTAGTTTATAATTGTGTAGTTATACAATATATGAGATTAGAGTCGAACAGAACCGAAGGTTTGTAGTTTGAAAGTGAAAGTGAACAGTGCGAGAAATTAAAAATGGCGTTAAAGTGAAAATAGTGGTGTGATTTAAAATGACTGTAAATGGTGTAAAGTGGATTTATAAATAATTGTGAAAATTATTTGTTGTTATGTTTTAGTGTTGATAAATAAAAGGGGGAAAGTTATCGTGAGAGTACTTCTGACATTTTCTAGAGTATTCTGTAAGAAGAGTAAATTACGAGAATTGATGTTGTAAAACGTCAAATTTTAAATGTATTCACAATCCAGTGATATCACAGACCTAATTCGTCACAATATTGAATTTTTTTAGAATTTGGGTTAAATAAAATATAGGTAAAAAGTAGGCTGATTCAATTAAACTGAATAATCTTATGTAAGAGTTTCCATAGACTACATAGACACATGTTAAAGGTTTTGTTACACAATTTAATTCTTCATTTCAGGAACAGGTTAACAGATGCAATACAGAACTATAAGACATCAACTAATTACCAAAAATTATCTTTTATTTTACCTAGATGGAAAAACAAATGTTTTTTTCACACATAATTAAATCTTATTTCTTTGTTCTACGGCAATTTATACCTCTTCCTCCTGCTTATTAAAAACAATTATGCAACAGTAAACCTAAATCAACGAAACGCCGTGGTACTAATTCTAAGGAAAATAATAAAGGGTTATCCAATTCAAGCTTGATAAAGTAAACTTAAAAAAAACACACAAAATATTCGGAATGTATTGTAATTTTTATTTCATTTTACAGATTGATCCTTGCCATTTTTAGTTAAACAAGATATCATTCAAATGTCCTCCACGGGACTTCTTACAGGCCTTGATTCTTTTGCGGTAATTTTCAATGACTTTTCGGCACATTTCGGGCGGTATCTCGGCCATTACCTTACGAATATTAGTTTTCAATTCGTCAAGAGTTTGAGGATTGTTTGCGTAAACACGATCTTTCGCGTAGCCCCACAAAAAGAAATCCGAAGGCGTTAAATCACAGGATCTTGGAGGCCAATTGACATCAGCCAATCGCGAAATCAAACGTCCAGGAAATTTCTCTTGCAAAAGATCTCGATTTGCTCGTGTTACGTGACTGGTTGCTCCATCCTGCTGGAACCACATATCGTCAAGATCATAATCTTCGATTTTCGTAAAAAAATAATCTGTTAACATGCGGCCATAGCGCTCAGAATTGACGGTAACGGTTCGTCCATGGTTGTTCTCAAAAAAATACGGCCCAATCACACCACCAGACCACAATGCGCACCAAACAGTGACTTTTTCCGGGTGTAATGGCTTCTCTACAATCAATTGTGGATTTTCTGAGCCCCAAATTCTACAGTTTTGCTTATTAACGTATCCACCAAGCGAAAAATGAGCTTCATCACTGAAGAAAATTTTGTTCGAAAAATCAGCCTCGACGGCCTGTTTTTCCAACACCCAATTTGCGTATGTTAAATGCTCCATATTCTTAAATGGCAGAATGTCAACTAAATAAATGACAGCGTACTTGACGTTTATCTTTGACAGATGTCGGTATACAGATTTCTACTTTATCAACCTCGAATTGGATAACCCTTTACTATTAAAATATGCTTAAGGAATACGCACAGCACCATTTTCCCTACTAATAAAAAAATCTGAGATTAAGAAAAATCTAATCGTCGCCCTCCATAAAATTTTTGAATAAAAATGAGTATCTTTTGTGTTTGTTGTTATCGTTACCGCCATACCGCCTAATTTAGTAATGAATATCCATATTTTATATTAAAAATTTTAATATAAAAACATTAACCTAAAATATCGAAATTAAATAAATTAGAACTGCGGCATATAAAAAATTTATTCGAATACCCCAGCAATAAATCTATAAATTACTGTAGGAAGAAAAGCTCTTAAGATAATAATTCTTTAAACCAATAAAATAATGGGGCACATTTTCTAAGGGGAATTCCTCGAAATGCCGTTAATTGTTATGTACATTTAACAGCAAGAATAAAGATATTGTTCCGGATCACATCGACGCCTCGAATAATAAGTAGGCTGGTACGAGAAGGAAAAGTAGAAATGTTAAGGCTTAATTAATAAATTTATGGAGGTTGCTTATTAATGTTTATAGGTGTTTTTAATCACCAACCGTCCATAAAATGTATGGCGATGAATTTTTATCGATGGAACAGAACTGTTTTAAATACGTTCAACAATAATGAAATTATACAAAAATAGTTAATAGTGTCCTTCATATGAAAACCTTCTTCTGTGTGAGTAACTCAGATGTTGGTAATTTGGTGTTCAATATAATGCCGTGACTAAAAAAAATTATTAATAAAATCAATAAAACAACTACATTATAATCAATAATTCATAAGTTGAAAATAGTTTAAGAATATTTGATGGTAAAGGATACTGGTAAGAAAAGCCAATTTGGTAACTTCGAGAAAGGTCAAAACCAATACCATAAAAAATAATATTGATGTACATAACTATTAGACACGTAATGAGTTTAAAGTTACAATTTCCATAATTACATAGTTTAAATCTATTAAATAAATGATATTCATGTAAATGAGATGAACCCACAACGGTTCTCAAATATTTGCAAAAATTACAATATTTATCAATTTAGACAAATAAAAAAACTTGTTAAATGAAAAACCTTTTATCTTCACATCCACACATTTCTTCTTTTAATTACCGCAAACTCTGCTTTTACTAAATCGTCGGAAAAATGGTTTACTTCCATTAACTTATTTTCACGCGGAACCTACATTTCGGACCACATCCGGCACTCATATTGGAATCCCATTTTCATTATATTTACCCAGCTCGATTGAGAAATCAGTTAGTTTCACTGAAATAAACAATTTTCAATCAGTTGAGAATCGCTTTAACTGTATATTTTTCAAGATTCACAAGCCGAACTGCTAATTGTATCATGCAAAGTATGTTTTATCCCATTCTGTTGAGAAATAGTCCCCGTTTTACATAATACAAGGAATTAATCCGGACAAATTAGGTAGTTTCGACCAAAGCTGAAAGTTTCATCCTTAGTGATTTCAATTCAGCATGATTCAAATTATTTGAGGAGCTACGAGCATTATCACGAATTAATTTCTAGAACCGTATAAAATCGCAAAATATAATGCAACAGCTAAAAAGAAAGAACCAGCGCTCAGGCCTACTAAACGAAATTCCTGGCACAAACAAATAATTATTTATGAAATTTGAGGTGAGGTTACCAAAGTTAGAAGTTTGTTTTCGAACTAATGAAACATTGAATTCTTTAAATTAAGAAATTCGGTCGTCTCATCAGACTGCATGAAGTTTGGTCAAAAATATTGAAAATACTTTGAATTTACATATAAAAATCGCATGTATGCTTTAAATACACTAATAGTCGAGGTTACGAAGAGGTGGACAATTGCGTAGCGAAACATAATAATTCGCTAGGACATTGTGATTATACTTTGTATGTAAGTTCAAAGTATTTAGAATACATAGCTCACCAACAAAATTAACATTCTCCGACTTACCCTTATCTAAAAGTTTACTAAAAATGTTAGTAGGCCATTTAGTTCTGTCCCAGATAGGCATATTCCATAACTTCCTTTAAAAATCCTTTTCAATCTACCTTGTCTGATTTTATTTTTATCGGTTGACACATGGTCTAGTTTAGTCTCAGTTAGCTACATTCCAGTACATAAAAACATTTAAATCTGGAACTCAGTTTCAATCATTCAGATGTCGTTTGGCTTAGCTTCATTCAACCTGGCCGATTTCCAGAACCTCGAGCTACGTCAAGAAAGAATTCTTTCTGTCCTATAAAATTCGCACTATCAAGAAGCTAAATGCAATTTAACAGCAATACAAATTAGGTCAGCCAAACGATTGTTCCTAAAAATCATTCGAGCCGTTTCCGAAACCCTTAGTACAAATGTACAATTTTTATAAATTAAATTTAAACCAGGTGCCTGCGGCATGCAAATGATGCCTGAACTTACTTTACTACTTACTTAACCTCAACTGCTCAAGAAATTATACATTCTGATTTATCCTGTAAAACATATCATGAACAATGTAATAAATGGCCTAGTTCTAACCCAGGTAGTCATATTCTAGAATTTCTTTCAAAAATCTATATAGAATTACATTGTCATCCACAATAATAAGTCTTGCTCGTAAACAAAAATTTGGAAAAAAAATGAAAACAAATTTATTTAGATTAGGATTTCTTCGAAAAAAACAACCTCTAAAAAATTGAATTTGAATTGTTTTTTGTAAAACACTTGTAAAAAATTTTCCTTAGAGTGACAATATTTATTGTTTTTATTATTAGGAAGATCGATTTCGAAAATATGTATTTCTTCTTCAGTTCCTTTTTTACAACTAATACCGATATTAGTTGTAAAAAAGGAACTGAAGAAGAAATACATTTTCGAAATCGATCTTCCTAATAATAAAATCAATACATATTGTCACTCTAAGGGAAATTTTTTACAAGTGTTTTACAAAAAACAATTCAAATTCAATTTTATAAGTGCCAAAAGTTAACAGTGGGGCTAAAAAATGGATTTCAACCATTATAGCACAAATTCTAAAAAATTGTTTAAATTTAAAGTTAGAAACAAGAAATAAAAAAGTACACGAAAATGAAATTCAAAAACCAACAAATTGGTTACGGCACCACTAGTTTTGAAATTTCCTGTGAATAGAGAAAACCGCTTACAAATAACTTTGGGCAATCGATTAAATCGTATTCAAAGAGCAGTACCCGAAACCCTCGATACAATATGAATCAACTAGATAATTAGAATAAACTAGAGACGAGGTTTCCGAAACTCGGTTAGGTACCCTAAAATAAAAAGAAAACACTTATTCTAACAAAACAACCACAAACTATCTTTAAAATGTCTCAAATTGGCAAAAATCATAAATCAGTACAGTTCCTGTGTTACATACGGCATATGACTGATGATTTTTACGTGGTGCTTGTAATGGGTAAAAATTAGGAAATGGTTGTGTTCATAACGTAGGCATGTAAAGTTAGCACCACAAAACACAAAATTTAACTTACGTCAATGTTATCCAAAGGCTCTAAAACATAACGAATGAAATTCCAGCTGACATTCCCAATATGAATTTTGCTTACCCAATAATTAGTTTTACCCGACCCACCTAATGTAATTTACAGAACAAATTTTTCGTTTAAATTTCTGCGTTAAATTATAAAATAGCTTGGGTGTCACTTCTAATTTTCTAATTTTCAATTTAGTCTACACATCAATGTTGTTTTCCTAACCAATAATTATTTTTTTCCCCGATCGTAGGAAAAAATATATCTTTCCGTTGTTTTTTCGAAACGAAAAGCTCATGATTCCAGTATATTGCATTTGTTGCTAAGAAACAAGTATTAATAGTACGAGAATATTTTTTCTGGCCTAGGCCGGGAATATATTCCCGTATGGATTTTTAATTGTTTAGAAGAAATACAAGTACACTTATAAGGTCAAACGCATTTATTTATTTTAATTTAACAGTATACATAATAATCAATTTTTATTTGATAAATCTATGCCTATCACTGTCCATATCCCTTAAATTTCGTTCACACGTTTTTTGTAAATCAAATAGGTACACAAACTTGACAACTTTTGAAAAAAACAAACAAAATGTATTTATGTCTTATGATGTCGTGGCTAACTAAGCAATAATTTTATATTATTTTCGGTTTTTTACTTTGTTTTGATTTCTTAATATGGTAATTAATGAATAATACTAAAAATTATTTTGGGTTTATATTCGTTTTAAGGTCCGATCGTAGAAAAAATAGTATGTACAATTCGGAGGAAAAGTGGATTCGCGGACTCCCGTGGTTCAATTTCCACTGTCGTCCGGGAATGCAGTTCTTTTCCTCCTAACTATACAATATACTCTTGTTTACCCCTAAAGCTAGCTATGTATGGAATATGAAATTTTCCCTGGAAACTTTTAAGTTATGGCTGTACGGTACACAAATTGTCATAAGCGATGTTTAGTAAAAATCAGTTTTTGACCAGAAAATATTACCAAATGGCCTAACTCTTTCTTTAGCATAAACTAATATGTTTAATTGAGGGATTAATATATGATTATCCAAATAAAATGTTTAGTTTGTCTATAGTTAGGTTTCAAAGTTTATCGTTTTTTTGAAACGCACAAATCAATTTTTTCAATATTTTCTGTCTAACAGCAAACAATTTTTGCATCAAAGTGTTAAGAAACATAAAATCGAGGGATTAATACACGGTTATCAAGATTAGTTTTGAAATGACGTAGAAAATTTAAAATTTAGTTTATTAATATTAAAAATATTAAACAATAAGTTTATTTGTTTTACACCGCAATGACGATTATTTTTAGGAAAATTTACTGTCACTAGATGGCAAATTATGAAATAAAAAGTGTGTCCAACATGAGTGGTTATTAATTTATTATAATATGCAATGCTTAGATCAGCAATTAGGAATGACAATAAATTTACCAATTGATTTTACACATATAAACAATATTAGTAAAGTTTAGTAAGCAAATCATACGAAATTATGGTACTCAAACTTATTAAAGAAACAAACCAGTTGCCAACATACACAACATACATTTGTTTTCTCAGTACCAGAGAGCCTTAACTTAGAAGAATGTTCAAAAATACTCCTAAATGTCAATTTAAATAACTGGGGGAATAACTTAATTGTTTTAATTTACAATTAAATAGGAGTGCTTTATGAATATTATAAATTATAAGAAATATAAATTATACTCTCAATTACAACTCAAATGTTTGAATTTGTCATTTTTCATACATTTCTGTAAGGGGTGGCCATTAGTCAATGCAACAATTAACCAAAATCCATTTACCGGGTTTTGGGTAAAAAATTTCGTCGAATCCGGTTTTACCGGTAATTTATCGGTTTTTTTTAAATAATATTAAAACCAAAAGCTTTTTGAATAAACGTTTTTATTGCACGAATCATAGTTTTATTTGAAGTTCAATCTTCAATTAAATATAAAAAAATAAAAAAATAAATATGAAATTAATTAAAAGAAAATTAACAAATCATAAAACAATTCATCCTTATTAAATGTGTTGCAAAAACTATATTCCAATTATTTCAGGTTCTGTAAAAGCGAATAAATCATTATTTTTCTTAAAGTATCCTCGTAAGAAGCAGAGCGAATCGAGCGTATTGTCACTCAATCGCGACCGTTTTTTTGTACATAATTGACCGGCAGCGGAAAAAGGTCTTTTTGAATTTACACTTGTTGGCTGAATAGTTTTAAGGTAATTAATTATAAACCAAATCTAGGTATTTAGCCTTTACTCCCTCATCCATGAAACACGTTATTTCACGTCTTAGTGATTTGGTTAAGTTTTTATTTTCGGCTGCTCCGCTTCCTGCTGTGGATTGCTTTAAGTTGATGGATATGCTTGTTTTAATTGCGTGGAGCAATCTTTTCTTCATACCGTCGGTTTCTTCGATTGGGAATAAATTGTCTGGTTGTAAATATAATGACTCATTTTCGACATCGCCGCGTAAATCTACCTCACGATCATCATAACTGCATCCTTCAACCAACTCTAAATTTTCAGAGCATTAAAGTCTTTCAATTAATGTAATCATAGACTTTATAATTAGTGATTTGCTGGTGGTGTTGAAGATATCGTAGTGCCCGTCGTTTCTTAGAAGGCTGCTTGGATCCGATAGAAAGTTAAATATGTCCGCGAAATTGCTGCGTCTCTCTTTCATACGCTTTATCAATGTTTCTTTAAATCATCACATAAATAATTACTGTGTTGTGATAACTCATTCAACATGAACTTCGACGGCTCTCGATTATTGCTAACAAGCTATTCCATCGGGTTGGGGAATCTAAAATTAATGACAATTCCTTCTTGTACTCGAGATTAACATATTTTTGAAGAATTTCGTTCTTCAGTGGTGACCTGCGCAACTTTTCGGACAACAGCTCTTACTTTATGAATTATGGAATAAATTTTCTCGTGAGTAATATCAATATCGGCGTCCGTGGATGTTTGAAATTGATCATCGTCGTAAATAATTTCCATAAAGTCGTAAGTTTCTTCGTCGATCTTCAATGTTCATCGATCTGATGTTTCTGTTGATAAATTACTCTCTTGTTTGCTATACAATACCTCGATGACGGCTAACTGAATCCCGTGAACTATGCATAACTGATGGTCTGCGTTAATAATTTTTTCTAACTTCACCATAACAGAAGCACCATCAGTAGTGAGACATCATTGATATTTAATTTGAGCTCCTTTAATTTTTTTCGGTCATCTCAACACACTTTTCGGCAGGTAGTGATCCATATATTCTAGTTAGGCCTAAATTCCAGAACTCATCATTCGCGGCATGAAGATTAATGTTCATGTAACACCGATTTTTTATTGAGGTCCATTCGTCGAGGCTGAGACTAAACTTTTCACCTAACTTTTTCTTGTCAGTGATTTACTTGCTACCAAATCATGAATTTTTTGTTTATACTCCATTACATATTTTTTAATTGTATTCGGTGATTTTGGAACATCAAATCTCTTTGATATTAATAATCTTCGTAGATCAAACGATGTTATGAATTTGCTAAAAGATAGCCCATCTCTGGCTGGCATACGAGAGAGTACAGCTCCAAAACTATCATCTATGTTGTTTTTAAAGAAAATAGTTATTTTTCCAGTAGATTTACGATTACTTTTAGATGTACAAGCACCATCTTCATTATCGATGTCAGTTCTTTTTAATAAAATTATATTATGCTGACTTCTTAAATGTGAATGCATCCTACTTGTGCTGCCACCCGTAGCTTGGATAACTTTACTGCATCCTTTAATGTTACATGTCCCCGTTTCGTTTTTCTTATTTCTATCAAAATATTGCCATGGTGATTCACGAAATCTCTTGTCCATGGTTAAGCTAAGCGTCGAAGTCAATTTTAAAAAATCCATAATAAATTCATAAGAGGAAAGTAAAGAAAAACAAACAGAAATTGCGAAACAAAAAAAATTATGTATTAGTAAATTTTCACACAATTCAAAAAATATTTGTACTTACCTAAGTACGAGTATTACATTATAACCAATGGCAAAATATGTCAAGTTTTATAAAAAAAATACGGGTTTTACTTGGAAATACAAAATTAAACTTGCACTAAATTAATTCTTATAATAAATTGGATTCAACTAATTTAAAATTTTAATACTTGAACATTTTATGTGTACATTTATGAAAATGAGAGTGAGAAATTATTTTTTTGGCAGACAAAAATGAAAACCAAAAATTGACTACGATACCGAATGTAAGAAAAAGAACTATAGACGATTATGTATATATTTTAATCTCATTCTCCAACACACAAAAAATCTATTAGAAAACGTGCAAATTTATCAGTAAATAAAATATAATTACCGGTTATTCGGTAAATCAATATTTAGGCGGTTAACCGGTTAATCGGTTAGTGGCTATAACAAGTTATTGCGTGGGAAAAATGTATTGAAATGGACATTTCTACGATATAACTCTTTTACTTACACTCCGGTTCACTTAATTACGACCACTTATTATGTTAATTTAAATTTTAATAACTACCATATTTGTAAAACCAGAACATTAGTTACATGCATTTAACGATATATTGTCGCTCATTGCAATATCGGTAAAACAGATACCAACAATACGTTGCTTGTATTTTTTTTACAAATCTAGTATACTAGTCAACAAACATATATATGCGTCACTTGATTACGACCAGTGACACTATTCTGGCTTTCCCTGGGAATAAGGAATTGTTAAACATATTTTCATAGCATTTTTGTCCAAATTATATTTTTCTGGCCTACTGTTGGAATTAGTTGGGTGTAAACATTTTTGAAAGAAAGATAAATTGGGAATTTTTTTTCCTCTATAAATTTTTTTTTATAAGATTACGGTCTGTGATGAAATAGAACACAACTATGACTCCCTGTGGGAGTGCACAACTCATGAGCCGACCCATCCTACATGCCAGTATAGGCTGGCATAGAGCTATGCAATGTTCAGATGGTAATAAAATCTGACCTATAACCGTACGTCCCCAATTTGGCAGGCGACTGCGTAAGGTAAGGACGTGAAACGCGAACTGCGAAAGAGTTGGAAGTGCTTGGGCATCAGAACAGATTAAATAATAAAAAAAGACCGTTTCAGTAGGCGAAAATGTAAAGGTCGAAGTTTTGAAGGATTCTCAAATCGTGAAATAGCAAAAAAAATTGGTGGTGAAAAACTGTTATTGTTTTTTTTAACAATAATATTGAAAATTATGGAAAAAGCAGAAGAGGACGCTTTGTATAATCGAGCGATTATTCGGGTCTGCTTCAAATTCATGTTTATCACTGGCGAAAATTAAGGCAAAATCTGGAGTTAAAGAAGTTGAAATTTGCCAAAAATCACGTGATATTGAAGCAAGAATGGTATCGAGTTATGGACTTCATCTCCTGATGGAGATGATCCATGATCCAAGGAAATTTTATTTTCATGATCCAAGGAAGGAAGAAGTACTGGTCTAAGATGGCGTAATAGTTCGGGGAGCCATTTCGTATTACAGAACAATTGACTTGTCTTTCCTAGCACGAAAATCACTACACTTTTCGGACCTTTGCCATGGATTTACCAGGAAGATAATGGCCCAACTCATACAGCAAGAATTATTTCTAGCTGGGTAAGAGACGAAGATGTGTCATTGCTACCATGCCCATCATATTCAAGGAAGTGTAAAGAGAAGGCAAGCAATATGAAGATAAACTTTCATTAAAATGGCCTGGGATAAAATTAGTCTAAATTATTTGGGCGCTCTCTACGATTGGATGCCTTCACGAATTTTAGAAACTTCTTGTGCGAAAGGAAGAAGCAGTCTCTACTAAAATTAATGAAAATAAAATAATTAAGCGTACAAATAACAGTACTAGTTATTCTTTTCTCGATTTTTTTTAGTTTTTACAGAGATTTGTCTATTGGTCGTACGGTCGTACTGTTAGTATCTGTTTGACATTTAAAATCAATATAATAGGTGGTCGTAATTAAGTGAAGCGGAGTGTATATTGACAATTAAGAGTGCTTTTTAAAGGTTCCCCGGAAATTTTAATATTGCTAGAATAATATTATGGCTTTGGTGTTTGGGAAAAACTAGTTATTGGGAGGACAAGAATCATCAACATGTGTATAATTCTAAGACATAATTCAAATATTGACAATAAAGAGTAGCACATTTATATTTTTATAATTTAACGCAAAAGTTTCTTTCTGGGTATAGGCCAAACTAATAATTTCCAATTCCAAAACATAACTGTTTTATTTAAATTGATAATTAACAGTGTTTTGGGAGTGACTCAACAGGCGATTCAAAACCGTCTCAAGACCATGCTATATTCCGTATGAACTCAAGCCAAGAGATGTCGAACGTTTTCTCACATGCTAGCAACTGCTCCAACAACTAAATCGGAAGGCATTTTTACGATAACCCAAAGCGCAGAAAATCGTGGGGTAGGCCCGGTCGTGCATCAACTTTAACCGTCAAACCGAATATTCATGGCAAGAAGCTAAAGCACCTGTACCCCTACCAAAATTTATAACCTTAACGAATAATGGTGTTTATGTCCAACGAGACATTGTATCAACATTATATCGTTTGATATCAATGACATTGAACCCTAATGTTCTTTAAAGTCTTTAATTTATAGTCTAAATAGAATTGGCCTTCTTAGGATCCTTTAGTGCCAATCGCAATATACGGATAGCTTGATACATTTTATTTTAAATCCGCGTTGGTATCAGAAAAGAACACTCACAACACTCGTGGTTCCAGAGCACCATTAGTTTAAATCCGGATTTTGTTTATATAAACGATTTGGTCATTTACTGGCTGAATTTTTTCTAGGTGGTAAACAGCAATTCCCATTGATATCAACCGAGATCGTTTATCGCCTTAGGTTCCATGAACCTATTCATTTAAATCTTAAATATCGGAATGGGCCATACACATAAGATACCATTGCGGTAATATCAAGTATCGGCTTGAATATAGCCACTTTAGATCAAATATTATCATATTATGTCATTTTCACCCACATGCTGTGACTCTTCTGGTAACACATCGCATGACCAGATAAAAACTGAGTTTAATCGTAACCTACATCACCATGATACCGGTTTACCAATTGGCCAATGTACAATGTTTCCATCGACCCTTCCTCGTAACATACCATTGAAGATACCAATCATCACTCACTGGCGGGGCAGAACGTACAGGCCACTCTTAAAGCAGATATCTGATATACTTTAGCCATTTTAAAATTGTATACTTTAAATTTCAAGCATCGGCCCATATTGGATTAGAGCTCCAGCAAAATGATCTGGTTCATGCACACCTACAGTACTCGTGGCCCGCCTATATTTGGCATTATTCTATGTCTGTGAAGTTATCCCAGGATTTCATACCAGACAAATAAAAAATGCGATCAGACAACACTAAAACTGCATTATCATCTGAATCCAGGATTTGTTTATAATTTCTGTTAAATATGGTAAGCTACATCATCCTAAAAAATAGTATAACGTGATAGAAGTATTCATCTCATAAAACAAAAGATTACGGAAAGTATACGTAGTAACTAACTTTATAATTTTCGTACAACCTTATAGCGTTAGCAACAATCATTAAGGCAAGTCGATATCAACTGGTTCGATTTCCGGCACCATTAATAAAAACTGTTTCTCATATACTGGGCCATAAACATATAGGTCTATAGCGCCAATCTCAACATACGAATCGACTTGGGATTTTTATTGTGATTAGTGGTCTTGTGATGATGACTTCACAAGTCGATACCGCTTGCTCACATAAAACGATTGCAATATTAACTATTACGATTGCCTATATACTGGCCTGCTCTTCCGCAGATATATCGCTGATCATTTTGTTGTTGAGTGTAGATTTTACATTTGTTTTCGGATTACGCACGCAAGTAAACTATATGTGTGTTTTGACATGTGTGTTTTTTTGACAATTGTGACGTAAACTTTATTGTGGTAGTATGTATTTGTTACATAAATTCTGGATATGATTTATTCCAAGAACCTGATTTATTAAAAGCCTGTATGTCTCTGAGGTACAAAAGACACAAAGTAATAATGGTCAATTGTGGGTGCTAATACTGCAAAAAAAAATGTTTTTGTTTTAAAAATATAATTTAATTTCTATTTAGTGTTAAAGCTCGTTAGTTTCGTTAGTTGCAAGCATTTTTTCAAGTTCAGGTATTATTTAATTAAGAAATTTTGTAAGGAAAAATCAAATCGTAATCGAATATAGGCTTAACAAAAAAACATTTCTTGTATTTATTTTGGGATCCCCTAGCGTTGCAATACTTGGAGCCCTACAGGATAATACACTTCTGCTTACAGGCATGTAGGAAATAAATATATTCTACGATTATACCACACATCATTATTATTGTATATACATTTAATCCAAATCGTTGAAAGCTAAAAAAATATTGATATTCTGTATTTGACACTACCAACGTCTTTGAAAAGATGATTGTAGTACACATGTACGGTATATATGTCTACTTACAATATCTTATATGTTCTAATCCATTGAATTGGCAAGGAGATTATACAATTATTTGCGCGTGAGTTATTTGGTTGTACAATGGTACCGGAAATTACACACCCAAATAAAATTTGATAAATTCGGCAGATCTTTTTCACAAAATAATTTTATCTTTATCTAAAATTTCCCCGGAAGAAAATGAATCTCGAATTTCAATAGATGACGGTGGTATGGAGATTAATGCTCCATTTCATATTTATATTCTCTTATGGCGGATCGGGTTCGTGTTATGTGTAACCTATAGCTGCTCGTATATATAAATGTTAGACTTAATTATGAATTATTTTGCATGCATTATGTTGAATTATTAGTAATGTAATCCCCGATAAAACGACACATTAGTTTATTTCATAATTAACAGATGGTACCTATCCAACCTTTCAAACGGCATAAGTAAGTGTTATTTAAACTCATTTATTGAGTTCGTTTAGTAGAACACCTTAAATTGCCAATAATAGGACTTCACAGAATTTATACCAAAATCACCGTGTATCTGGTAGTTCTGAGATAGGCACTATTTCTAAATGAATTGATTGTGCACGTTTTTTTCAGTAAACCGATTCACTAACGCTGTTGGCAGACACACTTTAAACAGCCAATAATGAAATTATACAGAGTGTCCCATCCAACTTATTGGAGCTCATTTCCAACAAAAACGGCCAAGTAAAGTTTTTTCGAATTTTTGATGGTGCAAAAGTTATTCCTGTTTTAGAGTTTTTTTTAGAGAAATTGCATGTGCACCCACCAAAAAATTTATTAATTATAAAACACAAGAGTTCGTTTGTTTAATTTTCTTTTCAATATGATCTAGAAGAGTGTGCCTTTCTAATAACATCATTTTTGTAAGCTACGAGTACATTATCTTCTGTCAAATAAAAACAATGGTTTTGTAAAGTCTCTTCGTTTCTCAAATTTTTTTTGTTGATGTCTAAGTGACGCCAGCGGAAAAGTAATGTACTACAGAAATTTGACCCACTATCAGAAAAAATATGCGACACTAGTCACAGCAGAATGTTTTTTATCAATTTTTTGCACAAAGTAAATCGTGTTTATTAAAAAATGCACTTAACAAAATTTTGATTTCTAATATCGATGCTTTGTCAAGAATAAAACAAAATGAATAAAATATTTTTTTTTACTAATTTTAAATATTATAATAAGTGTTTGAAGTGTTCGCCATTTGCCAAAATACATTATCGGCATCGCCGTATAAAATTCTGCTTAATCCGTCGAAACACACGTTCGTTACTTTTAATAATACCCGGCGCTGGCTGATCGGTCTGGTTTACTCTTTCATAAACCAGTTCTTTATAATAACCCCACAGATAAAAGTCTAAAGGATTTAGATCAGGAGACCGCGGTGGCCATGTAATGGATCCCCTTCCAATCCAGCGACTTGGATAATTCACGTTCAGGTGTTGTCTCACTATACTTGTGCATAGTCAATGTTAAAAAGGCCGATTACATACTAACTCGAATTGCTAGTCATCATCCGCCAATTACAACTTCAATTAATCTAAACGTTTTCAGAAGGCAGCCTTTTTACACTAATTCGCAAGTAAATTTCCGTAAAATAGGCTACATAAAATTAACAGATGATCTGGCTGGTATTGATTGACAATCTTTATTTCATAATTCATGACAATGCAGATTATATTCTAAAACAACAATGGAAGTTTCCTATTTGGTATTCTAATCGTCTTATCCTACTTATTAAAGCGAAAGCTAGATCACTAAAGTGTTTTAAGTTATACAAAAATAGCCTTGATTATGTTTTCCAACTATAGGAAAATAGTTAAACGCGAAATATCGAACTGCTGGAGAAGTTGTATGTCCTGTGTATTGAAAATGATGTAACCAATCCAAAATGTTTTTAGAACTATCAGAAATCATTTCAGACCAAATCAGAATATCCTAGTTGTATGTTCTATAAAGATTATAAATCTAGCAGTCAACGTAAGATTTGTAGTCTATTTGCCGAGCATTCAATTCGGTATATGTACACGGTAGAACACGGCATCTAGTATAGCTTCAATCAGTTGTGCTAATGTTAATTGGTCTTTAATTTCTAAGACTGAAGTCTTGGCAGCGTTGGAATTGTTAGAAATTATTTATTTATTTGTTTATAAATGATGCCTACAGTGACTACAATCGGCACCACAAAACAATTGGTAAACAAAAAAGAAATTACGGCGCATAAGCTCGACTACACAAGATTATATAAAGCTTTCTCGCATGAATTTCTCGACAACTGATAATCGAAAGCTCCGTCGACCTTGTTGAACACGCGCGGTGCCCTCGTAATTGGATCAGAATGACCGTAGTTTGCTACCGCTCGGTCGATGAATAAAACTCCATCGCGTGGACGCATTCGACGTTGGTTCGTTCACAAACAGCGCGAACGCTACGTCTCGGCGATTGTCAAGACGTTGCAGTTTCAAAAGATTACATCGATTCTGATAGGGCGGAAGAACGTAGTCCACGGCACGACTGGATGGTAAATGTCGCAGCGCAAACAAAATAAACTGTTTCTGGATAGCCAAGCATATTGTACGACTTTGAAGTAATGGCGTTAACATGCCAAGTAACGGTAGCATCAGATTGAAAGATCACACCAAGATCCGAAATGAACTCAACCCGATCAATGGTTTCGTTGTACAGTTGATATTGATAAAAAACAGGCGAGCGTGGATACGAAAGAAAAAAATAGTTAGTTTTGCATTCACTCACGTTTAAAGCCAGTAAGTTGGTAATTGACCAGCTGCAAAAGCGATTTAAGTCGTCTTGTAACATTTCGTAGTCTAACACGTTAGAGACTCGGGCGAAAATCTTCATGTCATCTGCGAAGAGGAGGCAGTTGGCAAACTTAAAACATTTTACAACGTCGTTAATAAATAATGAAAATAACAGTGGGCCGAAATGGCTACCTTGAGGCACGCAATCCAGAATCCTAACAGATTGCCAATGATCTGAGAGATAAGAACACAACCAGTCGATGGGAATGAAATCACAGTCGAGACTCTTCAACTTGCTAATAAGAATGGAGTGATCAATCACATTGAAAGCCTTTGCGAAGTCTGTGTAGAAAACGTCAAGCTGCTGCTTGGATTTTAGACTGTCAAATAGGTAGACCTACCGGGATAAAATCCATGCTGAAAAGGAGAAATATGTCTCTTGGTATTGAAGTACAATACTCTGTGAACCATGAACTCAATTTGTTTGGGCAAGACAGAGAGAATGGCGATCGCACGATAATTACTTACCTCAGTTCTATTACCCACTTGAAAATTGGATGAATGCATGATATTTTCCAGGGATCTGGAAAAATACCACGACGAAGGTTTTCGTTAAACAAGAAGGTAACTGCAGGGCCCAGAATTACGGCACAACGTTTGAATAGGATCGGTGGAAGACCGTCATAACTTCCTTGCTAACGTCGAGAAGGAGCAGTTTATTCAAAACCTCCTGTTCGGTAAGTTTGAAATGATCGAGTACAATGGAGGTGGAAGTAGTAGGAAACCCGGTGTCTGTTGACCGAAGTGGCTTGTAAACCAATGCAAAGAATTTGGCAAACAAATTGCAAATGTCGGATGGCTGACTGGCGGTGGAGGTTTGGTAAGACATATTCGACGGAAACCCAGATACTTTTTTCTTGCTGTTAATGAAGTTCCAAATGAATGTCCCGCAATGAATTTAAGACCCTTAGTTGGTTCGAAAGGAAAGGATGAATGAATTGAAAAGGAAATATGGAAAAAGAATCAATTAAGGGTCTTAAATTCATTGCGGGCGTTAACAAAATCGGGATAGTATTCTACGCCGTAAAGCCTGTAATGGGAATAAAACTCAGCATCAACTCGGTATTATATCATGACACCCGAAACCCGGATTTATTATTGATAACCCGATATTGAACGTGTCTCTCGATACCACTCCCGAGAAGCTCATTGAATCTGTACACCTTGTCATTCAAATCCGCACCGCGCTGTAAAAAGTCCCAATCGGCAGTGCTGAGAAATTCATTCAAGGATGCGTACTCGGTCATTCTAAAATTAAAGTGAAAATGGTTAGAAAAATAATTAGTTGTACATTTAGTATTATAAAAAAAATTTATCGTAATTGGTATGTGATAAATGCTCTTGCGTCCAGTGAAGTCCAAGCACGGAGCAACATCGGCAAGCAAGACGTCGTTGGCAAATAACAGGTTCAGGAATTTCGCGTTGTTGATATAGAAGCGAAGTAATCGATGATACACGACATCGTTCCCAGATATACCGGGTATGTTAAAGCCACTCACAATGATAATTTGCTCACAAGGGCGAACTGAAGGTATAACGGCTGAGTCGATGTAGTTGATAAACGTGTTGTAGAGATCGCGGTCGGGTCCGTACGGAATATAAACGCTGACGGCGACAATCGAGGTATTGTAAGCTAGTCTGATACGAACGGCAATGACATTAAGGCGGGAATGGCAGGCGATTACTTCATTAGAGACTGAATTCTTTACAGCAATTAAAACACCACCGCCTCTACAAGGTCTACGAAGTCAAAATCGTATCTGTCTTTTCTATGAACGACATAGCCTAGTGGAAAGTGCTCTTCGGATAACATATTGATCGTAAGCCAGGTCTCGGTGATTATTATAACATCGAAATCATTGTCAAGTATGCCTCAGCGGAAATTCCTGGTTTTACCGCGGATACTCGAGGCATTGTGATAGTAAATAGAAGTGAAGGCATTGATGGTATTAGATGAAGCGACGGTCGTTGATATTAAACTGGCCGGTTAACGCAGTAGTTGCTTGGGCTGTTGAAACGTGGCTAATTCATTAATTTCAGTTCGTTAACTTATTCTTAATAAATTTAAGAGAGCCACTTGTTATTTATTCCATTGAGACTACTATTCAATATGTCTGTAAAATGCGCATTTTTTGTCAAAATGGAAAGAATGTTATTTGGTTCCTATTCATAAAAGTGGTGACTTGGCTAATGTTGAAAATTCTAGGCCTATCCATACTAAACTCGATATCAAAATTATTTGAGAAGTTAATGTACAAAGTCGTTTTCAACTTAATTCAAAACCAAATCACATCTGCCCAACATGGTTTCTTTCCCAAACGTTCAACTCTAACCAACTTAGCTGAGTTTTCTGAGATGGCATATAACACTTTGGACAAAAATGGGCAACTGGACTGTATATACACAGATTTTTCCAAAGCGCTTGATATAGTTTTTCATTTTATTTTACTGATGGTTTACAAATGGTTCCAATCCTATCTTAGTAATAAAACTCAATTCGTAAAGTTTATTGGAACTTTATCGAATGGTTATGATTGAATCCACATCACTAGTTCCTCAGAAGTCGATATTGGGCCACATACTGTTTATCATTTTTGTTAACGATGTCCCGGAAGTTATTCAGTTAAAACACTTGCTCTATGCAGATGATCTAAAGATTTTTAGTGTCATTAACAATGGAAATGATGTGATGACTTTGCAAAGTGATCTTAATTCCGTTTATAATTGGTCTGTCCATAATCAGTTACCTCTTAATGTGACTATGACTTTTACTAAGAAGGTAAATATAATTGAAAATAAGCAAAATATAACTAGAGTAATTGGCAATGCTCCTTTAAGTAAGGTTCTTAAAACGTACCGTTTTGATAAACCTGTTGATATTATTTGACGCAAATCATATAAAACACTGGGATACATTTTTAGGTGTGCCAGAGACTTGGTATTACTTTGCTTCATCTTCATTAGGACCAATTTGAAATACTCACAGATTTGGAACCCCTTCTACGATCAGTATTGCAACAGAATTGAAAGTGTTCAACGACGATTCTCCAAATTTTTATGTTTTAAATATTTTCCTTCGAATGGTTATATGGCGTATACGATCTGTATCGAGAAGTTCAATTTGATGACACTAGAAAGGAGAAGAATGTTACTTGATGAATGTTTTCTTGTTAAATTGATCAAATTGAGACATCGTTATTTTCAAGTATAAACTTTTATGTTACCGGCATATAGATCACAAAATCAGCAATTGTTTCAAGTAACAATTTCAAGAACAAATCTCGGGTTGGTCTTAATTATTAATCAAGTTCTATCAAATCATAATACTGTGGGCAAACAATAGTAAAACTTTGGTCATAATTTTACATTTCTTTATTTATTACTCCAAATCTATTTCGTCCCCCTTAAAGTAATCGGAAAGCATTGTTTCACAGACGTCAACGCGATGCTGTTTTTCCAAAAAATTGAGTGATTTTGGAATCATAGTGCTTTCACTTTTCTTAGGCCCATATGATCTTTTAAAATGGTTTTCACTGATCCTTCCCATATTTCAACGATGCCAGTGAGGTCTTTGACTGTTAATCGTCGATTCTCGAGCACCAATTCCTTGATTTTATTAACGTGTTGATCATCAGTTGATGTTGATGGCCGTCCTAGGCGTGGTTCGTCGTCAACACATTCTTGACCTTCTTTGAATAATTTGTACCAATCAAAAACACTTGCTCGCGACATACAATTATCAGCGAGGGCCTTTTGCAACATTCTGAACGTTTCGGCACCACAAAATTGATTAATTACGCAAAATTTAATGGAACTACTTTGTTGAATAATTTCACTCATTGTAAAAATCGCCGAATGTACTTTTTGTACTTCAGAAAGACAAGCGTATACTAAACACTAATGATTATTTTGATGTGACATTTGGCACAGATGTCACTGACAGTCATACCAACATAGAAAAAAAAATATTTCGACGAATGGTTTTCCGCGCGAAATTTAAATTAAAAAGTCTTACTACTTTTTTATTCTGTTCTTTGGTGATTTGGGTCTGTTTGACTTGTCTATATTAAAATTTGGAAGAAAATGTAAAGTAATCCTGTGCAGTGTGTCCTGATTCTCTAAAAAACACGATAATGTGGAAACGAAAAAATAATCAAATCACACAGGATTGTTGTTTGTGTAAAGTCGAAAAGCGTACTATGGTTTTCATGTTTAGACATTATCTTGTTTTTTAGAGAATCAGTGCACAGAAACAGTGACGGTGCTTGACGCAGATAAACTGAAGCTTGTTTTCATATATTAATATCGATATTACGTATTATTATTAATAGGACATGGCGGAAACTGTGTACTCGTGGATATTAGTCTCCTAAAAATTATTTTGTTTTATAAATTTATTTTTAAGAGTTACAATTTTTAATCTAGTTCCTATTTTCAAAATAATGGTGACAAATATTAATTAATAATCGTAGTGATATATGCCTCTAAATAAATTTCCAATTTAAGACGTTTTTATTAAAGTTGGTATAAAATAACTAATAACATGGTTGTGCGATAGTCATTAACATTGCGGTATATATTTGTGGTACGATTTGTGGTACATTCTACGTACAGTATTGTGTTACAAAAATTATTGGGTAGAAGATGGAGTGTTTATAAGCATAATAACTAAAAAAATTTTTTTTTCTGTGAAAAATTAATTAAATAAAACTAGAAACTGATCTGTAAAAGTTGGCGAAAAGTGCTATTTAATTAAATCACTTGTGTAGTAATACGTAATAGTGTTTCTATGGTTTCTTGCACACACTAGTTTACAAATACATAGTAATGGCGTGTGGTAACAATGCATCTAAAACTAATAATTTTGTTAATGATTTTGAGAATTTTTCCAACAATATAAAGAGTGACCTACACAGTAAAAAAAATGCATTGAATTTTACGTGAATTTTCATGTGGGCAAAGTTGCCGAAACTTTTCGCGTAAAATTACATGAAAAATTGAAAAATAAATTTTAATTGAAAATTAAATGGTTTATACAGTAAATTTACTAGTAAAGTTATGTAATAAATTGTAGGTAAATTTTATAATTTTACGTGTTTCAGTGTTTGATTAAAATTATAAAAAAATATATCGTAAGAATTGATAAAAATATCCAAAGGCTCGAAAATATCAATTCGGCACAAAATATCAATTCGATGCAAGTAACATTTGATTAAAAACGTAACATTATCATTTGAGTATCTGCGCATTAAATATTATTTCTCTCAAATTGAAAGAGGAAACTAAAATTGGTTGAATTAGTTTGTAATTATAAGATACATTTCATGTAATTTTAAATTCCAGTTGAAAAATACAGAAATCTTCAAAAGAGAAAGAAAAAACACGTAATAATCACAATATTGTGCGATATTACAGTTAAAACTTAAATTTGTGAGACAAATTAGGTAAAAGGAACGTTGAAAATTCAATTTTTTTTTTACTGTGTAGTTTCCTGTATTGAAGGATACTTGATTCAGTTCAAAGATCAAATCAACGCAATTATTACCAACATCAACAAAATGAACAAAGAAATTGAGCAGCTCAACGAAATAATTTCTAATACCGAAAACCTGTCCTAAATTGTTTATAACATTTAGCAATCCGATTAAATTTGTCTGTAATAAGCATCGTTTTTCTGCTTTCCGCATCAAGTCGAAAGGCGTTACGATAACTAGCGTTGTGGTACCATCGATTGTCATCAAGTTTGCCATGAAATCGTCAGCAATTGAGTTCTTTAAGCAGTACAAGCTAAAACGGGATTTATCACTTCATCATATTGGTCTTAATTCCACATCACGAATCTATGTCAATCTTGGGCTTACTGTAAAAAATAAAGAGCTGTTCGTGGGGGCCAGAAAAGCGATAAAATCTGGCAAGATTTTTAAAACATTTATCAAGTCTGGATTGGTATATTTTCAAGCTACACAAACATCCGAGCTAATTCTTCTACGCAACGCAATTAACCTCGATTGATAATAATGATCTTGTTACTAAACCTGCTATTCATCGTGCATCTGATCAAATCAAGGATACAACTAAACCTGTTATTCAAACAACTACTACTCCGATTGAACGAAAAAGTACTAGATCAGTCTTTTGATTATTGATTGATATTATTATTGATATTGATTATTCTAGAAAGCTACAATTATCCCGGAAAGTTACTAAATTGGTAATGCGATATTATACAGATAACAATTCTAATATTTAAAAAAAATTGTGGTACATTGTAAATCATACTACAAAACCCATATAAACATCCAATTTTGGCCTAAAAGTCAGCATACTTTATGTCCAAAATAAACGTAGTCCATTTCCAGATATTCAATATTAGAGCCATATCTTAATGCATGTGATGCTATGGTTGCATTGAACTTTTCCATTTTATATGAAAAATCGGTTAAATTCAACATTTAATTGCTGGAATCCAGGAGATATCCCCGTCGAGGTTATTTGCTCAAAAGTTAGGCCCATCCATTTCAGATATAACACCAATAGCTCAAGTCTGAACGGTGAATATAAAGGTAATCATCTAGGTGGATTTCCCCTGGATTCCAGTGATTAACCGATTTTCCAAATTGTAAATTTAACCCTATTTTAGACATGAAACCTATCCTGAGATTTTGCTTTAGGTCAGACCTTTATATTCACCGTTCAGACTTGAGCTATTGGCATTATATTTGAGATGAATGGACCTAACTTTTGAGCAACTAGTCTCGAGGGGGATATCTCCTGGATTTCAACATATTTCGCGGTTGGAATAAGCCACATAGCTTATTGACATTTTAATTATAAACGATCGAGTATGATTTGTTTTTATACAACAAATTTTGTTTAATTCGGGCTACTAGATTTGCTTAAAAAAATTGTTATACTTTAGTTTACCATTGTGTTCATCATTTTGTTTTATTTGTGACGAAGCATCGATTTTAGAAATCAAAATGTTGTTAAGTGCGTTTTTAACAAGCAAAACAAATTGATGAAAATTGATAAAAAACATTCTGTTGTGACCCGTTTTTTTTTGATAATGGGTCAACTTTCTGTAGCACATTGTTTTCCCGCTGGCGTCACTTAAACATCAACAAAAATTTTTGAGAAACAAAAAGACTTTACATAACCATTGTTTATATTTGACAGAAGACAATATAGCATACAAAAATGATTTTATTGGAAAGGCACATTCTTAGATCTTATTAAAAAAGAAAGTTAAACAAAAGAACTCTTATTTTCTGCATGCACTTTTGTTAAAAAACACTAATTTTGGAATAATTTTTGCACCGTCAGATGTAATTTTTAAACAGATTGGCATCGTAGGATTTATTGAATAAAACTCACTCAAAGTTTGTACCAAACTGACACGGTTATCTGATGATTTAGATAGGCTTTACCTTTCAAATGCGATAGGTATCAATATTTGAGAGTTTGTACTAAAATACTATTGTCCCCTCATGATTCCTATAGGCTTCTTCTTTCAAATGGGATAGGCTCTAATGACCAGTAAGACGGTATTGTTCAATAGTGCCAAAATACAAGGAATGGGATAGGTGAAATTTCCGGATAGATTTATAATGAAAAGTTTTTATTAGTTCAGTTTTACTAAACTCTACAATAATTAGACTCGGCCGATAGTATCAAGCGATTAAAATTGTCTATTTAATGAATACCAATAAAATGAATAAAAATGTTCAACATATGTTCAAAATTATTTCTAATGTGAAACGGGTTAAACTTTAGCTACTGCTAAAGTTAACCCAGTTTCATAGATTTTTGCCGCTACCTGTATTCATCCCCAGCGGCATTAACCCGTAGCTCAGTCGGGAGAGGTTAATCGGTCGTGGGGATGGGGATGCACCGGTAACAGCCTAGATAACCGCATCAAAAAAAAACAAACATAAAAAAAAGGAAAAGTGGGGTATCGGACCCCGAAGTAGTGGTTAGCCTACCAGCCCATCGCGTGGGCAAAACTGACCGTGGTTGTATAGGTAAAATGATTATCTAAACATTTTACCCTAATCTAACTAAACTAATTAAAACATTCTGGCCCATCGGCCCTAATTAAAAAAAAAATAATGTTAGTAAGAGGGGTTAATAGTGGGATGCTATCTAGGTTGGTAACAGAAAAGAGCCGCTCGGCGTCAACAATTTCTTATTACCTTCTGCCGGTAGCAACCTCACTATTATTATTTAGTTTGTTAGTTAAACCACTTTACTTACCAAACTAAAAAAGTCTGCCCGCAAAAACACCAAAAATAAAATTTTAAAACAAACACAAGAACACCAAACACGGTTTATTAAGTTTAACTATTTTATTTTAAAATCACACCAATCAAAAAAAAACTTAAAATACCACAATTTCACTCAAATACAAAAAAACACAATTCTCGACCACACGTTCATCTATTTCAAAACGGACTGTCCCAAAAAGCAAGAAAAAATATCGTACCTATTTTGAGTTTCATAGTAAATTTTATGCGATCTCATCACAAAAATTCCTATGAAAATTGTACAGCAACGTGACATCGATTTTGCTGACTCGATCCACGCGCAAGTATTTTTTTTCTTCAATCCATCCGTTGAGGAAGTTCGAACAACAACAACCACAATGCTTTTCAATATTTGCATCGGTCATTGTCATTCACCTAATAAATAGATCAAGTACATTTATTATGTACATAGGCAACGTAATCAAATTACGTTGATGTACATATCTGCGTTTACTTAACTGTGGCACATATGAATTATCTTCGAGGTCATGCCGATGAGGAAATAGATTTTGTTGGGATGGGTTGATAACGGAATTAGGTTTAATTCCGTTACAAATGGTCCAAATTCATTTAGCCGCCTTGGAAAATTGATGATGTCCCAAACACTGGTGTCTTCTCTGAGTTGTTTCGATTTCTTATAAAATCGATTCTGTGCCAAATTAGTCACACTGGGTAGTATCGTGGATTGCGATCAATCTTTTCGGTGGCAGATGCTTGCCCAGACCATCATGCAGGCCGGAAAGTGACTATCAATAATTCTCACATCTGAGTAGCAATTTATTGCAATGTTAAAGAATATCAACTGTTGTTGTAGCAATGTTCTCCTTTGTGGAGAACAGATCCTTCACGCAACCTGACAAATCGTCCGGCGATATTTCTTAACTCGTTTAGCATTCGATGGGTCGTTGGGAAAGCGGAAGCAGTTTTGTTTGTATTTGTGATGTCCAAGCGTTTCTTTTCGAGGTAGTGTCTATTGTACTCATTTATTCCGCTTAAATTGTGGAAACTGATATATAAATAGCTTCTCCTTGTGTTGTCAATTTGATTGATAATTTTTCTGTTATCAATTGTTTTTCGTAAATATTATTCACCTCTATCATAGTTTTCGAAATAATTCGGACTGCTACAAGGACGCGAAACTTCTTATAGAATATAAGTAGTTAATGTCCTGTTTTATGTCGTTCATAGGCGAGGTGTTTCGTAGACCATATCCAAATCATTTATGGGTTTTGTGAAAATTAGGTGGGTGCCATGCCTTTCTAAGAAAATATAAATTATTTTCCTTTGAAGCTATTTTCAAGTTCAACTGAAAAGGTCACAATTGTTGTTTATGCAAAACATGTGCCAGATAATTGATCGATAATATGCTATCAAAAAATAAATTTAGTCAAAAAATGTTTCTTTAAGATGGGTGAAACGCCTTGAGTTTCGAAATCCAGCACACGCAACGTTTTTCTTTCTATAACGAAAATCCGAAATTATGCATTTCACGTTCTGTTCACATGTACCAGTTGACATATGTACATGATTTATTCTGTCTAAAATATTTGATGTTCTTATTATGAATATCGATTATGTATTTTTTGTTAAAATATCGCATGCCAAATTTTTGTATAGAAACATCTTGAAAAATCGTTCTTGCTTTTCAATAAGAAGGAATTTTTGGTTGCTAAAAAATTCTGCCAAGTTCAGTGATTATTATTTTTTAGTTAAAGGCTTCTACTTATATGTTTTATTAACGGAGAATGACTTTAATTAACAGTTTATTTGTTTTACTAGCTTTATACATAAACCCACGCCTGCACACAAAAGTAGCGAGGTTTTCCGCATAGCACAATATAATTAACAATCGTATTTTCGTCTCGGATAGCTAACATGTTGTAAACCCTAGTTACCCAAATTAGGTTGGGTACCATTTCTGTATTAACTGACTCAAATTAGGTCGATGAGAAACGTATGTAAACGACAATTTCATTATGAAATAGTGTTGCTAATTGCAGTGATGTTAACTACAACACAGCAGCCATAAAATTCAGTTTTACGGTTATTGTAGGCACAACAAAACTACGAATTAGCCAAAAATACAAAAATGAAAATGGATGAATTTAATAACGAGAGTATTACTCAAATTATTGATGAAGAAAACATATACTGCGATCGAAACATAATTTTTCATCCCCAACCTGACCAAAATCTCGAACCTGTAAAGGAAAAAGGGGTAAACTGACGTCCCTCAAGCTAGCAGAACCCATACAACAGAACATTACAAATTATTATGAATAATTATAGGCTAATAATAGGCTAATTAAATGCTCTATTAAACAATTTTGGGCTCCACTTGTTCTTGACCAAACTTCAGGTCATTTATTCTAAAGCTAGCAGAACCCAGATCGAAAGTCGGGCCTGAACCGAAATTCCCCATTAAAAAATTAACCAAACTTCAGGTCATCTAATCAAAAGCATTGATTTGAAACTATTTTTATTGTGTTGTGACGTGAATAGGTCATTTACCGCCAATTTGCCATTTTAATTTCTTTTATGGAAAAAAATGTTGACATAGCCAAACTTTTTTTAAATGCGCCTTAAATGCGTAAATAAACCAATTAAATTCAGTCGCTCCACCTGGAAACCTGTTGGTGGCTGAAATTTAAGCTAAACCAACAGAAAATAGTAAAATTCATGGTCTTAAATTTTACGACCAAAAAAAAAAAATTCGTAATAGGAATATTTGCGGCGGATCGAATTTTACGAAATCGAAAAAAAATCATAATAGGCCACCAGAGACACGCACGTCCTGTGAACAACACCAACTTGTTTGCATTCGATTTCGTATAGCATCGCCATAGATCTTACAACTCCTTGATCCAGCGGCGCACTTTCGTCTTTATACGTGGATCATACCAACTGTCATCGGACAAGTGATGTAGTGGTTAAAGCTTCGGCACTTGGACCGGGAGGTACTGGGTTCCCCACCAGAGGCTGGATGCAAAACGAATTTTCATCATCGATTACGATCGGTGATATTTATAAACACAACTAAGACCCTCTTACACTGTTGGAGTGCAAAATTCAGCGCCGACTCACCGTTTCCATGTCAGTGTACAGGTTGACATGGAGCTTGCAGTGTGCAAGTGGTATACTGTATACTGTGTGCGTGAATGAAAAGGGAGGTATTAATTAACTTTCAAAGGACATTAAATCCACTAAACAATTAATACTTTGTTAAAAAAAACTCACTTTCCTCTTGCGTGCATCAACATCCATGACCCATGAATTAGCAAATAACAACCACCAAACTTCGTATAATTTTGATTTTTTATCCATTTTAAGTTTTTTAGGCAATTTATTGCTTGAACAAATGACCAGAATACACAATAAATTAATTAATTTATTTATTTTGAATTTATTTTTATTTCTTAACACTACTACCTCTGAATTGGCAGCTAATTTTTTAACAGTTAGTTTGACTGTAGAGGATATGGTTCCGGCTCACTTTATAAGGTCCCGACTGGAATTAAAAGGTTCCGGCCGAAATTTTATTTTTTATTATCCCTGCAATCTGTTGTGGGGCCAAGGCTCTCCCAACTCTTTCTGTTTGCTTTTTCCGTCCTTACTTTTATGCCAGTGTCAGCCAATTCGAGGACGTACGTTTATAGGTCCGATTATTGGTTGGCCTTTGACTTTTATGTCGAACAGACGTGTTTGTAATTTTCTTGTTTTTTCCGAAAAATATTTTTCAAATTGTTTTTCAAATTATTTCTCAATAACTATATTTTGGGACAATAAATGGACATGGAAAAGCCTTAATTTTGGCACGAGCTGGAGTAATAATTTAGCAATGAATAATGATTAAGAATTATTAAGAAGCATCCCTGTTTTACGAAAGAACATAATTACGAGTATTTGGAGAAATTTGAACTATGCGTCAAATTACAAATGAGCGCCCGTGCTCACAATGCGATGCGTAGTTCACTAAATTTTTCAATTTTTATGTAATTGGACTACGTCCGTAATAAATAAATAAATTAATAAATAAATAAATAAATAAATAAATAAAGATGTTATCGCCATCTGCGGATACTGGACATACTTATAGGTCAGCTATAGCTAAAATAGCACTGCTATTTAGCATTGCTACGTAGGTAAGCAACATTACTTCAAATGTCAAAATGGCAATTTTTAGATTATTTAGAAAAAACAACAACAAGAAACCCCTAAAATCAATAAACTCGAAAAACGTCCAACGTGAACTTTTTTGTTTTTGACAATTATAGCAACATACGGTATGAACGCAAACTAAATAATATTGACATTTATGGCATTCCTATTTTAGCTGAGGTTTAAACGCAGCAAATGATACACAATACATTGTGCTGTGGGATAGTCGGTTTGGCTGTTGTATGGTTCCGGCTGGCTCTAGTTCTCTGCCAAGACTTACGAGCTCTTCTTTTTTCATTAAACAACTCTCTCACTGCAATTGATAGTATACATATTTTTTTGTAATCCGAGTATTCCTTGCTGTTCAGAGGTACTTTCTCCGGCCGCATATTGTGCATTTTCAATAATGCTTTCCTATTCTCCTTCTATCGAAGCGTTCGAGATCTGCACCTGAAGATTAACGCTTTCTTCGACTAGCTGCCGAAAGTATTCCCAGTTTGTTTTGTTATTTGTTAGTCTTGGAGGGCTTGCTTTCCTTATTACCGTGGCACTCATTGTCATTAAAACGGGATATTGGTCTGATGATAGCCCCTCCTCATTTTCGACTGCTAAGTATTTTTCGGAGATACCTCTTGATTTGTAGAAATCCAGAAAGTCGATCATTTTCTTTGGGTGCGTAGGCCAGTAGGTTGCTTTCTACTGGAGTGAAACTCACATTTTAATGTCATGCCCGCTTCAAATAGCTCTCTTCCTTTGGGAGTAGTTCTATCTGATCCCCAGAATATGTTCCTCGCGTTAAAGTCGCCTCCAATAATACAAATACTACTAAGCGATTAAAAAGTTTGATGTGGTCTTCTTTGTTTGGGTTATATCCGGACTGTAGCTACTTGTATAGCTTCCTCTTCTAATTTTCGTGGTGTTTAATATTATCCGTAATAAAGATTGCTGTTCCTCTCTAGCTCTTCTGCTGGATGAAGGGCTTGGTAGCATTGGTATCCACGTATTTTGGCATACGAGGATTTTTTGAGATTAGGCACATATCAATTTTTTGAGTTTAAGAATACTTCCAATTCTGAAATGCGTTGCGCAAGGCCGTTTGCATTCCATTGTTAAGTTTGTATGGACTAGACTAGAATTAAGGAAGTCAATGACAACCTTAATTTTACTTGTCGCATTCAGTGTTTTTTTTATTTTGGTTCATCTATGTATTTTCCAGTGTTCCTAGTCTCTATTTTTTCAGTAGCTCGCCCATAGATTCCAGTCTTTGGTCGTGCGCAGCCAGATGTGAATTGATAGCGTTTAGCTTTTGAAGTATTTCTTACAGGACTTGGTTTTCCTGATTCAGTGCTGAATTGATATTTCGTTCTGTTTAACCATTTGTGCATATGATGTATCTTCTCATACTTTGCCACTATTTAGAGCGATTTGGTTTGGGTTGGACTGCATCCTAAATTGAGAACTCTTACTTGTTTGATTTCTCTTTTTGCTTCTCATTCTTTGGAATTCTTGCTAGGCGATGATTACCACAGTGTATGAATTTCACTAGTTCGTTCTTACTTTTTTTGCAGTCTTTTGATGAATATTTCTCAGCGCATTTTACGCATTTGGGCTGTCTATTACTGTATTTGCGTGTATGGTTATACGCCTGACAGTTGACGCATTGTGGAATTCCACTAGTGTTCCTTTTTAATGTCTCCATCTTAACTTTCATATTAAGGATTGATTTGATTCCATATACCCTATCTCAGCGTTGTCAAATATTAGCATGAAAATAGGGAGGCCAACTTTGGTTATTTCTCTTTCACCAATTGCGTTTTTATTGTCCTTTCTCTTTAGTATGTTCAATGTTAGTACTTACACGTTGGGTATATTTACTGATTGCAGTAGTCTCTCTTTCGGTTGCAGATGTACAGTTCTTATGTACATTTACTAGGTTCGTGGATGACTGATCAGGCCGTTGGGGTTGTGGCTTTCTTACGCTCTGTGTTGATTTTTTCACCACAGTCGAAGATTCTGCTTTTCTATTTTTGTTTGGACGTTTGGTTTTAATTTGCCTTCGTACAAATAGCAATTTATTTGGTCTAGCATCGCTTATTAATGATCCAACTAGAGTAACTGATACTACTTCTACTTGTATTGACCACTTATTTTGCAGATTGCGTGATAATTTATTGTCTCGCGTCGAGGTTGAATTATTTAATTATATGATTACTGACCATCACTTGATGCATGTTGTGATCGAGATTAATCAGGTAAAAAGCAATGATAGATTACCTGTTAAGCCAA
This sequence comes from Nephrotoma guestfalica, assembly GCA_963691935.1. Classification (NCBI taxonomy): domain Eukaryota; kingdom Metazoa; phylum Arthropoda; class Insecta; order Diptera; family Tipulidae; genus Nephrotoma; species Nephrotoma guestfalica. The sequence goes on along the minus strand of OY829913.1, from coordinate 214,811,407 downwards.
AAATCATTCTATCAAAATTCTTGGAATTGTTAAGTAGAGCTAATTTCTCTCCTATTTATGCCCTTGACGATCCGTGTGCAGCTGTTGATGTGTTTTTAACGCTTTGGAATTATGTTTTTTCAGCTAGCCTAGACTTACAAAAATCACGTAGTAATCGTCCTATTAAACCATGGATCTATGAGGCCTTGTTAAACATGATCAAACGTAAAAAATGGTTATTGAGAAAGGCGAAGCATGTTAGAACCAATCAACGTTTCCAGCAATATGTTACAGCCTATTGTCAGAAAGTAAAAAAGAAAACCATTGCTGCTCGCGTAGCTTATTATAAAAATAGATTTGATAACTGTTCCGGTGACTCCAAACTTATGTGGCGTACTATCAATGACATTTTAAGTAATAATTCGTCAAAGATTAAGCTCATTAATTCTATTAACTCATCTAATAATGATCTTTTAACTGATGCGTCTGATATTGCCAATGAGTTCAGCAATTATTTTGGGAGTATTGCGTCAAATTTGAAGTCTAGTCTCCCATTAAATAATAGGAATTCTATGAAGTCTGACGGCAATGTGTTATGTTGAGCAATCTTTTTTTTCTTCATTCAATTGACGATCTTGAAGTTTCTAAAGCCATTGCTTCTTTAAAATCAAGAAACTCTTACGATATATTCGGTTGTAGCAATTACTTAATTAAAAGTTCCGCTGGCCTTATATGTGCTCCTTTATGTCATATTTTTAATTGTTGTTTTAGAACTGGTATTGTTCCTGAAATTTTAAAATCAGCAATTGTGCTACCTCTTCATAAAAATGGTTCCAGACGCGACTTAAATAATTACCGGCCTATTGCTTTACAGCCAGTCCTGTTAAAAATAATGGAAAAAATTATTAAATGTAGAATGGTTGTATTCCTAGTGAAGTATAGTGTTATAAGTTGTTGTCAGCACGGTTTTCGCAACGGGTTTTCCACGGAGTCTGCATTAATTGAATTTTCAAATTGCGTGCATGCATCGCTAAATAATTCTGAATCTTGCGCTGGGTTTTTTGTTGACATAAAAAAAGCCTTTGACATGGTTGATCATAACCTCCTATTGCATAAGCTTTTAGATCTCGATTCGATCTTTTAGTTTAAGGAAATGGTTTGACCACCATCACCTAATTTTAAGTGACAAAACTAAGTTTATGCATTTTAGTTTGGGTAGCAGTAGTTTACATTCACCGTTAACGTATCATTCCAGTTTTTGTAATGCTGTTAATTGCTCCAGCTCGTGCATTTCCATTGAAACTGTTGAAAGGTTCAAGTGCCTTGGAGTTATTGTTGATTGTAATCTGAATTGGAAGCAACATGTCGATAAAATAAAAAAGTCTCTTAGCAATGCGTTACGAACTTTATATCTATTAAGACCAGTAGCACCCAAATCGATATTGTTAAAATTCTACTATGCTTGCATTAACTCTAGGCTTGAATATGCGTTATCGTGTTGGGGTGGTTGCTATCATTCAACTTTAAAAATTCTCATAATTGTTCAGAAATATGCTATTCGTATTATGTGTTTTAAGTCTTCGCGAGTTTCTGCTTGGCCATTATTTTTGAGTTGCAAAATTTTACCATTACAACATTTATATGTTTATAAGGTTTTACGTTAATTTTATTTGCGAAGTGGGCATCGATTATTGAGAGCAAATGTGCGATACAATATTAGGAACAATGATCGTTTCTTATTTGTTGTTCCACATTTTTTTAGTGTTCATTTTAGAAAATATTTCCTGGTAACTGCCCCTTCCTTATTCAACCAACTTCCATTTAGCATTCGACAACAAATAAATTCGAAATCATTTCTACAGGCACTTAAAGTTTGGCTTTTTGAGCACCCTAATATCGATTTTATATTTAGAGTTTTAGTCTGATGAAGTTTAATTTTAGTTTTAATTCTATTTATCTTTTTATATTTTATATTTTATTGTTATGTTTTTATTTCGTATGTTATCATAACCTTTTATCGTAAATTGTTCTTTGTTAAAGGGTAGATCAATACTGCCGTTAAATCGGTGATGATTACCCTACTCATTTATTTTCATTTTGTATTTTAATATTACATGTGACAAAAAATTGTACTGAAAATAAATGATAAGCCTGTGTGCTTCAAAAAAAAAAAAAAAAGAATCTGCTTTAAGCTGTTGAACTTCTTTGAATAGTTGTCCATTGATTTGCAATAACTTTTCTAGCGATTTCTTTAAATCAGCGTTTTCTTTAGCGACATCGTGGTCGTTTTCCTGGTTCACGTTCTCCAGGCATTCAGCATTTACGTTCTCGCTGAGTCGCGGGGTGCATTTGTCTAGGCGGTGATCTAGAGATTATTGAGCTTGGTTGCCTAAAGGAAAAAGGAATTAGGAAAGATATGTTCATAGTATTTTTGTCGCAAAAATTTTGTCATGGTAGACTATGGTAATCAGTTGGTGTAAATTTTTCCAAAGACAAAATTAAATTTGGAATATTTTTCTTATCCAATTTCGATGTGCAAAAAATATTTCCTAAATAATAAAAATTTAGATCAAACATGATTTTTCCTAGTTCCTTTTTCCTATAGTAAAGCCAGAATCGACCTGCTGAGGGAAAAATTTCGTTTTGCTGTACACTCATTACTTTATTAACGGTTATTTATGGCAGCAGCTACTAACCCAACCGCAATGGATTGGTAGTGGGTAAGAAGAGAGAACATCATTTGCTAGATTCTCGGTGTTCGGTTATCCCGCCGTTTCTCGGTCGCCAGAGCCTTGTTGGTTGATTAGCAACCATGGGCAGGTGAGGTTCACATTTGGGCTGGTAAATAAATCTTCTAGGCCAACGCTCCATACCCCCTACAAATTTAAATGCCTGTGATTTTTGTCATAACAAGTCACCAAAATAATACGCAATACTTCTGTTTGAAATTTGAGCTATTTCGGTTTCGTTAATATTATTAAAGAAGAAGTATTTTGCTTTTCAAATTGATTTTCTTTCAACGAAAACCTATTAAGGCGGTACTAGTAGTGCAAAAATAGTATAACCACCACGCTACGCTTGAGGACCTTGGTATATATGTACATACAATATACTATAAAATGTTTCTTGGCAAATTTAATAACCGTTAGTTTGAGACATCAATGGAATATCACGTGTAAGTGAGGGTAGGGTGCACGCATAATTTCCATTATATAATTCTGAACAGCAAAAGTAAAATTTTTTAAATTATAAAATTTTCGACAAATAGTCAAAAACAGACTCTTTTGTACTGCACAAATAAATGTCTTCAACTACCTGGGTACGAAAGCATAAATTAAATCAAATTTAGCTTAAATTCTCATTGAGTTTTGTTGCTATTTGAGGGAAAAAGGAAATTGTCATGACAACTATTTATACGTTCATTGTTTGCATAATGTCTACATCTACATCCGTTTGTGTTCGAATGTAATATAAAATGAAAATTTCGAAACAACAAAAGGCGTAATATCGCATAATGTCGTTCATGTATTTATCTGTGGCAAAGATCTTCAGAAACATTTATTTCATAATACACGTATACAAATGGAAGAGGGCCTGGGATTTCTCCATCCATAACCGAAAAGTTGAAATTTTTACGTAGACAAGTTGTACTTAATTCCCTTCAGTTATGCTGAAATTAACACACAATCCAAATCTACATAATCTACCAATATTCTTTGATATATTATGCTTACTTATCTAAAATAAATATTATTCTATGTATCATTAAAATTAAGCCTTATTTACAAGCCAAATCTAAAGGGTGATTTTTTTGTGGTTAGGATTTTCATGCATTAGTATTTGACAGATCACGCGGGATTTCAGACAAGGTGTCAAAGAGAAAGATGCTCAGTATGCTTTGACATTTCATAATGAATAGACTTACTAACGAGCAACGCTTGCAAATAATTGAATTATATTACAAAAATCAGTGTTCGGTTCGAAAAGTGTTTCGCGATTTACGTCCGATTTATGGTCTACATAATCGACCAAGTGAGCAAACAATTAATGCGATTGTGACCAAGTTTCGCACTCAGTTTACTTTATTGGACATTAAACCAACCACACGAATGCGTACAGTGCGTACAGAAGAGAATATTGCGTCTGTTTCTGAGAGTGTTGCTGAAGACCGTGAAATGTCGATTCGTCGCCGTTCGCAGCAATTGGGTTTGTGTTATTCGACGACATGGAAGATTTTACGCAAAGATCTTGGTGTAAAACCGTATAAAATACAGCTCCTGCAAGAACTGAAGCCGAACGATCTGCCACAACGTCGAATTTTCAGTGAATGGGCCCTAGAAAAGTTGGCAGAAAATCCGCTTTTTTATCGACAAATTTTGTTCAGCGATGAGGCTCATTTCTGGTTGAATGGCTACGTAAATAAGCAAAATTGCCGCATTTGGAGTGAAGAGCAACCAGAAGCCGTTCAAGAACTGCCCATGCATCCCGAAAAATGCACTGTTTGGTGTGGTTTGTACGCTGGTGGAATCATTGGACCGTATTTTTTCAAAGATGCTGTTGGACGCAACGTTACGGTGAATGGCGATCGCTATCGTTCGATGCTAACAAACTTTTTGTTGCCAAAAATGGAAGAACTGAACTTAGTTGACATGTGGTTTCAACAAGATGGCGCTACATGCCACACAGCTCGCGATTCTATGGCCATTTTGAGGGAAAACTTCGGAGAACAATTCATCTCAAGAAATGGCCCGGTAAGTTGGGCACCAAGATCATGCGATTTGACGCCTTTAAACTATTTTTTGTGGGGCTACGTCAAGTCTAAAGTCTACAGAAATAAGCCAGCAACTATTCCAGTTTTGGAAGACAACATTTCCGAAGAAATTCGGGCTATTCCGGCCGAAATGCTCGAAAAAGTTGCCCAAAATTGGACTTTCCGAATGGACCACCTAAGACGCAGCCGCGGTCAACATTTAAATGAAATTATCTTCAAAAAGTAAATGTCATGGACCAATCTAACGTTTCAAATAAAGAACCGATGAGATTTTGCAAATTTTATTCGTTTTTTTTTAAAAAAAAGTTCTCAAGCTCTTAAAAAATTACCCGTTATTAAATTTTATCGATTTCGGTTTGTCTACATATCACAGTTTCTATAGCTACGAGTAAGAAGGTTAAAGAAATATTTGAAAATGTGGTTTTGAACCAAGCACGAATTTTTTAATTTCCATTGAGACTTAAACTGAATTATCTTCTACACAAGTGATAAACAAATTTGAAATATCTGGGGTGGGTGACACGTTTTAACCAAACAGAAGCATGTGCTGTATTAAACTTTTTTCAGGCTGTCTAACTAGATAATGACATTTAAATCGAATGTGGACTGAAATTTTGTAGCCAGGCATAATGAATTTATTGATTACGCAGCGTTGCAAAGCTTTAAATCCTATTATTAAAGTATATAAGACAAGTCGGTGTAGGTAACTGTAGCAGGGAAACTTTCGAATTTCATAATGAAACTTTGCATACCGTTTTAATTAGTGCTCACGGGAAATACTAAGTGCTAGTGCAGGAGCCGAAAAAACGGGAAAATAAAATTTCAAATTTCGCCTGAAAGACGAAACAAATAAAAAACGATTGCTAGAAAAAACCAGAAACAATTTATGCGTAATTTTAATGTAACCTCCTACAGGCGGCTAAACTGATGAAATTTGTGCTTATCATAGAAATATGATTTTCATAAATTTTCTTTCATAAATTGAGGAAAAACAAACTAGCCCCTAAATGATACTATACTGAACTTCAAGACACAGAGGTATAGCGTTCAATAATATTTGTGTTGAACATCAAAATAAACAATAGAAATAAAATGTTCTAAAATCCAAGTCATAATCAATTCAGAAAGCATATTCCTGTCAGGTAAGTTCATTGCCATCCGAAAAATATAGTGGCTGAATTTGGGCTAATACAGAATTGGCCCAATTCCATTGAACAACAACGACCGTTGAATGAACAATTTTCTGACAAAATTTATTCCAGAAACCAATGAAAATGGCACTTCTGATTACATATTCCTATCAAGTATGCTCATTGATATCCTAAATTCGGCCACTATATTTTTCGGTGGGCAATGAACATACCTGACAGGAATATGCTTTTTGAATTGATTATGACTTGGATTTTAGAACATTTTATTTCTATTGATTAATTTGTTGTTCAACACGAATATTATTGAACCTCTCTGTTTAGTCTGTTTCATATAGTATCATTTAGGGGCTAGTTTGTTTTTCCTCACTTTGTCTTTCCTCCTTAGCACAAATTGGGCTTAATCGGTAAGTATCATTTTGAAATTCGAAAGTTTCCCTGCTGCAGTTACCCACACGACAAGTCGATCTGCCTAAGTTAAAAAAAACACCTAATGAAAATAATGTTTATCAGTAACATTTTGTGCCCTGTGTTTTTTATTAGTTTGGTTTCGTGATATCAATTCTTTCCCCGATTTTAGATTTTTCCAAACAATTTTGTTCACGTAAAGTATTTGCTAAAGTCCAAAAAATTTGTCGAACATTATTTTTTCTTGAAGAAAAATTCAATTTACTGTCAGTTTATCATCAAAAATTTATCCTGAACAAATTACCGTGTGTACAGTTTATCGTTTAACACGTTTAATGTCGTGGATTAGAAGTACCGTAAAACACAATTATGCCATTGTGCTGGTCAGAAATGGGATTCAAAAATAATTTTTAGAAGAATGTCTAGAATATGGCCAGTTGAGACGAAACTCGCCCATTTCTTTACCGATCATGATGAGATGAGGTTTGTTGGATGGAAATGGGATTCTAAAATGAATTTTGGATGACATTATGAATATGTGAAGCTGAATAAAAATGGGATTCTAGGATGTTTTATGAAAGAAGTTCTGGAAAATGGCTGTACCTTGAACGACACTCGATCCTTTCTTAAGTAATCGTGAACAGGTTTGGATATGGTGGTTGAAAATGGAATTATAAGATTTTTGGAAAAGTTCAGGGATATGACCACCTGGAACGTGTGTGTGGTTCTAAACTTAATTTTAGAACTTAGCCACTTGGATCGGAACTGGACCATTCCTTAAAAGATTATGATGGGATTGAATATTTTGGATGAAGAAGTTCTCGAATATGACCACCTGGGATGGAACTCGGCCATTTCTTAACCGATCAAGAACGGATTTCGTATTTTTGTTGGAAATGGAAGTTATCCTCGAAAATAATTATTGTAAAACAATGTTGTTTAATCATGGTCAAATGTAAATTGGCAAGATAAATTGTGCGGATAACTTTACTTAAATGTCCAAAAAGGGAGTTTGGGATAACATAGGTTTATTTTTCAACTTAATAGCCCAATAAATTATTATCTGCGAAACTTTACATTACAAAATAATACAATTATATTAATTTATTCTATATAATTTTGAAACTTTATAAAAATAGGCTGCCACCGTCAGCATTGAAATATTCATCAGTCAAGCACTAATATGTTTTAGTTACGTGTCTTCATTTCTTTTACACTTTATCTAACGCAGCAAGTAAAACAAATCAACTGTTCAGATTAGCTTAGAGGATTTAGACTTAAGGAACAAATATCCTTAAACAAGTATTACGACGGCAATATCCATAACATTTGATTTAACTATATTAATTGTTTTAAGCTCGAACTTGACAATCATCTCGTCTCGGCATCAGCTCGTCAGTTTTCAAACCTCATTTCATAATAAAAAAACCATTTCAACTTGTAGTGCAATGTAAAATTGTGAACTTTTTCTGCCGTATATCGTTAACTTCATTCTAATATGACGATTGCCCATTTACGGTTAAAATATAGAGGCGCCGAGAATCAAAGACGTAAAATAGATTTTCATATATTATAGTAGATCATGACCACATCGTTGTTGAATGTGTTCCCGTGTATGACCTAGCCTTTTTGTCACGAATAATTCTTTACATACATTGAGATACATGTTCTGAGGTACTCCAGGTTGAACATCCTACAAACTTATGCATAGATCAATCAAGGAAGTTTATTGTTTGTTGAAGGGCTTCCACAAATACTTAAAAATGCAAAACTTGTCGTTTAAGTAAAAACACTGTGACAAAGTTGAAAATAGACTATCGATATTCTTTGCAAGCAACCGCGTTCCTTTCCAAGCCATATTTCAGAATTTCTGCCCAAAATAATTTTAGAATTCCATATCCATCCAACATATCCAATCCCAACCATATTCGATTGAGAAATGGCCGAGTTCCGTTCCAGGCTGTGGTTTCCCGGAATTTGTTCAATAATCATTTTAGAATCTCATTTCCATCCAGCATACCTTGTATTCTTGTAATGGTCATGTATCTTCAAACTCAAGCCTCGGGAAACAGAGCAAATGCTCTAAATACTTTTGAGAGCGATAACCGGTTTAACATAGGACAAAATAAAAATAATGTTTAAAGGGGTGAGAGCTGCATGTAATGGGATTGGTTTTGTTTTATGGTGAATGCACCGAGAAAAAAATTTGCTCGGGACAGTGTATTTTCATTTTTCCTCGGCTTTTTTACCCTCTCTCGTTTTTTACGGGGTGTTTGGCATTTCTGTTTCGAGCGATTTAGGTTGCTTGAGGCTGTTCCAGTGGGATGTGCTGAAAAAGTTTAGAAAGCTTATTAGGCTATAAATATATTAAAAGTTTAGAAAGCTTATTATAATTGGGCCAGGGGCTTCAGCGGTGCAGCCAACTAAATATAATTATATAAGTCCAAACCGTAAGGGACTAAATAATATTTCGGCATCTGGGGAATTTAAAATTACAATTCTTGTTTACGTCTGATTGGATATTTGTCTTTCAAAACCAATCAGTTGCAAGTCTTATGTGGATGATTAATTCTCGTATATACTGGATATACATATTTACAGTCAATTAATCGCAATGATTTCGTCATTTGAAAATTACCTAGTTATACTCGTATTTTTATAGTTATATTTTTAAATCAATTCAAACACAAACGCTACCTGATTACGATAGGTGATGCAAATGAACAGAACTATGACCCCCTGTTGGAGTGCGCATCTCATGGACCGACCCATCTTCCATGTCAGTACTATAGGCTGGCTTGGAGCTATGCAATGTGTAGATGGTTCTACGTAAATTGGACCTATAGCCGTACGTCCTCGAGATTTGACAAGCAATGCGTAAGGTTGGACGGGAAAAGCGAACTGCGAGAGAGTTGTGAGTGTTTCGGCCTCAGAACAGATGGCATAGATTAAAACATAAAAAAATACACACACAAACGCTTAAAAAGCACAATATAAAAATAAATGAACTTCAAGCACTTTCAAACTAAGTGGCTCATTTCTCTGGAAGCGATAGAGTGACTAATTTGGCTTTTGATTTTGACTCTTCATGATGTCCACCCTGAAATTTGTTTATCAGCCATACGTTAGGAGTTGAGCTATAGGTTTGTTTGCATATGGCCCACCACCATAAATGGAGTGGTGTAAGCCAGCACCTGACTTTCTTTTATGACAAATACACATAGATGTCGAGTACAGCATATTTAATTTCGACCGCGAAAAATTGAACCTTCTGGATTTGTGATAAAAATTGTCTTGCACAATCAAAAATCACTATTCATGCTTAATTTTTAGATAGCCAGGAAAGCCAACTCTTGTTAAAATTTTTATGTTCGTTGCAAAAATTGAAGAAACTCCTACAGAAGCTGCCACCTGCTGTAAGCAGGTCTCCACCACATCTCGCATAGCCTGCCCAATTTATGGAAGTTTTCTTAAGAAGTTTTATTCCAAATGGCCCAAATGAGCCTGGTTTGTAGAGATTCCGAATTTTGGTGAAATAAAGTTTTTTTTTATCAAAACTCGTCATTTCCGGCGGTAAAATTTAAAATATTGTCTGAAATAATTTTGTTTGAAATTTAATTTACAATCATTTTAATCGTTTTTTCGTAAATGCTATATACTTTTCAAAATATTTTAAAATCTCTTATGGAAGCTGCCACTTCTAGTGGACCAATCTTCCGAAAATCACTGGGATGTTTCATCCCGATCAATCAATCCGCCGGAGCTGAACATTTTTACTGAAAAACA